>CM053411.1:11480102-11523698 GCA_028644305.1 Xerus rutilus | reverse complement strand
GAAATGGAAAAACAGAGATCTGGTTATGTACTATGACTTGAAATGCATTTAAATAAAAAAAATAAAAATAAAATAAAATAAAATGAATATAAATTCTGGAACTCCATTGAAGACAATACACAGATTAAAACATAAGTACTTTAAAAAAAAAAAAAAAGATTATAAATGATAGAAGAAACCAGGTCATCTTTTGTGGGGGAGTTGTTTACTTTTAAGTTTCACTCTAGATCCCAACCTTCCCCTTTCCCCCAAATTTCTGAGATTTCCTTGAACTTTTTTCAAGCTATTTTATACTCTGCCAGGCTCTAAAAACTGTGTTTCAAAAGATCACACTGGGTAGAAAGCACCTCTGGAGGGGTGGAGTTGGGTGTGCACGATGCTCTTACAGTTGTGCACTATTTCTACAGGGCAAGATGGAGACGTACGTTGTATGCCGAAAAGCTTTTTGATTGAGGACTTAACATCAGGTCGCACTGTTATCAGTAACTATAAATATCCTTGGAACTCCGAAGGATTTTTTTTTTACATTTTTCACATTTTCTGAGGACTCCAGGTGTGGTGGTGTGATTGTTTAACCCATGGTGCTTTAGCTTATTCCTGTTCTCCTTGTGTGCTTGACATTGTCAGTCACTGTCATTCTTGTTTGCATTTAGGTTAACAGTGATGGTAATTATGAATGTAAATTCTAGGCTCACATCTTTCCCCCAGGACTCCAAAGATGTTTCCAGATTCCTCAAAGGGTTCTTGGGTAGATTACTATCCCCCAGGTGTTGGCATAATACCTACTTGAGCAGGAGCAGAGCTGAGGAAGCTCTGGGAGGCCATTCTCTCATTGCTGTCAGGATGACTCATTTCATGCTTTCTGAACACAGGGTATGTGGGTACGTGCCATGATACTCTTCCCTGCTATTCCATCTACCTGGTGGTGTTGACTAAGCAATTACTTTACAAAAGCACAAATACTTTCTTATCTCAGTGAGCTTATTAATCAGAAAAGGGATCAGTGCAAATGTGTATGTTCCCAGTTCCCTCAGAGTATAAGATAATTGGTGCTATGTGTTACAAAGGTGGTTTAGACAATGAAGGTTCTATATCAAGAAGGAGGAACATTTTTGAAAAGAGAATGATAAAGAGGGAGAACTATGCTGGTTCAAGGACAAGAAGTCTTGAATGCCAGCCTAAGGCTTTTGAAAGTTCCTCTGCACAGAGTGTGTAGGTTTTAAAGGTACAGCCAACTCTGGATATTTTAGGAAGATGAGGATTGATTTAATGTGCAGTCAAGAGAAAGTAGAGAAGACTGTCCCCAGTAGTCTGAATTAAGGTCTTTCTTCATCAATTACAAGGTTACCGAAACCTGAACTGGAATGAGAACAAAGGGAAGGGACAGCAGAGGAGGGCTTACCAGGATTTGATGGCTAATTTGGCTAGTTTTGCCAAATGGGGAAGCTGGTTTCAGTGGAAATCTGTGTCAGGTGGAAAAGCAGTCAGATTAAAGCAAGGAGGTACAGTGTGGAATAGGAGTTAGTGGTTCGGAGATACTGCTCAAGCACAGGTGGTATGTATGTTATTAGCCAGATGACAACAGCAGTGTCTCTGTTTAACAAGCAGAACATATTTGTCAAATGGAAGGGAATATCCATGCAGCACAAAAGTGGGAAAACCAGGGCAGTACATGAGAGTTAGAATGGGTCATAGAGAAAGGTCCTGATATTTTAATATTCTTAAGAAATGGAGGAACAGGAGAACCAGGTGTAGTTGTGTATTGATGCTGGTGCAGAAGGGTCTTAAAAACTTAAACTGAGGGGCTGGGATTGTAGCTCAGTGCTTGAGCACTTGCCTTGCATGCGGGAAGCACTGGGTTCTATCCTCAGCACCACATAAAAATAAATAAATAAAACAAAGATATTTGTGTCCATCTACAACTAAAAAAAAATTTTTAAAAAAGATTTAAAAAAAAACTTAAACTGAGCATAGAAACAAACTCATAAGCTAATAAGGAGTTGAAGGAACCTGTATCTATATAAAACTCATCCCAGAAGTTTGTCAGTGAAGATAAAGAAAGCATGAAGAGACCGTGCTATCAGGTGAAGGTCCGTTCAAGTGTCACATGCAGCCAGATAGATGTAGATCTGAAAAGCCACAGAGATAGTGAGCTCCCAACATTCTGGAGGAACTGAAGAACTGGAAGTGGATGAGCTATGAAGGAAATTGAATGGGTGAGGCTTCCTCATTCTTCCCCTTATATCCCTTCTTACATCCAAGTATGTCCCTATTAGTCCTATATGGTAATGGAAGTTTGGTTGCTTTAACCTATTCTAAGCATGTCTTTTTCATGGTGAATTAAGGAAGCTGTCTTGTTTTCCAGGGAGGTAATACTACCCTTTCCTTACAATCTGGCTCTTTGCTAAGCACAGCATAAAATTTAGGCTTTTCTGTGTCCACTAAACAGGAGTGAATTTGCTTGTGGGCACAGAGAGTGGCCTGATGCTGCTGGACAGAAGTGGGCAAGGGAAGGTATATCCTCTGATAAACCGAAGACGGTTTCAGCAAATGGATGTACTTGAGGGCTTAAACGTCTTGGTGACAATATCTGGTAAGTGTTTGTTTAGTAAAGCAGAATCTAAGACACTGTTTACATTTTAATGTTACATGCTAAATTTTAGTAAGCACATTCCCTGATATACTGACTAAAAGGGGTATAACTATATTGTGGATTTACAGTAATGTGAGAGAAAATGTACCCAGCTTTGACACACCTAATTTCCCCTATTATCAACATATTTTATTAGTGTGGTACATTTGTATACATTATTATGTAATAATAATTCATTAGTATTAACTAAAAATATAGTTTATATTAGGAAACCCATTTTGTGTGGTTTATTTTATTGGTTTTGACAAACATGATGATATGTGTATTAGTCAGCTTTGCATTGCTGTGACCAAAATACCTGACAAGAATGACTTAGAGGGCAGGAAATTTTTGTTTCAGGCTTGGGTTTCAGAGCTTTTTAGTCCATGGTTAGCCTGTTGCATTGTTCTAGGCCCAAGGGGAGGTAGAACATTGTGGTGGGCATGGCAGAGGAAGGCTGTTCACCTCATGGCAGTGGTGGCACAGAGAGAGAGAGACAGAGACAAGATGCCTTCTAAGGCTGTATATACCCCCAGTAATCTACTGAAGCCACACCCTACCTGCTACCTGCCTGCACTTACCACACAGTACTCCATTCAAGTTATGAATCCATTTAATTCATCTGCTGATCAGGTCACAGGTGTCAGTCTAATCGTTTCATCTCTGAATATTTTTAAATTACCTAACATGAATTTTGGGGGAACACTTCATATCCCCACCATACCAACATGTATCTGGTATTATTGTATCATTTAGACTAGTTTAAGCACCCGAAAAATCCTCATTCATCCTTCCTTTTGAGGCCTTGGCCACATGTGATCTGCTGTTGCCATGCTTTTCCTTTTCTAGAATGCCATATAATTGTAATCATGTAGTATGTAGCTGGTTTCCTTCCCTTGGCACTATTCATTTAAGGTTCTTCCCTTTTTATAACTTGATATCTCATTCCTTTTATATGGCTAAATAATATTCCATTATTTGGATTTGCCACAGTTTATCTATTCCCTTATTAAAAGACTTCTTGGTTGCTTCCAGGCTTTGGCAATTATGAGTAAAGCTGCTGTATAAATATTTTTAATGGATGCAAGCTTTCACTTCATGTACTTAGTAAACACAAGTACAGCTAACTGGAACATATGGAAAGACTATATTTAGCTTTCTAAGAATCTACCAGGCTGCCTTCCAAAGCAGCTGTATAATTTTTGCATCCCACAGGCAATGAATGATAATTTCTCTTGCTCCACATTCCCATCAGAATTCAGCATTGTCAGTGTTTTAGATTTTAACCGTACCCATAGGATAGTTTAGTGTTGTTTTAATTTGTAGTTTCCTAATGATATACAATGTTGAACTTCTTTAGGCCATTTGGTAACTAAGATGCTTGTTTTCCTTATTGTTGAGTTTTAAAAATTCTTAGAATAGTTTGGATAGTAGTCTTTTTTTTCCCCATGTTTTTTTATTGGTGCATTATAGTTGTACATAATGGTGGGATTTGTCATGTTGTACATGCACACAATATAACAATATAATTTGGCCAATATCATTCCCCAGTAGTTAGAAATCTTTTATCAGATAAGTATGTTTGAAATATTTTCTCCCTGCACTATATAGCTTATGTGTTCACTCTCTTGAGCAGCGTCCTTTGCAGATGTTTTACATTTTAATGAATCCATTTTTTCTTTGATGTGCTGTGCTTTTGATGTTTTATCCAAAGTCATTGCCAAATTCAAGATTTTTTAAAAAGACTATCCTTTGTCCATGGAATTGTCTTTGCTCCTCTGTCAAAGATTTGTTCACAGTGATTGTGTGGGTCTATTTTGGGGCTTTCCATTTTGTTCCACGTGATCTCTTTGTTATAAGTCTCATTGTCTTAATTCCTGTAGATGGGCAGTCAGGAATTCTCTACTCTTTCAATTTTTTTTAAAAAAAATATTACATTGAGTGCATTGTCTCTCCATATTAAATTTAGAGTCAGTTTATTGTATGCACAGAATAACTTGCTGTGATTTTTATTAGAATTGCATTAAATTTATAGATCAAGTTGGGAAGAACTGACAGCTAGATAGTATTGAGTCTTCCTGTCCATGAACATGGAATATCTCTCCATTTATTTGATTCTTTGAAATATTTTATCAGAATTTTATTGTTTTCCTCAAATAGATCTTAAAAAGGTCTACTTTATTAGATTTATACCTGTTTCATTTTTGTAATGTAGGTGATATTTTTAATTTCAAATTCTACTTATTTGTTGATAGTATATAGGGAAGTAATTGACTATTATATAATAAGCTTACAATAAGCTTGTATCCTGCAACCTTACTATAATTGCTTGATAGTTTGAGGAATTTGTGGGTTTTTTGCTGATTTTTTGGTATTTTTTAACTTAGATAACCATATTTTCTATAAACAAACATAGTAATTGTATTTCTTCCTTCTCAATCCTTACTTATTTCCTTTTTTTTTTTTCTTATTGCCTTAGCTTGGATACCCAGTATGATGCTTAGTAAGAGATGTGACAGGAGAGACATCCTTCTCATATTCTAAATCTTAGGGGAGGAAGCATCTAGTTTTTCATCATTAAGTCTGATGTGCTTTATCAAATTGAGGCAGTTCCCTTTCTGTTCTCCCGAGAGTTTTTCCCGAGAGTGTGTTTTGATTTTGTTTGATGTGATGGCTTATATTTTTCCTCTTTAACCTATTGGCTGCTTTGGCTCAGCACCAGTTTTTGTTGCTTGTAGCCATAGGTTGGTTCCTCTTTGTCCCTATGTGTGACTGTGCCACAGTTTATTTTTGCATTCTGCTATTGATAAAAACATTTACGTTGTTTCTTGTGTGGGGCTATTATGCACACATTTGTTGATGTATTGGGGGACTCATACAAATTCATTATTATTAGGAAAGAGGAGGCATTGGATTTTAGGTAAGGCATGCATATATCATAGATTAATAGATAATGCCAAACTCTTAGAGTTGTTCAACACTAGTTTATGAAGTTTGTAGTTGCTCCACACTTTGCCTGGCTTTTTAATTCTAGACATTCTGATAGGTGTGTGAAATTGTATTTCATGGTTTTAATATGCATTCAGCTATTAACAGCAAGCACCTTTGTGAGGTACATGAGCCTATTCTAGTTCTTGCCTAGTTTTTCTACATGGTTATCTATTTGATTTATAGGAGTTTATTATATAATCTAGATGTCAGCTATTTAAGTGGTTTGAATCTTCCCCCAGCTTCATGGGAAATTGATTTAATCCTTGTGTTCATCTGTCAAATGGGAAATAACAGCTACTTTAGAGAGTTTTGAGGGACAGATGATGTAGTACATGTGGAAGCATTTTGTAAGCTTTGTTGGTTGAGTTGTTGTACAGGTGTGGGGAGAAGTAAGCAAGCAGTTAATTCTGCAGCAGGCACACCGGCTAAGTATCCCCTAATTCAGTTCATTTCTGAACCTATCTACTGGAGGTGGCATCAGATTGTACAAGCTCAGTTCTACAAGACCCTCCACCCTCTATCTCCTTTAGACACTAGCTACAAATCCAGGCCCCAGGAACTTATTATAAATTGAGGTTGTGGGAACCTCAATGCAGAGATGCATTAGTTGTGCAGAGATGCATAGTGTGAGGTAAAGGAGAAAGATCACAAGACTTCTGTGTACTTTTTCTGAAACATGGCTCCTTTCTGGTATTTTTTTAAGCATACCATTTCCCAGGAATCTCCAGTGTGTTCAACTGTCTGGAAGTTTACCTGAACTCTGTCATTTGGGGCTTTTAAGGAACTTTCATTACGTAGGCATGATAGACTAAATCATTGGACAGTGAAGATTAACTTAACCTTCACCCACTCTTCTCTCCCTGGATGGTGCGGGTGGGGGTAAAAGTCTCAACTTCTAATTCTGCCTTGGTCTTCCTGCTGGCCATCCCCCATTCTGAAGCTACCCAGGGGCTGCCAGCCTCTATCCAATTATCAACATACAAATAGAAAGTTATTGCTTTGAAAATTTCAAGGATTTATAAGTATGCCAGGAAACAGACAGTATGTATTTTGCAATATCACAATATTCCTAGTGGTTCATTGATAACTGTCCGTCTATGTAAGTGTGAGGTCATTATTTTAAAACCTTTCCTTTTAGCCATACCTACACCCATTGATAATTTATGTAAGAGGTTCAAAAGCCCATCTGAAGAGCTTTTAAATTGAATCTCTGGTAACACTTTGATGCAAAATAATTCCCTTGGGGAAATGATATTTGCTGTTCATAGAAGTTTGTTTTGGTTGCTATTTTAATTGATAATACCTGTTTTATATTTATTTTTCTAGGAAAAAAGGATAAGTTACGTGTTTACTATTTGTCCTGGTTAAGAAATAAAATACTTCACAATGATCCAGAAGTTGAAAAGAAGCAAGGGTGGACAACTGTAGGTGATTTGGAAGGATGTGTACATTATAAAGTTGGTAAGTTCCAGCAGCATCCGAAGTGTTTTGTTTTTCCAGAGATGGATTAGGGTTAAGTTACAATTCATGTGTTCTTTGAAACTTGTAATAATAGACTTGCTTCTGAAACATGGGGCTTCTTTCTAATATTCTGGTTTTTAAGACTTCTTCTAATCTTGAATTCTTACTTAGACATTATCTTATTTAGACATTATTTACACAGCTCTTTGTACCTATGAGCATAACAGTTTGTTTCTTCTGCTTGCTGTCCTTAGTCTCCCCCACACCTAGATGTGATTCAAAGTAATTTCTTTAAAGAAGCCTTGCCAACTGAAAGCCAGCTAACATGGATTCCTTGTTGCATACCAGCTCATTCTTCATTTAGAGGACTATAGGTCCTTGACATCAATGATAGAACACTTGAGGGTAACCCATATAGAGTTGTGGCTTATTGTTTTCAATTAAGTGCACTGCACAGCGCTGCCATGCTCTTAACTAAGAGATGCTTCTAGTTTGGTCAGTCCATGTTTCATGCCAGCTGTATTGTTGTCCCCACCTCTGTCCCTTTGAGTATGCAGGCATTGATTTCCATGAAGTGAAATCTCATAGGAACAATCAATTTTTTATTGCATATGAAAAGGGGAAATAATGGACCTTAGCCAAGGCAAAGTTTTATGAGAATGATAATATATTCTAATGGATTTGAAACAGGAGGTTGGTCTATATACCTAATGCAAATTAACATTAGGGATTCATTCAACATTGATCTCTGCTTGCATGTTTTCTATGCTTATGAAGGTTCATATTATAGTGAGTTCTTTTATTCCTAGATATATCATGATACTTGACAATGCAAAGTTTCTATAGTCTGTCTAAAATACCCAGCTCATTACTTAATAATGATTCCAGAGATACTGAAATAGTGTTATTTCTTTGGTGTAGGTTTGAGGTTTGGAGTTCTCTGTCTTGTGTTTTTATGAAGTACTTTTATTTGTTGAGGTATAACTAAAGGCTGAATTTAATAACCGTCTCATAACAGCTCAATCAAACATGAATAGATTATCCTAAGGGGAACTAGAGGCAATAGTGTTAGATTATACTGGGATTTTCATAGGAACAAAACAATAGTCTTAAGCCTGCTGTTCTTATAGAATGAATCACAGATATTTTCTGGAGATGAGTGTAACTAACACCATTAATTCATTAACTTGAATATAGTTGCCACCAAGAACAGGGGGCTAGTTTATAGTGACAAACTGCATGGTCCTGGCCTAAAAACAGACATATAGCCTAACAGTATGAATAGAAGACACAGAGACAAGCCCACACATGTACAGTCATTTTGATCCTCAACAAAGGTGCCAAAAACATACATTGGAGAAAAGACAGCCTCTTTAACAAATGGTGATGGGAAAACTGGTTATCCTTATATGGAAGAATGGAATTAGAACCTTATCTCTCACTCTGCACAAAAATCAACTCAAAATGGATTAAAGGCCTAGGAATTAGACCAGAAACTATGCAACTGCTAGAAGAAAATGTAAGGTCAAGAAGAAAATGTAAGGTCAATGCTCTAGTTTTTAGGCGCAGATGATGACTTTTCTCAATACGACTACTGAAACTCAGGAACTAATGCCAAGAGTTAGTAAATGGAATGACATCAAATTAAAAGGCTTCTACACAGCAAAGGAAACAACTAGGAATGTGGAGAGAGAACCTGCGGAATGGGAGAAAATCTTTGCTAGCTACTCTTCTGACAGAGGATTGATATCTAGAATATATAAAGAACTCAAAAAACTTCACACTAAAAAACCAAATAACCCAATATACATGGGCAAATGAATTAAACAGATACTTCTCAAAAGAAGAAATACAGATGGCCAACAAATAATATGAAAAAATGTTTGATGTTATTAGCAGTTAGGGAAAAGCAAATCAAAACTACGCTAAGATTTTATCTCATACCAGTCAGAATGGCAGTCACCAAGAATACAAACAATAATAAATGCTGGAGAGGATGTGGAGAAAAAGGAACACTTTTTCTACACTGTGGGTAGGACCATATATTAGTAGAACTACTAGGAAATTGATGTGGAGCTTCCTCAAAAAACTAGGCATGAAATCACCATAAGATCCAGCTCTACCGCTCCTCAGTATTTATCTTGAAAATTAAAGTCATCATACTATAGCAATACATGCATACTTAACATTTATAGCAGTGTAATTCACAATAGCCAAACTGTGGAACCAGCCCAGGTGTACATCAACTGATGGATGGATAAAGAAAATATAGTACATAGATATAGTGGAGTTTATTTAGTCATAAAGAAAAATGAAATTATGTCACTTGCAAGGAAGTGGATGGGTGTAGAGACCATTATGGTAAACAAAATAAGCCAAACTCAGAAGGCCAAGGGTTAAACGTTTTCTCTCATGTGGAAGCTAGGCTTGGTGGTAATCCCAACATTTCAGAAGGCTGAGGCAGAGGATCACAAAAGATGACAACCTCAGCAACTTAGCAAAGCTCTAAGCAATTGAGTGAGACCATGACTCAAAATAAAAAGGGCTGGGGATGTGTCTTAGTGATTAGGCACCCTTGGGTTCCATCCCTGGTACCCCATGTCTCCAACCCCCAACACAAAGAGGAGAAAGGAAAAGAAAGGTGGAGAGAGTGGGGCGCTCATGAAAATCAAAGGGAGATTAGTAGAGGAAAAGGACAAATGAGGTGAGAGGAAAGAAAGGAGGGAGAGGGGAAGTTCTGGGCAGTGATATTGGCCAAATTATATTATGTGCATGTACTAATATGTAACAACAGATCCTATGACTATAATGCACCAATAAAACATGTGGAAAGAGAAAAACAATAGGAACAGGGGGCTATTCAAAGTTTATTTAAGCCGGGCGTGGTGGCGGTGGCTCACGCTTGTAATCCCAGCACTCTGGAAGGCTGAGACAGGACAATCGTGAGTTCAAAGCCAGCCTCAGCAACAGCGAGACACTATGCAACTCAGTGAGACCCTGTCTCTACATAAAACACAAAATAGGGCTGCAGATGTGGCTCAGTGGTTGAGTACCCCTGAGTTCAATCCCTGCTACCAATAAATAAATAAATAAATAAAGTTTATTTAAATTAACTAAAATTAAGTCAACCTTAAAATTTAATTCCTCTCTTACCTTAGTGCATTCTAATTGCCTAATAGACACCTGTATCTAGTATCTGTCATTGGTAATACAGATATAAAGCATTTCCAACATTTCAGAAGATACTTTTAAATAGTGCTGGTTTGGACAGCCTCTTTTTTGAGGGGGATTAAACTCAGGGTACTTGACCGCTAAGCCACATCTTCAGCCCTATTTTGTATTTTATTTAGAGCGTCTCACTGAGTTGATTAGCACCTCACTATTGCTTAGGATGGCTTTGAACTCATGATCCTCCTGTCTCAGCCTCCCAAGTCGCTAGGATTATAGACATGCGCCACTACACCTGGCTTGAACAACCTCTTATAATCCTTTTTGTCTTAATGTTGATGACTTACTCGAGTGATAATATATGGAGTTTAATAAAGACAGGTATCAAGTTAGTAAGTATTCTCTCATGCACAAAGAATCATACAATTAAGAATCATACAATTATGTTAAGAAGCTTATCATATAGAAGCCACCAGTGTGTCTGCATCAGAGTAGTAAGTCATGTGTAGTCATGGACCCTATGTGAAGGAACCACAGCAACTATGGAAAGGTTGCAGGTTATCTTTGTTGTTGAAAAGAGTTTGACTACTTCTTTTCTGGTGTAGAACATGGTAGAATCCTAGAAATCATTGGCACTGTAGATGAAGAAATGATCTGGAGTGATACTTAATCTTGTTCACAGATTCTTCTGTCTATTAATAGAATTTAAAACTCAAGAATATTTTGGTATAACCTTCTTTTTCCTCAGTCTGTGAGAGCCCGTGTGAAACTTGGGGAAAGCGGCATGGAAGACTTGACCTCTTTTTATGTGATTCTGGAGCCTGTAGGCTGGTTAACTGTCATTATCGCAATGCTAAGCCCTAAAGACTTTAAGATGGTATGCCTGGCATTGTCCTTGATAATACCATACTTGTACTTTACAAAGATTATTGGTGAAAATATTCACTGATAGTATCCAAATTATTGGAATTGAATCCAATACAACATTTAGACAAAGATGGGAAAACATGGATTATACATTAAAGAATTTGGGAAAGGAAAGTATGTGTCCATCTGAATTTGCCCCCCTGTTGGTTTGGATGAATCAGTGGAATGCATAGTAATAAAGTTCATAGAATTTAGAGTTCTGTGTTGATACTGATGTGTGCATCTCTTGTTTTTTATGTTTGTTTTTCAGTAAAATATGAAAGAATCAAATTTCTTGTAATCGCTTTGAAGAGTTCTGTGGAAGTCTATGCGTGGGCACCTAAGCCATATCACAAATTCATGGCCTTTAAGGTAATAACAGCAGTACATTTAAAATAGCACCAGCATCCAAGCTGCAACCAAGAGCCAAGGAATCAGTTTAAAAAATCTGAACAGTTAAAATTTGCACTATAAAGGTGTGTGCTAATAGAGCATTTAACTTTGTCATAAGAGAGGCCATTTCTAATGTAATGTAATAAGCTTAGTCAACTGTTTTGTAAGTCCTCAGATAACTCATGTGTCGGTATAGTAACAGGAAAATACAAAACACCTCTTCTACCCTCCATTAAAAAGCTGAACTTCACCTAAAGTCATGAATGTGTATAGAGGTCAAGATGCATTGATACCAAAAATAGCTTTCAACAGTAGGCAGTTCTAAAGCATAGCTGTTTATCAGAGTACTAATTAAAATTAAAATTATTAATGACACAAGTACTGTGTATTATACATTAAGTGGGAAAAAGTTAAAAAGTATGTATAATATGGTCCTATTTTACTTAAGTTTTTTTCTTTTTTTTGGTACTAGAGATTGAACTAGGGCACTCGACCACTGAGCCATATCCCCAGCCCTATTTTGTGTTTTATGTAGAGACAGGGTCTCACTGAGTTGCTTAGCGCCTTGCTGTTGCTGAGGCTGGCTTTGAACTCGCGATTCTCCTGTCTCAACCTCCCTAAGTACTGGGATTACAGGCTTGAGCCACCACGCCCGGCTCTATTTTTACTTAAATTTTAAAAATGCAGTTAAACATCCAAATTGATTTTTAAAATAAGATGTTTTGCTAAGTACAGTTTTAGGAAAGTGAACAAATGATCACCATGTTTTAAAATTAGGACTATTTCCACTTGTGATTTCACACATATAGTCATGTAACTAACTGATCACAAATCTATCTCTGGTTTTTTTTTGTTTGTTTGTTTGTTTGTTTTTTGAGGTGCGGGGGTTTGAACCCAATGCTTCACACATGCTGGACAAGTGCTTTACCATTGAGCTGTAACCACTAACTCTGGTAGTTACATTTCTTAGGTGTGAATAAATTTTTAGTAGACTATAGTCTTTATTTAAATAAAAATTTTTAAATAGAAATGAACTATGGAAGATTAGCAATCATTTTCTATTTTACTTTTAATAATTCTTTCATAGTTTAGTTTGTACTAAATACAAATGTATGAAATTGTTAATTAAAATTGATGTTGTTCTGGCATTAGATAGAAACAAATTAGTAACATTTCTAATATTAGACACAAAACTTGAAGAATAGTCTCTTGGATCATTTTAGCACAGGCCAAGAAATTAAGAAATTTCCATCCCAAATAATTATATTAAAATAGTTTTCATAGTTTTATTGGAAGGATAGATATCAGTTATTTGGAAATTTTATATTTTCAATTGCTTGATTACCCAGTGAAGCAGGATAAGTGGGGCTATATTGGTTTAATAAATAACTTCTAGTGTTATTGAATAAAGACAACTCATTGTGAAATAACATTGCCTTCTGTGATCTGGTCTTTATTTATATCCTTTACATATCAGGTACTATACTAGTTGCTTTTATAAATATTAAACCTTTTAAAAATCTGTTCTGTTTCATCTTCATTCCAGTCCTGTGAGTTGTTAGTACTAATATTAATGAAAAACTAAAACCATGCACTACATTACAGGCTATTCACTGCATCATAGCCTTTCGCGGTCATCAGTCGTAGTCAGAAAATTTCAGCAGTCGTCTTTATAGTGCACATATTGACAAGGGTGACAGCACTGGTCAGATTCCCAGCATGTGATTTCCTACAGCTCCTCTCTCCATCACTCTATTTGAATAGAGCTATTATGCTGTAAAAAGTCCTGTTGTTTCACTTTACATGAAAATAAAGTGAAACAACAGGACTTTATCAAGACTACAAGATAGAAAGTTACAGTGTAGAATACTTGGACTAGGTCGGGAAGATTGAGGACATAATTTCTGGAAGATTTGTCTTCCAGATGCTGATTAACAGATACAAACCTAAAAAAAACTTACTTTATAGTGTAGTTTTTCCTATGGTTGTTGGCAGTGTGACTCACTACCTGGACTTACCTTGGCTCCTGCTTCTTCTGCTTCTCTAGAGTCATCTGTTAGGTATAAGTTCTTCACCTTACTGCTTCTGTCTTGGTTATTTCTTTGTAGTCATTTGGAGAATTGGTACATAAGCCATTGCTGGTGGATCTTACTGTTGAGGAAGGCCAGAGGTTGAAAGTGATCTATGGATCTAGTGCTGGATTTCATGCTGTTGATGTGGATTCAGGATCAGTCTATGACATTTATCTACCAACACACGTAAGAAAGAACCCACACTCTATGGTTGGTTGACTGGCTTCATTTTGTTTTGACTTTTTCCTTTACTCTGCTTAGTGAACTAACACAAGCAGGGTTTCCTCATTTCCCCTTGGTGTGGGGGTGAGTATTTAAATTATATATCATTTTTAATAGCTCCATGCTCTGAGAAAAGTGGAAATCTGCTTTCCTGGCTCTATGAAGCCTGGTTGAAAACTTCTTAGCCCTTGCTTTGACTAACATGGGATGAATTTGGGTAATTGCTGGCAGACCAGAACACTCCTGCAATGGGAGTGGTTCTCAAATGGAGCCTACTATTCAGATGTGTTTCGGGGGCTCAGGAAATGTGAGTCAGTGGAGTATATGACCTATAAACAGTTGACTTGGGATACATGTCACATGGGTTTTCCAGAATGTTACCTCTTTGCTATACATGTTGCCAGGGATATGATACCAGCGCACTCACTAGGCGGTCTTATTGATCACTTTGACAGTGCTGGAAATAGCTACAAACATGCTTCCCTGTGCTCTATTCCTCTTCTCTAGATCCAATGTAGCATCAAACCCCATGCAATTATTATCCTCCCCAACACTGATGGGATGGAACTTCTGGTGTGCTATGAAGATGAGGGGGTTTATGTGAACACATATGGAAGGATCACCAAGGATGTGGTTCTGCAGTGGGGAGAGATGCCAACATCTGTAGGTATGTAGCACCTGGGATTGGGAGCATTTGTGAAAGTGGAGTCTTTTCTAAGACTGCATCTATTTCTCATACTAATTTTGCATCTAGTGGAGTGGTTGGCGATAGGAGTGGAATGTTAGATTGTAGACCATGGAATAGAATAATCATAGATCTATTTTAGAACAAAATCCAAGTAATTGGTGTGGGTGGAGGGTGTAAGGTACTGGGGATTGAACCTAGGCATACTAGGCAAGCACTGTGCTTCTGAGCTATACCTCCAGCCCAGCTCATACATACCATTTCAAACTAGTTACCACAGTCTCATTTAATCCTTGCGACTTCCAGAGAAAATAGGGGGAATTTTTTCTTTTTTTCTTAACTGCTTTGTGGGAAGTAGAGAGAGAAGAGGAGGTACTTTGCTCGTGAGAGCGGCTCTGTCACAGCTAGAAGCACAGCATCCTATGTAGTCTTCTGTTGGCATTCAGGAACAGAGGCTGGTATGGAAGTTTTTGTGGGTTTATGTTTATACCACCATACTGTCTTGGTATTGTTGCAGTTAAGTCCCTGTATCTGTCTACTCAGTGTTTTTGCCCCCTACCTTCTTTCATGACTGGATTGATAAAATTGTACACTAAAGCTCCGCATTTGGTGGGTCATTTCTGAGGATAAGCATAAGGGAAATTAGTTCAGTAGAGGTAAACTAGGGGTTACAGAGGCAGAGTCCTTAAAAACAAAAACCCTCGAGTACTAGGCCTTTGGGTGTATATGTGTGTGTGCACGTGTACATATGTGTACATATATATCACATAAGGCTGTTACCTTTAATAGTTTGTATTTTCCCCTCCCCAAAAGCATATATTCGATCCAATCAGACGATGGGCTGGGGAGAGAAGGCCATAGAGATCCGATCTGTGGAAACTGGTCACTTGGATGGTGTGTTTATGCACAAAAGGGCTCAAAGACTAAAATTCTTATGTGAACGCAATGACAAGGTAATGTTACCTTATGGCTTCCTTTCAGTTTGTATTGTCTTTTAGCATTGGTTTATTTTCCATGGAGTTTGGTGATGAACTACAATTTTGATAGATTCTGAAATAAATTAATCAAAGGACTTTTTCAGTGTCAAGTTTGGGGTATGTTTGTAGGGTTTATAGTACTGGAAGGCACTGAATGGCTTGCTAACTGCACCTTCTCTTGCTTTGCAGGTGTTCTTTGCTTCTGTTCGGTCTGGTGGCAGCAGTCAGGTTTATTTCATGACATTAGGCAGGACTTCTCTTCTGAGCTGGTAGAAGCAGTGTGACCTGGAGATTGCTGACCTCTAAAGTCTTCAGGATCCTGAGAACTTGGAATTCCTTGCAACTGGAGCTTGGAGCTGCACCGGTGCAGCCAGGACAGCTGTGTGTGCAGGCCTCGCCTATTGGTCCTCTCTCCCTTCCTTCCTACTCCTCTCTTGACAGTTTATTCCTGTTTTCTTCTTTTCCCCTCTTAAAAATAAATCAAGGCTGCATTGCAGCTGGTGCTGTTCAGATTCTACCATCGGTGCTAGAAGTGTTTGGGGTTGAGCATCAGACCGGAAAGAACCCCTTTCCTGCAGCTCCAGAATTCCTTGTCTCTGAATAACTCTGTCCCATGGGTGTCTGAAGGTGGCGACAATGAACACGCCATCAGTTTTGTTGGCAGTGGGCACAAGGAGGTGAAAAGTGGTGGTGTAAGGAGCAGTTTGCTGAAGCAGAGAGCAGATTTAATATAGTAACATTAACAATGTATTTAATTGACATTTCTTTTTTGTAATGTGACAATATGTGGACAAAGAAGAAGGTGCAGGTCTAAGAAGTTAATATTTATAAAATGTGAAAGACACAGTTACTAGGATAACTTTTTTGTGGGTGGGGTTTGGGGTAGGGTGGGTTAAGTGGTCCCATTTTGTTTCTTTGGATTTTGGGGGGGGAGGGTATCCTGGCCAAGAATTCAGTCGTTTTTCTGTGTACCAAGTTTTGCCTAAATCATGTGCAGGTGGTTCTAAAAAAACAGAAAAAAAGAAAAAGAGAATGTGTGCATTTTGTATTAATGGCCAGAATTTTGTTGTGTGACAGTATTAGCACTGCCTCAGTTAAAGGTTTAATTTTTGTTTAAACCTAGAAGTGCAACAACAGTTTTACCACAGTCTGCACTTGCAGAAGAAAAAAAATTCAACCTACATGTTTATTTTTTTGCCTACCTCATTGTTTTTAATGCATTGAGAGGTGATTTAGTTTGTTTTTGGAGGAAAACATTAATGTTTAATTTAATCTTAATACCAAAACTATCAGATTGAGGTTTGTTATTTTTGTCAGAAATCTAAGCAGACACAAGAAAAATTGTCCATGACGGTGGGAAATAACCTTGTGGCTGATGCAGTTTGCTTTCTAAGCTTAGAAAGCAGAATGCTTTATTTTCATGAGATTCACCATTAGTGGTTGATGGGCAGCTCTCGCCTACAACGCATGAGATCTCATTGTTTTCCATTGGGGGTCTGGTTACAGACAGGTGATCACTTTAGAATAGTCACACAAACTGTTTAGTGTTGCAGGAACCTTTTCTTGGGGGTAAGGGTATGTCCCTTTTCTAAAAATGCAATGCACTAAACTATTTTAAGAATGTAGTTAATTCTACTTATTCATAAAGATGGCATCTTCCTGTGTTTTAGGTGTAATATGGAAGCCCTGGCTCTTGTTTTCACACTTGCTCTCTTGTTCTCTGTTTTTTAAACTAATTTTACTTTATGAATATGTTCGTGACATTTGTAATAAATGTCTTGAGTAATAATTTGTTTCATGGCTTCCTGGTCATCTCTCCATTCCTCTAAGGATGCTTGTGTCTTGGTGTAGGAGCAGTGCTCAGAGCCGTGGCTCTGCTGTCTTGCTTCCTCCTGTGTTCCGAGTGGGAATATTGCATGACAGCTGCTCTGTTATTCATTACCCAGACAGAAGCATTGTGTTTGTAGGCTTGATCTTCTTCCTTTCTAGTTTGCTTTTATAACATGAAAATGAGGACTATTCCACTCTTTCCTCCAAAATGCAATAGTCACCTGCACCAATTTGCCAAGCCTCTGCCCAGCTTCCCTGTCCCATTTGACATTCATTCATTCTGACAGCTGTCATTCTTGTCGTCCTGGCCAGCATTTTCCCCAAGGCTCTCTTTTGAACCTCAAAAATCTGGTTAGAAAGAAAGAAAATACATCTGCTCCCAAACAGTTAAAATACTCAGTTGTACATAGCCACAGAGACTAGCTAAGCTGAGAAAGTCTTACTTTCTTGGAGGGACAAGGAGATGGAAATGGTTTTTCCATGATGTGACTTGTAGTAGTGCTAATGGCCAAAGCAGGAAGACCTGGTCCTTTTCTGTTGGTTAATCTAGTTAATCTAGAGAAGATTGAAGAATTAACCCCACCAGTGAAAGGAACTTGAAGCAGACCAGATTCCATCACCAAAGGACTTTGGTCAGAATCAAATTCCTGATTTGATCTTCTGTACACATGTAGGCTTTTCATAAGATGGAAGATGCCAAGGTGAACACATGTATACAGAAGAGAAGGTATGGTTTAGTTGATTGCAGCCCCTTTCTTGGCCTTAAGAAAGCTATGAAAGATGGGCAGATATCCAAGTGGTGTTTGGCACATGATGCAAATGTTTCATTGGAATTTGGAGTGTTTAGAAAGTTGCCTCAGGAGGGCATAGGAAGGGGGTCTAAGCTCCTGTCAGCTCTGCCTGTGCTACTTGCACAGCCCAGGCACACCCTGGGCACTCTCTTGGTATTTGAGTTGAGCTTAGTTGAATCCATTGCCAGCTTGTTTTGCTGAAGTAGGACAGCTGTTTGTCTTTGTGGTGGATGGGTTCCTGGAGTGGGCTTCTTGGCCTCATCACCTTATGAACCAAACTGAGTTGTTACAGTTTAATGCAGCAGACAGTGAGATTCCTTCATAAAAGACTGTGAGCTGTTGAAATCTCAGATTCTTTTAGGGAAGGAATTATTTCCCCACTTCCACAGAAGTGCTAGTATGGTAACTTTGCAGAAGCAAACAGTATTCAGTTGACATACCACATGTGGAACATGGAACTGTTACGGGAGTGCTCTTCAAAATAAGAAGAGCCCCAGGTGTGTCCAGGTTTAGACAGAGCTTTAGTAAAACCTTTCTGTATGTAAATCAGAATAACCCTTTTCATACTGAGTGCAGTGTTTTCACTTTTTTATCATGCACATTTTATGTTGGAGAAAATGTTTACAAAAATGGTCTTGTTACACTAATGTGCATCACATATTTATGGTTTATTTTTAAATGATTTTTATGGATATGTAGGTTTTTTACTTAGTTGTAGCATGCTTACGGTGATTCATAATCCCTAATTTTGCCAATTATAAGTTTACTAAGTAATAATACAAATCATGGCATTAAATTCACTAATCATGAAGCTGCAGTGCAGACTGGTGGCAAGTACATGGCCTTTTTGTTTTGTTTTTGTTTTTTTAAAACAGTGCTAACTTGTCTACTGTGTATTGAGAATTATTGTCCCCCTCGCCCTTTTCCCCTTAAATAAAGAAAAATGACACCTTATTTTATGTGGCATGAGTTTCAAATACCTTCTGATGCTTCAGACATTTCCCTATTTTGTGTGCACCTCCCCCTCTCACTACCCTCTAGCTGTGTCAGAGCTGGCTCCCAAATATGCTGTCTCCAACAGCGGGGCTTGACCAGTGATGACCAGCACAAGTTATAAAAGTAACAGATGTTCACATGAAGGTCTCAGAAACAGATAAGGAGCTTTCCATCACTGGGTTTCTGAAGTCAAAATGGGATATAGCTGATTCTTAAGAAATAAGTTTAGATTTTTGCAAGTCTGAACTGAATTGAAAAATAAAATAACATGATTCTTGGACCCAATAGTACAGTTAAAGTAGCCTTTCTAAATTTGGCATATAAATGGCAGGTGTAATGTGATGGCTGAACATGGGCTCATCCATGCCCTGTGGGTTTGATAGGTACAGTTTCTTACCAGCAGTCTGTGCCTCCAGGGCTGCATATGCTACATCACCCACTGATAAACAAACTTGTGCTTCATGCTAGAAATGTCATTTCTCTAAGATTAAAATTAAAATAAATACCCAGGCCACCAAATAAGTAAAGTTTTCTGTCCTACTTGTTTGTTGCAGCTTGTAGAGTGTTTTTGATACTGCTGTGGATTCCTCCTGTTCCATCCTTGCACTGGTTTGGTTGAGATTTCACTTACAGCAGCCAAAATCAAGTCAGTTGTGTAGCTGACACCCACTTTAAGCTTCGGCATCACATTCAAAGATGCACTAAAATTGCTCCTTTGTACCTCTTTAAGAATAATAACGGCATCCTTGTTTCTCTTTAGAAGTAGATGTAATGTTTTTTTAAAATATTTTCTTTTAGTTGTAGATGGACACAATATCTTTATTTTATTTTATTTTTATGTGGTTCTGAGAATAAAACCCAGTGCCTCACGCATGCGAGGCAAGCGCTCTACCACTGATCCACAATCCCAGCCCCAGATGTAATGTTTTAAAAAGTAAAATGGTTGGGAAAAGTAATTACTATGTTTTCTTAAGGGAGAGGAACAAGTGCTCCTGTATCAGGTTCTTATACCTGATCTCTCCCTTCATCTTAAGGTTGATCATATTGTGTGTGCTTCAGAGTCTTTCAGAAACTCCCGTCTTTGGTCTGCCCGATCTTATCTGTGCATGTCCTGCCCTATACCCGACGATTTGGCATGGTGTTCTTTTGTCAGTCTTTATTTCTTGTTGGATACAGAGTGTGCATATGTGTTGAGGTCATTTCTGAGACCCAATAACCAGTATTAAGTCCAAATTTGTGCTCTGCCCCTCAGAAAACTAGCAATCATTTTGCTCATGTCAATGAATGTGAAATAAAAACTAGTGCTAATCCAATAGAAACTGCCCTACCATGCAACATGGGGCTGGTGAAGTAGAGGGCTGGGATGTGGAGCACCACTAGGCTGGGCTCTAGGCTGCCCCGTCTGTAACCGTCCTCCAACTGGAGTTTGAGTTGCTTGGTAACACTGCAGGAGCTCCATTCCTAATTCCAGTCTTCATTTGCTTTCATCCAGGGAATTTACATTCAAGATTCTAGCATGAAATAAGTTTCTAAAAATTACCTTAATCCAAGGTAAGATAAGGGTGTCTTGTCCACCAGAATGTCTAGGAATGCATGTGGATAGAGCTCAAGCAAAGACCCTGCTTCTTCAAATTTGCAGAAACCAGACCTAACTACATCCCTTAGAAACCAATATCAAATGAATTTCCATAGTTAGTGATACTGAATGATTCCTGGATGTTTTTGAGCAGCTTTACTGAGATATTATTCCCACTGTACAGTTCACCCATCTAAGGTAAATAGTTCTGTGCCTTTGTTCAGAGTTGTGCATCCATCACTGGCACAATTCACAAACATTATTGCCCCAACAGGATGCCCTACACTCTTTTCCTTTATCCTCTGATCTTCCAGCCCTCTTCTCTGCAGCTTTGAGCCAACATCTACCCTCCTTACTGTTGCTGTGAGTCTGCCTCTGGGCATTTCAGAGACCACACTTTGCTGTGTGCTCCTCTGACGTGCCGCTTGGATTGAGCACCATGATTCTTAGTTCATCCATATTGTAGCTTGTGTCAGTATCTTTTGTTTTGTACCCTTGGTTCTAAGTCTGTGTCACTGGTATCAGGCCTTCAGTTTCAGGGCCAACTATTTCACTGACAGCTCATGAGTCCCTCACCTTTAAGCAAAAGCTGCAGTTAACTTTCACCCCTCAGTTGGGAAACAATCCAAAAGCAGCTGCACAAATGGGTTCCTACTGAGGCGAATTTTCAATTTGAGTTCCTTGAAATCCAGTGTTCCCCTCCCTCAAACAGTTTGAACATCAGGCTCACAATAGATCAGGTCCAGGGGCTTAAGAATCGGAATGCAGACCATTCTGGAAGCATTGCTGCTATGTCTGCAGGCCCAGGTCCTGCCTGCCATGGGGAGCTTACAACCACAGGAAGGCTGGGGCTGATCGGCATTCTCCTTGTTCGCAGATTAAATTTAGATACATTCTGCCAGTTAAATGCGCTCGCTCCTGAGAAGACCTAAGGACTGGCTTTCTTTCTTTTCTCGTGCTGGGTAGGTACATGGCACTTGCCTGTTTCAAAAATGTCCTTCTGTCCTGTGCCCCTGTGTCTTACTGGCGTCAAGGATGCTTCCTCAGTGCTTCCTCCCAGGAGGCCTCGTCGTCCCCCCACTACAGGGTTCATGGTTGTGTAAGTGTGGAAGCTAGTAAACTTCTGGGAACTTAGTGGCATTTTGGTCAGTTGAACAAGTTGAGCAACCCCTGTGTACTAGGCAGTCTTAAGGTATAGTGATCCTGTGGGGAAACAGAGGAGAGGACTAATGGGTAACTGAAATAGTGCTTAGTGTATTCTAGATGTTAAAGCAGAGCCTCTTGTGGTGCATATGCAAAAGATTCATACTTTTTAGCTAGAACAGCAAGTAGCTGCCAGAAAAGCTGGTGAAAATTTGGACTGTGTATAAAACAAGTGAGAGATGGCAGGTCACACACTTGGATACACTTGCACTGAGATCTAGACCAACTGCAACCTCATCACAGGAGAGTAGCCTAGCTGGAAAGGACACCAAACTAGGTCTGATAAAGATTTGGTGAAAGAAATAACAAGTGAGTAGTAGATGTAATTATGTAAACCCCCAAAGACAGTCAGCTGAGAACTCTGCTGCTTTGGAGATAGTAACAATGACAGCGATGGTGATGGTATTGTGTGTATTCGCTGTGCACCAGACACTGAGCTGAGGATTTTACATACATCTCAGCCTGAGGAAGAGATGCAGTGTACCCCCTGTTGGCTTAATTTATTTGGAGAGGCATCAAATGCTGTAGCCAAAAAAAAAAGAAGAAGAAGAAGAGCTAGAAAAAGTGGGTAGAGCTTGCAGAACAGCATCAGCCTGAGTATGAATGGAGCAATCAGTTGTCCAGCAGGGTGAAAAAGACAACTCCAATGGCTGGCCAGGCCCAGTCCATTGAAGTAGGCTTGTTGGGATGTAGAGGGTCTGAGATTCCTTCAGTGGACTCCAGCATCTGCCTACCTAACCTGAATCTGTACAAGGTTTATACAAAGGAGGAAAATGGTCCATGAGCCATTCAAGAATAGTTTTGATCCTCTGTACAAAATGGCAAGTGTGACTGGACTTGAGCAAATTGGGATTCAGACAATAGTTTCTCTGGATGCAACAGAAATGAGTTTAGCAAGATAGAGAACCTGCTCCAGGTCCATGAGCTCCCTCTCCAGGGCCTCTCTGGAATACTTACTACATTAGACTTCTGTTTCCCAGTAATATGGCTGGCTCCTGATGAATTCCTCACAGCAACCAAGTTGGGAATTCTGCAGACTTTCCCACCACAGGAAATGGGCAGGCCCTGATGGATCTGAAATCAGGCAAAGTTGTCCTCTCTGGCCCTGGAGGTCTTTCATGTTTAGCAACCCTCTAGGTTGCAAAAGACAATGACTGCCTGTTCCCAGACAGGCTGTTTGAGATTTCCAACCTGAATTAAACATGATTGCCAATATATACAGCAAATGAAAGAAATATTTATTGGTGTAGATTTTAAGTTTAAATTTATAATGCTCTTTGAAGGCCAAACAATGAGAATAGATACCACTATGCTTTGGAGTTTGTGGGGAATATCTGCATTGGCAGCAAATTTATTTTTAGTTCTGTAATGAGAAAATTCTGATGCTCACAGGTATGTGATTATAATTTTTAAATAGTTAATATTGCAAGATAAGAACCTAAAAAAATGTATGAAGCCCATAATCTTGGGATACTTTTAAAAATTACAATTGTGAATGCTTATTAATTGTACAAATAATTGAGTTCCACTGACATTTCCATACAGGCATACATTTTGCGCTGATCATGTCCATCCTCCCTTTTCTCCCCCTCGTACCTTCCCACTGCCCCTGGTCCCCTTCCCTTTTCCTGAAAGTCCATTTTCCATGTTCAGATCTTCTTTTTCTTTTTTTTCTCCGCTTTTCCTTTTTTTTTTTTCCCCAATTCCCCCCACTTCCCACATATGAAAGAAAGCATACAATACTTGTCTTTCTGTGTCTGGGTTATTTTACTTAACATGACGTGCTACAGTTCCATACACTTTCCTGAAAATGACATGATTTCAGTCATCTTTAGGGCTAAATAGTGCCCTGTGATCACCTAGATTTGTTGCATATCTTAGCTGTTGTGAATAGCTAAGAAACATAGCTAAGAAAAATAGCGCCACAAGAAACATGAGTATACAGGTATCTCTATTGTAGGATGACTTCATTTCCTTCAGGTATAGACCCAGAAGTGGTTTAGCTGGATCATATTTTTCTCATTTTAGTTTTTTGAGGAAGCTTTATGCTCCTTTTCCATAGTGATTGTACTAATTAACATTCCCACCAACAGTATATAAGGGTTTCTTTTTCTCCACATCTTCCTCTTCAATGTTTGTTTTTGTTTTCTTGATAATAGCCATTCCAAGATGGAAATTCAGTATAGTATAGATTTTGTATTTCCTTGATGGCTAAAAATGTTGAATTTTTTTTCATATTTTTGTTGGCCATTTGTTTGAGATCAACCTACAGAATGGCAGAAAACCTTTGCCAGCTGTTCATCTAACAAAGGATTAATATCCAGAATATATAAAGAACTCAATGTAAAAACAAAATAACAAATAATTTCAGTTAGTCAATGGACAAGGAATATGAACAGACACTTCTTGGAGTACTTTTTAGTGATCAAGGGTAGCTGGAGAAACTTCTAAGTTGTACACAAAAATAAGTCAGTATGGCAACACAAGCCATAATTTTTGTTGGTCTCTAGTTTTAACATTACATCCATTTAAAAATTGTTAATATATTACACTTAGCTTATATATTCAAAAGTAATATTTCAACGCAAATGTTTTGTAAAATGGGATAGTCTGCATATTTTTCTCTATGCAGACTTTGAATTTGGATATGTATATTACACAGTGCATATCAATTCCCACCAGCTGTGATCTGTATGATAGCCACTTGTGGCTAATGGCTACCATCTTGCTAGAGATGTTACAAACACTGTCATAGTCTTTTTCTTTCTTTTTTTGTTTTGATACTGGAGATTGAACTCAGGGACACTCGACCACTGAGCCACATCCCCAGCCCTATTTTGTGTTTTATGTAGAGACAGGGTCTCACTGAGTTGCTTTAGCACCATGCCATTGCTGAGGCTGGCTTTGAACTTGCGATTTTCCTGTCTCAGCCTCCCTAAGTGCTGTGATTACAGGCTTGCGCCACTGTGCCCGCCTTGTGGGAAATAGTCTTTTGTGGGAAATATTGTCAACATCATACTGAGCTCTTCAAAGTTAAACCTCCAGGGCATCATTCTAGAAGTTACTAATGGAGGATCCAGGACTAGTACTTCGTTGGCTAATCTCCAGTGGCAGTCTTTTCTATACCTCAGTGCTTATTGTTTTAATAAGTGTTTTAAAAGAGCTCTTAAGTCACTAATGTTTTTTGAGCCAAAGGCCTGAGAATATCTGACACCTGGTTCCACTGGAATGTTACCTGAGAGGCAGGCTGGGGGTGGGGTGGTGTTCTGATCTATTTCTATTTCATTCATTCACATTTTCATACAGAAATGTGGATTTTAGAAAATCAATTCTTCCATCTACAAAGCATTTTTGTTCCTTGGCTGTATTAACAGAAATGTGAGAAAACCAAAGGTGGGAAGAAGCATAATTTGCAGTCTTCATTCTTCCCTATAAGGTGGACATAGCATATTTTAATACTGACGGTCTTTTCCCAAGCGCTTCTTCATTTCCTCAAGGCTGCAGGGAAGGTAGGTGTCCACCAAGGTGCCCACGTGCAGTCCCACGCTGTATGATCCAAACAACCAGGTGCCCACTTTTCCTGAGAAAGGTGGTGTTTTAGAAGGAACTGCCCTCTCTAGGAGGGTGTTCACCCAGGGGTCTCTGAGTAACTTGGGGGAGCAAGTGAGGGCCTATCCTGTTGGGAAATGAAGTTCTTGGAGACTTACATAGTTGACGGAAAATAGATACTGGTACTTGCCATTGCGTAAGTGAAAGAAAAAATGGAACAAAGACCCACATGATAGAATAAATTGAGAAATGCCATGGTAGCTGGATAGATGTCCTCATGGTTTGCTCATATGTAACCTAGTCACTGACAAGATTCTGAATGTTCCCTTCTACACTAATCAATCTGTAGTGTTCTAAAAGTTCAGAGTATGGCCTGGGACTCCAGGTCAGAATCTCTCTCGCTGGTGTCAAAGTGTGACCTTTGTCTTAATTCACACTTGTGCTTTCTGGAGAGCTGGCTCCAAGTGTATCCTGCCACGATGCAGTCCACCAGAAGTAATGGCTTCCTGTCGTGTAGGACTGTTCATTTTCAATGCCATTCCTCCAACTTCAGCTGATCAAGTTCAGCTTTTTAAAAATATTCTTTAGTTGTTGATGGACCTTTACTTATTTATATGCGGTGCTGAGAATTGAACCGAGTGCCTCACACTTGCTAGGCAAGTGCTCTACCACTGAGCTACAAACCTAGCCTCTTGAGATTATTTTTTAACCAACATAAAACTGTACATGAGGGCTAGGGTTGTGGCTCAGTGGTAGAGCGCTTGCCTAGCACGTGTAAGGCACTGGGTTCAATCCTCAGCACTACATAAAAATAAATAAAAATTTTTTAAAAAGATACTTAAAAAAAACTGCACATGAGCCAGGCATGGGAACACACACCTATAATCCCAGTGATTCAAGAGGCTGAGGCAGGAGGATCACAAGTTCAAGGCTAGCCTCAGCAACTTAATGAGGACCTGTCTCAAAAAAAGCAAGGAATGCTGGGGATGTGGCTCAGTGGTAAATGCATCTGGGCTCGATCCCCAGTACAAAAAGGGGGAGAAAACTGCACATGAAGCATTTGCATCAAAATAAATGTTTCCTGATTATGCATAAAGTCATTTATCCATTCAATAGATATTGACAATCTATCATGCTTTGCACAGGCTACTGTACAACACACTGATGTTACTGTAAAAAGTGAGGGAAGCAGTTATGATTTTAGCTCAGATTCATCATGAGAAATGAAGGAACAGTACATAGAGATCCTTAAGGAACACCAAGAAGGGTACAGTGTGAGGTACAGGTGAGAGAGACCAAGGCTGTTGCAAGTGTGAACACGTAGGTCTTCAACTCTGGAGCATGCATCAGATCCCCAAGAAGGTTTGTTAGAATAGGTGACTGATTCCCCAGTTGTCTGATTCTCAAGGTCTAAGGCGGAGCCATAAAATGTGCATTTCTAACAAGTTTCTAGGTGGTATTGACACTACTGGTCTGGGGACTGCATTTTGGTATCAAGTGATTCCATGGAAATTGTTATTAAAAATAGGAAAATTAAGGCTCTGGATAAAGCGTGTTATGACGTAAGCTCAAGATCAGACAGACATAGAAAAATCCCTGGGAAGAAAAGTCAGTCCAGAGGAAGAGAGGCTGACATGGAACCATTTTTTATTTTGTAATATGTACATTTATTGGTATGATGTGTTTTACTCTTGCAGCTGGGGGAGATACTAGGACAGCTCCTGTTGGCTCCCAAGGCAATGGGCATTTGCCCCCCACTTCCCCACCAGGGTAAGTGACAAGTTTTAGGACCAAAGCAAGTTGCCAAGGACCTGGAGGACAACTTTACTGCCAAGACTTGCTGTTTAAAGAAAATGAGCCCACTGGGGAAATTTAATAGGGAAAAGCAAAACAGGGGTCTGTTAGGGAATGAAATGTGTACCCCCCACCGAAATTAATTGAAGCTCTAATCCCCAATGTGACTGTACTTTAAAAAATTTATTCTAATTATACATGACAGTAGACTGCATTTTGACACATCATGCATAAATGGAGTATAAATTCTCATTCTTCTGGTTGTACATGATGTAGAATCACACCAGTTATGTAACCATATATGTACACAGGGTAATAATGTTCAATTCATTCTACTACCCTTCCTACCCCATACGTGCTCCCCTCCCTTTACTACCTTCTGCCTAATCCAAAGTACTTCTATCCTTCCCATGCCCCTTATTGTGAATTAGTATCTGCATATCAGATAAAACATTCGGGATTTGTTTTTTCAGAATTGGCTTATTTCACTTAGCATGATATTTTCCAACTCCATCCATCTACCCACAACCATAATTTCATTCTTTAAGGCTGAGTAATATTCCATTGTGTATATGTACCATATTCATCCATACATCTGCTGAAGGGCATCTAGGTTGATTCCATAGTTTAGCTATTGTGAATTGAGCTGCTGTAAACATTGATGTGGCTGCATCACTGTAGTATGCTGATTTTAAGTCCTGTGGGTGTAAACCGAGGAGTGAGATAGCTGGGTCAAATGGCGGTTCTATTCCAAGTTTTCTGAGGTATCTCCATACTGCTTTTCATAATGGTTACACCAATGTTGGAGAGGATGTGGGGGGAAAGGTACACTCATACATTGCTAGTGGGACTACAAATTTGAGATAAGGGCTTTGAAGGGTAATGAAGGTTGAATGAGGTCATAGGGTGGGCTGTAATCCAGTAGGACCTGTGTCCTTTAAGAAGAGAGGAAGCCAGGAATGTGTACCACATGAAAGTGAGGGAGGGCACAGCAAGATGGTGAGTGACTACAAGCCAGTGAGAGAGTGCTGAAGAGAAATCAACCTGCTGGTACTTTCCTCTGACTTCCAGGCTCCAGAACTGTGAGGTAATGAATTTCTGTTGTTTTGGTCACCCAGTATGTGGCACTTTGTTTTAGCAGGTAGAGCAGAATAACAGGGTCCAACCAAGGAGAGAGGGTAAATTCCCTGAAGCTGGTGTAGGACACGAGTGCGAGAGGAGGTTCTGCTTGTGAAGACTTGTTCAGTGCCCTCCAGGTGATAGGACCTCTGAGGAGGTGACATGTTATGGGAAATGTGTAGTCATGGGAGGCAGAACCTCAGGTGACAGAGCCCACGGATGAGAACAATGAGCATCTCCTTGGACCAAGGGCTCCAGACCTCCCTCCTATTTCCAGATGACTCCTGAGCTGCAAAGGTTCTGATATAATCATACAGAGAAGCAGCCATCCCTCCAATACAGCACAGATTGAATGTGTCAACATTTTAACCAGTGGTGGCTTGGAGCTTGTTGGTTTCAACTCCTTAAAATAATGTTTATTTCTTGCATTGACTATTGTGGAGCAAATTGACATCAAGGGCACAATATGTAAATAATGGGCTAAGTTTATAATAACACTTTAAAATATTTTTCTGTGGAAGAATTTAGTTATATGTGAAAATAGTGGAAGAATGGCCTCTATTTCCATCACCCTGTTAAGATATCACCACGTGTGGCTAACCATTTGATTTATTCTCTCACTCCTCTTCCCTCATTGATTAGTTTGAAGCAATCCCTACACACTACACCAGTTTATCCACGAATGTTTCAGTATCCATTTCCAAATTCACTATAATTATCACATCAAAATCTAATAAAAATTTAATTTTATCAAATATTCAGTTTTCAAATGTCCCTGGTTGTCTCATAAGTGTTTTTGAAAAACAGTGCATTTGAATCAAGATCTAAATAAATGTAACACATTGAGGTTGGTTGGCAGGTCCCCTTTCCATAAAGTCAGGATTATCAGTGCTCAAATGGTCTCAAGCTTTGCTCAGCAGCAGCCTCTTCACACTGGATGTTGGGTATTTTAGATATGATGGTAGTGGTCTTCAGTAGATTTCTTGCCTTCTGGTATGACAAAAAGTTCCAGGTTCTTTTTGTTCATTTCCCATGCCAGCCCTGGAATCAGCCATTTCTCCAGGGCTCTGGGCTCTTTTCACAGGAAATCATGTTTTGACCAAACACATTTAGAATGGTTATACCCCCAGCTTGGTAAATATTTCATTTTTTTTTTTTTTTTTTAGATTTTTTGGGGTTGCTTTTCAACTTAATTTTGTTTTATAATTATGTAAAATCTTAAATCTGTAAAATAAAACCTAGCCAAAGTTCAAGTTTCCCTCCCTCTTCCACCAGTGTCATCCTTACCTTTGCAAGTAACTATTCTTAATTTTCAATTAATCTTTCCAATTTTAAAAAAACACATAAACAAATGAGTTTGTATTTTTATTCTCCTCTTGCTGATGTCATTTTCCCCCTCCTTCATTATCTCATATAATAATATCCCAGAGATCACTCCATAGGAACTTAAAGATACTTTATATTTCTTTTAAAAACAGCTTTATTGAGGTTTAACTTAAATAGACTTAAAGAAAAAATGCCATCTGAAAGGTCCAGTTGAATGAGCTTTAGTATATTCTCTGCCTTGTTTTCAATCAAATGTTATAAACTCCTTACCACTGAAAAGAGGTATTTCTGATGTCTGAATCAAATGTACTCTGTTAATTGCTCATAGTATGTTTTTTTCCATAGAATCCTGAAGGGCCTTTTAGAAGAAGATATTTTTATCTTATCTTCCAAATCATCCAGATTTTCACTGATCTTACCTACAGAATGCAATCCATTTTTCTTAGCAGCATCCTTTCTTGACCACTACAACTTCCTTCTCCAGTCTATGTCAATTACTATCTAGGACTGTTGGCCAGAATTCATTTTGGGACTTCCCTTCTTTGATCACTTCACCTCCCCCTATCTGGGTTAGATTTCAAATGCTTTTTTGTTTCACTTCCTTCTCTCTCTTGTTTTCCTTCCTTATTTTCATGAAGCACATCCTTGAGTAACTTCCTCAGAAAGTCTATGTGGGAGGAAACCTTTAGATCCCATCTTCCTGAAAATGTTTGTTTTCATTCCATCTCTCATAATTAATTTTTCCCCAGGAAGAAAATTTTATATTAACGTAAGTTTCCCTCAGATTGTGAAGGTTTTGTTCTATTGTCTTCTATCATTTGATTGCATGTGTTAAAAATATGAGTTTGCACATCAGTTTGGTTCTCATCCCTTGGTATTCCTCTGAAAGCATGAAGGAATTTATCTTCAGTGATGTGAATCTTAGTTTCATGCTGGATTCATTTATTTGATTTTCCCTCCAATTGCCCTAGTTGACACAACAAGTTTCTTTCAATCTGAAATCTGATGATTTATTATTTTGTTCTCTGCTTTCACTAACTGATATTAGCTCAATGTTCTACCTGGTGGATTGACTCTGTCTCACTTGCTCTGTTTTAGTCAACTTTTTTGCTACCATAAATGAAAGACCAGAGAAAAACAATTAGAGGAGGAAAAGTTTATTTGGGGACTCAGTTTCAGTCCAAAAATGGCTGACTCCATTGCTCTGGGCCTGAGACCAGGCAGAACATCATGGCAGAAGAGTGGTGGAGGCAAGTAGCTCAGGACATCACATGTGGAATCAGAAAGAAAGCAAGCTTCACTATCCAGGGACAAAAGATATATCCCAAAGGCAGGCCTCCAGTAACCCACCTCCACCAGCCACACCCTACCTGCCTATAGTTACCACCCAGTTAGTACCTGGGTGGTAGAACTCATTTTGGAACTTAACTTAAGGCTTGCCTAACTCCATCATTTCACCTTCAAATTCTCTTGGATTGTCTCACACATGAGCTTTTGGGGGACACCTCATGTCTAAACCATAACACTTTTTGATTAAAGTTTTGGATATATTTTTCTTCTTGTTTAACTGAGAAATTCAGACTTTGGTTTTCGCCTGTCTACTGTTTTTGTTTGTTTGTTTTTTGGCAAACATTTTTACTTTTTTAAGCTCAGATAATGGCATTAGGTATTGATAGAATAGCATGTTCCAGACCACCAAGAACAATTAGAAATGCTTTAAGAAACACAGATTTGAAAGCGTTGAAGGGCTTTTGATAGAAACAAGACTTGAGGGGACATGATGCTATAGAGAAAGAAGGGCAGAAAGGTGTGCACAATATTCTACCTTGGTGAGGATTCTGTCCTTGAGAGACTTGTTAATTTGCAAGTGGTATGGTCCAAGAGTGGAAAAGTGGAAAATAGAAGCTAGTAGGCTGGGAACCTAAGTTGAGCTTCCAGTTGTCTTACCAGTGAGGCAATATGTAGATGGCAACCCAAGATCTGAGAGAAAGACTAAATTGAGATGAACCAACTCTTGGTTCATAAGCAACATGGACTCAAGAAGCAAAGAAGCTGGGAAATGAAGCGGAGCTTTGGGTAGTCTCATGAGTCTAAAATCTCAGTTAGTGGCCCACTACACAAGAGAGCCCTAGCTTTCTATTAGTACCTTACAAGGGCTCACCCTAAGATTAAGGGCAAATCAAGCAAAGAATAGTCCTACCCCTAAACTAAAACCCAAATTTGAATCAGCCCCTAGTAGTAATCATTCCTTTCTAACTACTTGCCAAGAAACAAGATAGATTCTTTGTGAAAAAACATAACTTTGGTAAACCTCAAATTTTGCCTACTATTTTTTCATACATGTACCTGGCATGCAATAAGAAATGACCAGGCATCCCAAGGAATGGGTAAAAATAAGCCAGTTAAAAGTACTATAGAAAGAAAGAGGCAGGTAATGGAGATACTGGAGCTGCACTGGATCATTTCATCATGTTCAAGAAAATACATGAGAAAACAAAATATAGAACTGGAATCAACGAAATAGAATCAAATGGATATTTGATAACAGGAGTTAAAAACTCATGGATGCGAAGTGAAAAGACAGCCACAGAGCAGGAGGAAATATTTGCAAGTCATATCTGATAAAAGGTTAATATGTAGAATATGTAACAACCCAACAACAGAAAACTGACAACCTAATTAAATCATGATCAAAGGACTTGAATAGACATTTCTCCAAAGAAAATACACAAATAATTAGGACTCTCAACACTGCCATGTTAAAGAATTAAGCCTATACTCAAACCATAGCAGTATTCTATTGACTACAAAATGGAACATCTTTAGAGAGTATTGCATAGAAATTTGAGAGGATTGTAAGAAATTTGATCAATTTGATGCTGTGAATGAAAATTTTCATGTTCTTTATAAAAAAAAAAAATGCAGGTCAGTATTCCTGTATGCAAGATTGTTCAGTTGTACCATATGATTCAGGACTGCAACTCAGGCATCTTGGTGCCCCAAATCTCTGAGATGTGAAATCTGACAACTGACTGCTTTTCCCAGTAGTCAAGTGAATCCAAAACAACTTCAGGAAAAACTCAGATTTTGTCCATTGGTGCCCCTGTAACTACATTCTTTTTAGGGCAAGAAAACAAATTAGGCTTCAAAATATTCACAGAAAATTGCTAGCCAGTCCCCCTACCCCCCACTCCCATTCCCTTATCAGCTCTCTATCCATCCCTCTGCCTGGAGCCAGACACATGGAATAGCAAAACCCTGGGCCTCCTCAGAACCTAGCAGCTGTGCACCTCTGACTAAAATCCAGGCTGAGGAAAAACATCTACAACAATATTTTCCAGGCTGTTCCCTAAAACACCTACCACATGTTAATAGGTCTCCATGGGCAAAAGAAGTCCTGCCCTTTCATATCAAAGTGTCTAGAAAGAAAAGTCTCAGAGGAACCAACCTGTTTCACCTGGTTGAAGCCAGTCTTTCCCTACAGGACAACTCTGGAACATTTATTGAGAGGATTTTTAACAGAAACACACGTGTGAAATGCATATCTTCATTGTTAACACAATGCTGTTGGGAAAAAAACAGGAAAACAAGAACATCTCTTACGGAACTTACTGTTCACAATGTTCCACATAACCAGTGTCTCAGAATTTGTGTGGAGGGCCAGAGGGAGGGAGGTGAGTCTGGGAAACTTTTCCCTCTCTGTTGAGGGAAGCCTTGTAACTGGTTGTTCCCCTCTTGGCTCAAGGAAACTCTGAGTCAAACAGAATAGTCACAGCAAAGATATCAATCTGTGATTAGCATATTGTTTTCCTTCCTCTTTCCATATTCTTACTGATTTGATTTTATCTGGCTCTCTTGTTAATAAATCATTTGCTAAACCATTTCAAAAACATCTTTGGTAGCCTCGCCTATGCAAGGTCGCAGTTTCAATTCCCACCACGACAAAACAAAACTTAGGAACAATTACGCTCTAACTGTATTTCAATGGGAAAATGTGCCTAATGCATGCCCCTCCTATTTATTATATTTAGGGTCAATATACAGTGATGTGATGTCTAGATGGTACAGAGTCAACACAAACACAGTCTAATTGCACATAGTGATGGCCGGTGGATGTGTATGACAGGGCTACCAAGTCTATGCAATGGGAGAAAGAAAAGTCTCTTCAACAAATGGTACTGAGACAAATTAATTTCCAGGTACAAAAAGAAACTGGACCCCTACCCCACACCATATATCCAAATTTACTCAAGATGGAGTAAAGACCTACATTTAAATGGATTCTTTTTTATATATAGTTTTAGATGGATGCCTTTATTGTATTTTATGTGGTGCTAAGGATCGAACCCAGTGCCTCACACATGCCAGGCAAATGCTCTATCACTGAGCTGCAGCCCCAGCCCTTAAATGGATTCTTATGATATCCAAATTACAAGCAACAACAACAAAAAGATAACAGGGACTTAATCAGAATTGAAAATTGTTGTGCATTAAGTGAAAAGACAATATATTCCTTATATATAAATGTGAAATTCTATATAGAAGAAAATATTTGCAAGTGATATATCTGATAAATGTTTATTATCCAGAATATATAAATAATTCTTGTGATTCAACAACAAAATCCCAATTAAAAATTAACAAAGGGTTTAAATAGATATTTCTCCAAAGAAGATATACAAAGGTCTAAAAGATCATTAAAAGATGTTTTTGTTTGTTTGGTTGGTTTTTTGTTGTTGTTATTGTTTTTGGTACTGAGGATTGAACTCAGGGGCACTCAACCACTGAGCCACATCCCCAACCCTGTTTTGTGTTTTATTTAGAGACAGGGATCTCACTGAGTTGCTTAGTGCCTTGCCATTGCTGAGGCTGGCTTTGAATTTGTGATTCTCCTGTCTCAGCCTCCCGAAGTGCTAGGATTACAGGCATGTGCCACCACGCCCAGCTTAAAAGATGTTTAATATCATTAGTTTTTAGGGAAACACCATCAAAATCATGATACCTTCCTCTAGGCATTTTTTCTGGGCAATTCTGTAGCAACAAATAACCTTAGTTTTCCTTTACCTGAGGACACCTTTATTCTCTCTTTAATCATGAATAAATTCATTGAATATAGTTCTTTTAAAAAAATTTTTTTTCTTTTTAGTTATACATGACAGAAGAATGTAGTTTGACATATCAAACATACATGGAGTATAATTTCCCATTTTTGTGATTGTACATGATGTGGAGTACACTGGTCATGTATTCATACACGAACACAGCAAAGTAATGTCCAGTTCACTCTATTGTCTTTCTTATTCCCATCCTCCCTGAATATAGTTCTTTTTTTTTTAATTTTTTTAAATTTTTTTAGTTGTAGATGGACACAAATATCTTTATTTATTTATTTGTTTTTAATGTGGTGCTGAGGCTTGAACCCAGTGCCTCCCGCATGCAAGGCAAGCGCTCTACCACTGAGCTACAATCCCAGCCCCCTGAATATAGTTCTTGATTGACCTTTCTTTTCTTTCAGGACTCATTTGCAAATGTGGTGCCCTTTCTTCTGACCTCAATAGTTTCACTTTCTTCTGACCTCAATAGTTTCATATGTGAAACCAGCTATCATTCAAATCATTGTCTCCCTCTAGGCAATAGGTCACATTTCTTTCTCTGGTTGTTTTTAAGACTTTGGGTTTGGGGATGCAGCTCAGTGGGAGAGCTCTTGCCTAGCATGCAGAAGGCCCTTGGTTTGATCCCTAGCAGTGCAAAACTAAAACTGAAAGCAATATATACAGATAAATTTTTTGTCTTTAATTTTCAGAAGTTTAATTATTAAGTAAATTGATATGCATATTTTTAAACATATTCTATTTGAGACCCACTCTGCTTCCTGAATCTCTAATTTTATGAATTGCACTATATTGGGGGAATTTTTAGCCATTGTTCCTTTGAATATTTTTTCAACCCCACAATCTTGCTCCTCTTCTTCTAGGATGCTGAGCACATAAACATTAGGTCCCTGAGACTGTTCATTTTTTTGAAAGTCTATTTTCTCTTTGTTGTTCAGATTAAGTGAATTCTATTTCATTGATTCTATCTTTAGTTACATCTATTCTAATACTGAGCCCATCCAGTGAGTTTTCAATTTCAGTTGTTTTACTTTTCTTTACATGATTTCCCCTTGGTTATTTTGACAACTTTTATTTTGCTGAGAATTCATATTTTTTCATTTATTCCAAATGGATTTGTAATTGCTTCTTGAAGTAATTTTATGATGGTAATTTTGCCCCAGGTCAACATGTGATTTATGTCAATACTGGCATCATTTAAGTTGTGGTTTCCCTGGTTTTGGGTACGACAAATGATTTTCTGATTTTAATTTGGACATTTGCTGATTATGTCAGGAAAGTTAAAATTTCTTTCTTTTTTTGGTACAAGGGATTAAACTCGGGTACTCAAAAACTGAGCCACATCCGGTTTTCTGGTGCTGGTGGAGGTTGGGGAGAACCAGAGACTGCCTGTGACTGGTGTGGGGCAGGGGATAGATCTCTCTGCTTGGGTTGCCACTGCTTCAAGTCAGGCGCCTTGGCCATGGTGCATGAGTTTGTCCTCGTCCCAATTGTGCCCCTCCCCCCTCCCTAAACCTTTGGACAAACAGCACAGAAGTTCTCTGTTTTTAATCTGATTTTGCCTATGACTGCTGGCAGTTTAGGGTTACAGGTCTCTCCTGGGCCCTTGCTGGTGGTACAGAGAAGATTAAAAAAAGAAGAAAAGAAAATGTGAGATCTCAAAATTTTGCCTTTTCTCCTCTTTTTTTCTGATTGTAGAATCCTGTCCCTTGTGTTCAGTTGTACTTAGATGAAGTGGAAGGGTAGAAAAAGCGAGACTAGATTGTTTTCTCAGAAATAAACTATAATAGTGTTCCTATTAAGCTCTCCTATTTGTGTGTGTGTGTGTGTGTGTGTGTGTGTGTGTGCTGGAGCCCAGGCCCTATGCATACTAAGCACACACCTGCTGCTGAGCTTTTCCCCAGCCCTCTCATGCCTTTTAATGTAATTCCTTTTAAAGTATAACATACATGTGGAAAAGTGGACATTCTATAGATGGATCATGGTGGATTTCCCCAATCAGAGCACACCTATGTAACTAGCACTCCGATCAGGAAATTGGAACTTTCCAGCACCCCAGAAATCCCCTTGGACTGCTTCCAGTCACACCTCTCATCCCCCACAAGTAACTACCATCCTCCTGACACTACAGATTTTGTCTTTCTTTGACCCTGATCTAAACGGGATCAGATGATGTGTAATAGTTTTCCCTGCTTTCTTTCCTTCAAGATTTTTGGTAAGATTCCTCCACAGTGGTGCTTAGACTCCTGGTTCATCCTTATTTCTGTACACGAGCTCAAAGCCAGCCTCAGCAACGGTGAGGCGCTGAGCAACTCAGTGAGACCCTGTCTCTACATAAAACACAAAATAGGGCTGGGGATGTGGCTCAGTGGTTGAGTGCCCCTGAGTTCAATCCCAAGGACAAAAAAAAAAAAAACTGATGTAAGTATTTGCATAGAACCTATTCGTATCTTCCCGTATGCTTTAAATCATCTCTAGATTACTTATAATATCTAATCCCATGTAAATAGTTGTTATACTGTCTTGTTTATGGAACAATGAGAAGGATAAAAAGTCTATTCAGAGCAGATGCAATTTTAAAAAATATTTTTGAATCATGGCTGGGTAAATCTGCAGATGGGGAACCCTCAGATAAAGAGGACTGGCTACACAGGTAAAAGCCTTTGTGACAGGTGAAATTAGAATCCTCAAAGATGCCCATGCAAACTGTGACTGTTACTTGGTGAAAGGGCCTCTGTGGAAGTTTCTAAATTGAGAATCTTAAACTGGGGGAGAAAATCCTGAATTACTTGGGTAAACCCAGGGCAATCACAAGGGTCCTCATGAGAGGGAGGCAGCAGGGCTGGAGAGGCAGAACACAATGTGGAAAGAATTTGCTGCTGGCTTTGAACAACAGGACCTGCACCAAGGACCGCAGGTGGCTTCTAGAAGCTAATCCAGGCAAGGAAACAATTCTCACCAGAGCCCCTAAAGGGAGCACAGCCCTGCCAACATCACTTGGTGAAATTTCAAACTTCTGATCTCCAAAACTGCAGGGTAATACATTTGTACAGTTTTCCATGACTAATTTGCTTCAGCAGCAATAGAAAATGAACACCACCTTAAAATTTGCTTTCGCCATTAGATAATGCTTACCTTACTGTATGTGTTCTATTAACCTGTAACCTTGGATCCCACTGTTTCCGATGTCAATCTGGTGATGGGGTTGCCAAGGCCACACTCAAACATGAAGACTTGTGCATCTCAAAGCTGCACTTGCAATTTTTTGGAGGAGGATTTCTAGTGACCTATGTAGAGAGCAAAATGGACAAGAGTTAGGGTGACCTGCCCTGCCAGGAAAGAAAAAGACCTAAAGCTCCAAACGAGATCCTTTCCACAAATGCTTCAGTGAGTGCTGTGTACTCAGCGAATTCAGGAAACATAGTCTAGGGGTGAAATAGGTCTCTCTGTTTTCTGGAAAGGAAAGTCAATCCTTGCAATATCTGACTTCTCAAAACTGGTGAGGTCATGCTCATTGACAAATGCATTTTACAACTTGGTGTTTTGCTTTGGACTCTTGGCTATTTCTCAGAATTCCTCCCCTAGCAGGCTACTCCCATTTGCAAGGGGATTCCCTATGTATGAGCAGCTTCCACTGCTCATATAGTGACTGCTCAGATAGTGACTGAGGAGGAGTGAGCAGCAAGACCACCGTGCAAAACTTCAAGGGCTTAGGAAAAGTGGATTTCAAAGGACCTTAAAACTAATGGTCTGCCTGAGTCTGGTAAGCATAAGATGATCCCTCCTGGCTCTGCAGATCCTAACCTTTTCTCTCAGATAGTTAGAGCGGAATGCCTAGACTAGCCTGCCTCCCCTGGAGCTTGGCAGGCACTGGCTCAGAAGGAAGTCTGGTCTTCCCAGTCATATGCTCTCCCTGGGTTTCCTTTCTTACAATTGTTTCTCTCTCTTGTGTCCTCTGGGCTGGAGAAGACTAATGTCGGTCAGGGGTGGAGTGCTTCCAAACACTTGAAACTTTGTCTGTAGTGGTCAGAAGAGAGGGACACTGGGAGTATAGATGTAGGCGAGAGATGGAGGGCCAGGCCGCTTCCTTTAGGTTGCTCACATATCCCCGCCGCAATGCTGCATAGTCTACGTGGCTTTATGATCAGAAGAACTTAGAAATGGCAATGCCATTCCCTGCTTCCTATCTTTTTGCTCTAGATATTTGAAAGGAAAAGTTAGGGCCTGCAGAGCCTAATTAACCAGATGATTATCCAGGAAAACTTGGGCACCAAACTAGGCTGAAGAAATAGAAATATGGACAGATTTCCAGCAATCACAGGCATTTCTTGGGTTTTCTCTGACCAGCAAGAGCTGTGCTGCAATGGCCCCTTCACTTATTTCTCTCCTCAGTGGAGTTGAAGGGCAGGTGGCAGAGCTGTTTCTAGACCAGAAGCCCTCTACCTGGGAACATGGGGTCGGGAAAAAGGTCCTGTCCCCCACCCCCAGCTTTACTGTTTCACTCTGAGTACATGAATATTTACAAGTACAACAGTTGGTCCATCCCTAACCTCAGTCTCCAACTGCTGTTCTCATCTGGCATGACAGCCGTCCACAGCTGTGCCCAGGTGTCTTGTGCCCAAGAGTGTATGCATGCAGTCCACACGTACCTCTCACACTCACACAGCCTCAGACACTAATGCCAAGAAGACAGGTGTTAAGTGGTAAGGCCTCAGATGGCTTTTCACCCTGCCTGCTGCCTGGCTAGTTGGCTTTGTGACCAGGAAGGGTGGAGGAGGCTTGGAGGGAAAGGGGAAATTTGGAAGATGACCCCAATGCCTTTCTCATAAAGTCCCCAGCTTCCTGATTACTCTATGGAGTCAAGCCAACAGTAGGGACTGGCTGGCATGTGGGAAGGGAGTGATGGGCAGGCCTTGGTCCCATCACCTTGGGAGTTTGCTACTTAGACCAGAGCCAAGAACCCTGGAGCATGGAGAGTTTGCTGGTGTAGATCTTGAACCTCCCTGTGGGAGGACAGTGACAACTGAGAGACTCTGGGAAGGACCCACAGGTTTTCCTGTGTTCAAGTCCTGCCCACAAGTGGGCCATGTATTAGAGACCTCTCTATCCCCAAGACCTGTGGAGTAGGAAGCTTTGCATCTGAAAAAGATGAATATTAAATTTTACTCCAGGGTTGGAGGGGTAGCTCAGTGGTAGAACACGTGTCTAGCCATGCATGAGGTTCCAGGCTCAATTCCCGGCACCACAAAAAAATATCAGTTTCACTCTAAAGCTGCGCTAGGAACTGTACTAAACATTTCTATTAGCTCATTTAATTGTCATAACTCTGTGAAGTAGGTTTTATTATGACCCCATTTTACAAGCAAGAGAAGTGAGATACGGAAAAGTTAAGTGACTTAACTAAGATAGCAAGTGGCAGAGTTAGGATTCCAAACCAGGTAGTTTGGTTTCTAATGACTCTTCATGAGGTCTAGGTTGGTCTGTGATTTGTGTATTCCACACTGCTGGTGTCACTAGCCATGTGCTAAAAAAAAAATGCTGAGCTCCCTTTATATTCAAAATTCCATGTAAATTAAATATAAAATGTAAAAATAAATAAAAATCATAAAAGAAAATTTAAACAACTGTCTTACCCTTGTGATAGCAGAGACAGTTGAAGCCAAGTCAATAAATCCACAGGTATATTAGGAAAGACAGATGTATTTGATTAAATAAAATTTTCTGAGTAACAAATTGTACTATAAATAAAGTTGTAGCCGGGCGCGGTGGCTCAAGCCTGTAATCCCAGCACTTAGGGAGGCTGAGACAGGAGAATCGCGAGTTCAAAGCCAGCCTCAGCAATGGCGAGGCGCTAAGCAACTCAGTGAGACCCTGTCTCTACATAAAAAAAACGCAAAATAGGGCTGGGGATGTGGCTCAGTGGTCGAGTGCCCCTGAGTTCAATCCCCAGTACCAAAAAAAATAAATAAATAAAGTTGTGTTAGTCAACTTTCTATTACTATAACATAATACTTTAGATAATCAACTTAAAAATAGGAAAGGTTTATTTTGGCTTACAGTTTTACAGTTTTCAGTCTACGGTTAGTTGGCCCATTGCTTTTGGGCCTGTGGTGAGGCAGCACATCATGGCAAAAGCATTTGGTGGACAAAGCCCATTCACCTCATGGCTGGGAATGAAAGGAGGGGGAAGAGGTAGAGGCTGGATTTCCAAAATTCCTCTTGAGGGCACCCCCACAATGATTGGAGGACCTCTCACTAGAACTCCCTCTTAAAGATTCATCCACCTCCCAATAGCATCATGGGCTTGGGACCAAGCCCTTCATACATGGGCATTTGAAGACACTTTTAAAAACCACACCAGAAGTGAACTGGGTAATAAGAAGTCAAATAGATAATGGAGAGAGCTAATTTTTGATATACATTGAAAGATTGCAAAAAACCTTAAAAATTTTCAGAGAAATTAGTAAACAAGAAATGGGCAAACTATATGAATAGGCAATTTATGTTAATAAAATCAAATTGAAATGCTGATAAAGATATAAAAAGGTGTAGAACTTCACTAGTCGTCAGGGAAATGCAAATTAAAACATGGCAATTTACAAAAATTAAGGAGTGACACCAATTATTGATAAGCATTTGGGAAAAGCTCTCATATGCCATTGGAAAAATGAATAGTGTAGCCTTTTTGGGAAAACTATAGAAGTGGTTATTAAAAGAAAAAATAAGAAAACATGGAATCAATGTAAGTGTCTATCAATGGATGAATGGATAAAGAAGACGTAGGTACTCACATTTGTGACAATATGGATAAATCTAGGGGACGTTATGTTGTATGAGACAAGCCAGTCCAGAAATACAAGTACTATCTGATCTCTAATCTGTACAATGCAAAAAGTTGAACTCATAGAAGTGGAGAGTGGCTACAAGAGGTTGGTGACATGGTTGGAAAGATGTTAGTCAAAGGACACAATATTCAGTTATTACATTTAAGAGATCTATTGTACAACATGGTGACTATAGCTAATAACAATGCATTATTTTCTTGAAAATTGCTGAGAGAGATTAATGTTCTCATAATACATACATAAAAGATGAGTATTGTTTTGGTCAGCTTTTTTGATTTTGTGACCAAAAGACCTGACAACAACAATGTAGAGGAGGAAAAGTTTATTTTAGGCTCATAGTTTTAGAGGTCATAGTCTATAGATGGCTCACTCCTTTGCTCTGGGCTGGAGGTGGGGCAGAACATCATGGCAAAAGGGCATGGTAGAGGAAAGCGGCTCAGGACATGGCAACAAGAGGGAAGGAGGGTGGAAAGGAGACAGAGAGAGAGAGAGAAAGAGAAAACTCCACTCACCTAAGACAAAATATAAACCCCAGAGGCACACCCCCATGACCTCCCTACCTCAGCCACATCCTACCTGCTTACAGTCACCACCCAGTTAATCCATATCAGTGGGTTAACCCAATGATAAGATTTCAACTCTCATAACCTGATCATTTCACCCTTGAGTGTTCTTGCATTATCTCACACATGAGCTTTTGGGGGATACCACATATCCAAATCATAACATTCTGCCCCTGGCCTCCAAAAGCTCATTCCTATCTCACAAGGCAAAATACATTTAATCAATTTCCAAGAGTATCCATAATATTAACAGTTCATCATGCCCCAAAAGTCCAAGTCCAAAGTCTTCTAAGAATCAAGGCAAACTCTCAGCATGAACCTCTGTAAAAATCAAAAGCAAGTTACATATATTCCATATGTAATGTAAACATTTCCATCCCAAAAGGAACCTATGGAGGCACAGAAAGAAGAGATGGGACTAAAGCAACATCAAAATCTAGCTGGGCATCTGTAGCTTCACGTTTATCATCTGGGACCCATGGCATCATTATATTCTCTCCAAAGGGCTGGTGTAGCTCCACTCCAATGACCTTACTGGTTGCAGCCCATATGGCCTCCTCTTGGCTTGTTTCTGCTCCATTCCTGCAGCTTTCCTCAGTATATATCCCACAGGATTGGCATTTTTTTCTTTTTCTTTTTTTAAAACATTTTTTTAGTTGTAGATGGACACAATATCTTTATTTTATTTTTATGTGGTGCTGAAGATTGAACCCAGTGCCTCATGCATGCAAGGCAAGTGCTCTACCACTGAGCCACAATCCCAGCCCCATGATTGGCATATTCAGAGTTCTCCACTGCAGCTTTGATCTTTCAGGGGCAGCCTGCAAGGACTCTGACCTTGTTATACTTTGCCTGGCTTCCAGGACCTTCCTCTGAAATATCAGTGGCAGCCTTCGTGACTCCCTAACATCAACATCCTGCATTCCTGCAGAACCAGCACCATGTGGTTGAGGTCCAGCAGTAGCCAAGCCTCTGGCACCACTGCTACAGTGCTGGGTGGCTGATCACAGTGAAACAACTTCATAAGCAACCCACCCCCATGAAAGCAAAGTGTCCCCATGGTCTCCTCTCAAAGGATTTTTGCTTTTACTCCATTAAGCCTCAGAGAGGTATGTTTTTGCCAATTCCTGAGATGCCCTCAGCCATCATTCCTATTGTTTATGGGTAAATAACTTAGTATTTCTTTCTTTTTTTTTTTTTTTTTGGTACTGGGGATTGAACTCACGGGGACTCGACCCCTGAGCCACATCCCCAGCCCTATTTTTTTGTGTTTTATGTAGAGACAGGGTCTCACTGAGTTGCTTAGTGCCTCGCCATTGCTGAGGCTGGCTTTGAACTCGTGATTCTCCTGTCTCAGCCTCCCTAAGTGCTGGGATTACAAGCGTG
>CM053411.1:11368934-11479602 GCA_028644305.1 Xerus rutilus | reverse complement strand
TTTTGGTACTGGGGATTGAACTCACGGGGACTCGACCCCTGAGCCACATCCCCAGCCCTATTTTTTTGTGTTTTATGTAGAGACAGGGTCTCACTGAGTTGCTTAGTGCCTCGCCATTGCTGAGGCTGGCTTTGAACTCGTGATTCTCCTGTCTCAGCCTCCCTAAGTGCTGGGATTACAAGCGTGAGCCACCGCGCCCGGCTAACTTAGTATTTCTTTAGTGGCTCTAATTCCTTTAACCACACCTTTCTTGGTACCAGTTTTACTCACCTTTTTCTGGTTAAAATATAAGTTTTAGAAATATTTCTGCTCCTGATCATCACAGTAAACTTGGCTAAAAGCTGCCAGCAATACCCATGTCATCTCTTAAATGCTGTGTTGGCTTGAAATTTCCTCCACCAGATTGATTAGTCCATCATCTTTAAATTCAGCCTCACAGAAAGTCTCAGTTCATGGGCAAACTATAGACAGAACTTTTGCCAGAACATAACATGAATGGCATCTAGTTCAATTTCCAATAGAGTCCTGTTTCAGCTCTGAAACTTCATGAGCCCAGTCTTTACTGTCCACGTTCCTATTAGTGTTCTGATCTTCTGAGTTCCCAACAAAATGGGCCATTAAGCTCTACTTGCAACATTCTAAGGCTTTTCCATCTTGTACCTCTAAATTTTTCAAAATTCCTCCACCCACAATCCAGCTCCAAAGACTTCTGAACACATGATCTGGTTAGTTATAGCAAAAACTCCACTTCTTGGTATTAATTTCTATTTAGTCAGCTTTTTCATTTCTGTGATCAAAGGACCTGACAAGAAAGAGGAGGAAAAGTTTCTTTTGGCTCATGGTTACAGAGGTCTCAGTCTATAGATGACTAACTACATGGCTCTGGGCCCACAGTGAAGTGGAACATCATGGTAGAAGGGCATGGTAGAGGAAAGCAGCTCAGGACATGACAACTAGAGGGAGGGTTGGGGGAGGTTGAAAATTGAGAGAAATCTCCACTTACCAGGGACAAACTATAAACCCAAAGGCACACCCCTAGTGATCCACCTTCTCTAGCCACACTCCACTTGCCTAATAGTTACCACCCAGTTATTTCATTCAAGTGGATTAATCCACCAATTAGAACTCTCATAATCTAATTATTTTGCCTCTAAACATTCTTGCATTGTCTCACACTTGGGATTTTGAGTGAATATCACAGATTTAGACCACAACAAGTATGTCAGATAATGACATGTTAATAAGCTCAATGTAGCCATTCTGCAGTGTATATACATTTAAAAACATCATACAATACATGACAAATATATAGAATTTAATTTATCAACTAAAATAATTTTTTAAAAAAACAAAAATAATGTGCCATAAATATTACTCCTGGTATTTTATTCTATGAAAATAAAAGTGCCAAGACATAAGAATTTATGTATATATTTTTTTTTTGCTGAAAAAAAGGTGGATGCAAGACCAATGCTTGTTTGTAGAATAAACCTTGTGCATCCAGATAATAGAACATTATGCAGCCATTGAAAGCCCAAGTTAGACATAGAAGAGTGACTAAGAAAGATTGCTATGATGTATTTTTTTAACGTTTTATTTTGGAATAATTGCAAAAACATATACAAGTTACAAAAGTGTTGCAAACGATTCTCATATTCCCATTCACACAGATTCTTCAGTTCTTAACATTTTATTACATCTATGCCTCCCTCACCCTAGTAGCTATAGATAACTTTTCATGATTCTTCTTTTTGCCTAAATATTTCCACATATATTCTTTAAAAATGTGGGCATTTGAGCTGGGCGCGGTGGTTCAAGCTTGTAATCCCACACTTTGGGAGGCTGAGACAGGAGAATCGCGGGTTCAAAGCCAGCCTCAGCAACTCAGTGAGACCCTGTCTCTACATAAAACACAAAATAGGGCTGGGATGTGGCTCAGTGGTTGAGTGCCCCTGAGTTCAATCCCTGGTACCAAAAAAAAAAAAATGTGGACATTTTGCTTGGTATAGTGGCACACACCTGTAATCCCAGTGGCTTGTGGCTCGGGAGGCTGAGGCAGGAGCATCGTGAGTTCAAAGCCAGCCTCAGCAACTTAGTGAGGCCCTAAGCAACTCAGTGAAACCCTGTCTCTAAATATAAAATAAAAGGGGCTGGGGATGTGACTCAGTGGTTAAGTACCCCTGGATTCAATCCTTGGTACCAAAAGAAAAAAAATGTGGACATTTTCTTACATAACCATGACACAAGTAGCAAAGTTGAAAATGAGCATTGGTATGATACTTTCATTCTGTGCACAGAAAATTGTCCCACTGATGTCCTTTATAGAAAAAGAATTTGGTCTCTAGTATAAGATGCAGGGTCTATGCAATCCAGGATCCCCATTGCATGTCATGTCTTTTCATTCCTGGACACTTCCTCAGTCTTTTACTGTCTCTCCTGACCTTCATTTTGAAGGATACAGATTAGCTATTCCACAGGATGCTCTTCAGTTTGAGCTTATCTGATATTTCATCATAATTAGATGCTGATCATATTTTTTTGGCAGGTATATCATGAAAAGGATGCTCATCTTGCTCTGTGCCTTGATGTATTATTTTTTAAATTCAGTGGTTTTTATTATATTCACAAATTATGCAACCATCACCATCACCTAATTGGAGAATGTTTTCATCATCTCAATAAGAAAGTCCACAACCCCATCGTCGTCAGTCACTACCCTCCGTTACCCCATGCCCTCAGCTCTAGGCTTGCTGACACTAACTTGGCCTAATCTGAACATTTCAGATAAATAAAATCACAATATGTAGTCTTGGCCTGTCTGGCGTCTTTCACTTGGCACGATGTCTTCAAGTCTCACCTCTGTTGCAGTAGCGTCCATGCTTTTTTTCTGAATAATGTGGATATGACGTCAATTATATGGATATGTGATGCCTTATTTATTCATCACCTATTGATAGACATTTTTATTGTGTATGAGATTTTGTGCAGATATGCCTTCATTTCTCTTGGGCATATACCTAGGAGTGGAATTGCTGGGTTTCATAGCAACTCTATGTTTAAAATGATAGTGTTATCAGGTTCTCTAGAGAAACAGAATCAATAGAATGTGTATATATACATAGTAAGCTTTACTCTACGCTCACAGAATCGTGGAGACTGGCAAGCCCAAATTTTCAGTGTGGGTCAGCTGGTGGAGATCCAGGAGAGGAAATAGTGAGAATGAATCTGAAGACCATCCGATGGAGAATTCTGCCTTACTTGTGGAGGCCCGCATTATTCTATTCAGACCTTCGACTGATTGGATGAGGCCCACCACTTTGAGTTGCTTAATTCAATTTCAACAGATTTAAATATAATTTTCATCCAAAAACACCCTCAGAAAAAATGTCCAGAATAGTGTTTGACCAACTATGTGAATGTGTCAATTTAACATATAAAAATTTTCATCATAATGATGTAGTCCTAAGAGATAAAAGCAGGGGCTGAGGTTGTGGCTCAGTGGTAGAGCACTTGCCTCGCATCTGGGAGGCACTGGGTTCGATCCTCAGCACCACATATAAACAAATGAATAAATAAAGGTCAATCAACAACTAAAAAAAATTTAAAAAAAAATAAAAGCAAGGTGCAGATGAAAGTGTACACATGAAGGCTACTTTTTTTTTTAAAATATCTTTATTTTATTTATTTATTTTTATGTGGTGCTGAGGATCGAACCCAGTGCCTCAAGCATGTGAGGCAAGCGCTCTGCCACTGAGCCACAACCCCAGCCCCATGAAGGCTACTTTTATATTGACCAAAATTCCTACTTATATTTGTCTATAGCTAAATGATCTCCGAGAAAGGTATTTAGGGATACACATGAATTTATTAGCTTTTGGTGGTGGAGTGGGGCAAACAGCAAAAAGGAAGACTATATTTGTAAAATGCTACATTTGTTTTTGCAGTCCATTTGAATAGAATTTTATATATGGGTGTGTGAGTATGTGCATTCATGTATCTGAAAAGATGATCACTAAAAAGTTAATGTCTGTAGGCAAATGTTGAATTTTTACTTTCTCTCTTTAAAATTATATAGTTCTAAATGTTTTTAGTTATTCTTTATTATTATTATTATTATTGTTATTATTATTATTATTAGGTACTGGGAATTGAACCCAGGGATGCTCAACCACTGAGCCATATCCCTAACCCTTTTTATATTTTATTTTGAGGCAAGGTCTTGCTAAGTTACTTAGGGCCTTGCTGAATTGCTGAGACTGGCTTTGAACTCTCAATCCTCCAGCTTCAGCCTCTCCAGCCACTGGGATTACAGGTGTGCATCACTATGCTTGGCTCAGTGCATATTATTTATATAGTTAAAAAATCAGCAAACTTATCTGGTTGCCATGGAACTCACATGTAGTCCCAGCAACTTGAGAGGCTGAGGCAGAACGATTGAAAGTTTGAGGCCAGGTTGGGCAACTTAGTGTGACCCTCTCTCAAAATAAAAACTTAAAAAGTGCTGGGAATGTTGCTCACTGGTGGAGCACCCCTGAGGTCAATCCCTAGTACTGCCAAAAAAAAAAAAAAATAACAAAACTCTTTTCATTGTAAAAATAGGCTTTGAGGCAATGTCTGGGACCCTGACTCTTTGGCATTTTTGACTCTGACCCAGTATTCTAAGCCCTGCATATTTGTACTGCCAGCATGTTTCAGTGATGGCTGGAAGTCCCAGGGGCTTCTAATACCTCAAATGCAACCAGTAGCTTACGATAGAAATCCTTTCTGGCCAGAAATTAGGAGTTTGAACCCTTGTTTCACCTAAGAGGTGGGAAGAGAAGATATCTTTGACTAGGTGATTTTGAAGATCCGTTCCAACTTAGAGATACTAAACCTCAGAGTCCATTCTAGGAACAGCTCTGACTCTAGGGCTAATCCCAGCTGCCAAAGCCTAGGTCCCTTCTGATGGTGCTCAGCTAAGAGGCTGCTTGCTGCTCAGGGCAGCCTGGGTGAGTGAACCCAGGCATGAAGAGGACCAGGTGCTAACGTGAAATGTTGAGTGTCTTCTGGGGACAGTCCTGAGAGCCCCGCAGCCCTGCCGCCCTGGAAGCTGAGCACAAGGTGGTTTCCCCTTACTGTGGCTCCATCCAGCTGGGTGCCTTGGGAAGCCTGGGAGGCAGTGGCATCAGATGTCCTGGTTTCTGACAGAAACCCCACATCACCAGCAGGCTGCTCCATGTTGAAATGACATGGCACTTGGCCGACATGGCTCTGCTCTGGCCATACCTGGTACGCAGACCAAGAGCTCACTCTCAGCCGTGTGGGCTGGCTGGTTTCAGATGGCAGGAGGTGTTTCATGGGTCACTTTTTTCCTTCTTCCCTTACCCTTCTACGTCATTCTCTTTGGGGCTATTGCATCCCCCCCCCATAAGCCATAAATGAATATGTAACTTTCAAAAATCTACTTTAGTGTGCAATCTGGTTCCCTGTATTTTCTTCTAGAACCACAGTGTCTTAGGATATAAACAGAATAGTGCTTGCCTAGACATGGTATGTGGGGTGATTCGCAGGTACTGGCTAATGGTTTCTTATTGAGGTGATAAAAATGTTCATTTTTCTCTTCTCCCTCAAGGATTTCCTTGTCTCCACACCATTGTCTCTTTCCAACAACATAATCTGGAAAGGGACAATAAGCTCAGTTTGGTTTCTACCAGCATGGAGCAACAATAGCTGGGCCAAATAGGGGAGCAGGGTGGTTTATTTCATGCATGATGTTTGCTCTTCCTGAAGCTAACAATCACTTCGTTTTTGTTTAGATTTCTACAAGTTTACCATTAATATTTTTCCTCCACTGAGGGCAAGAGAGGTCCGTGCTATTCAGACAGAGTTAGTCCACCCCTCCTCTGCTTTCTATTTAGTCTTCTGTGTGGTTGAGGCCTCCCCTTGGCTCATTCCCCAATGCAGATGCTCTTTAGTCTGGAGACTCCGGTCAGCTGGGATGGCTGTGGTGGCATCTCTGCATGGCCTCTCATCCTGCAGCAGGCCAGGCTGGTTCACATGGCTGAAGAATTCCCAGCACCAGAGCAGGATCTGCAAAGGCCTCTTGAGGCTACATTTGGAAGTCATTAGTCATCTCTGCCACGCTCTATTGGTCAAAATTAGTTGTGTTATGATTTTTGTAATTTTTCCAAAAGCAAAATGAGTGCATCATGGCACTGAGGCAGGCTGTCATTCCTTTTGTGACATTCCTGTCAGAGATTCATGGTGTGGATCTGATCATGAGGACACATCAAAAGAACCCCAAGTGCAGGGCAACCTACAGAGTAGTTGGCCGGTACTTCTCGAAAACATCAAGGTCTTAGGGCTGGAGTGTAGCTCAGTGATATAGCACTTGCCTAGCATGTGTGAGGCCCCGTGCTCAATCCTCAGCATCATAAAACAACACAAAACACCATGGTCTAGAGAGAGAGTTCTGATCAAAATACGTTACAAGGGCAGCCCAGATTCAAGGGTGGGAAAATAGAGCTGTGAAATATTTGTAGGCTTTTTTATTTTTTCCTTTTCCTTTTCCTTTTTTTTTGGCGATCTGTTAAAAAGCATATTACTTCTTTTTAGTGCACTCCCTAGTTCTAGAACAGCACAAATTCCAGTATTTTCTTTAGTCGGGTACACAGGAAGTGAATGTTTTGTGTCCTTATGTGTCTATACTAACAATGTGACTTAGCATGGGGGCTGACCACACCAGATGGACCAATCATGTAACAGGGTGGGAGCTTTGGGTCATGCTGGTGGATGAGGACTGAAGACTGAGGTCAGCCACAGGAACTAATTGTGCCTGCAGAAGGAAGCACCAGGAAAAACACTGGACATTGAAGCTCAGGTTAGCTTTCCTGCTAAGCAGTACTCCAGGTGTGTTGGGATCTGTCAGTCCTGGGAAGGTAATACATCTTGTCTCCTCAGTGTGTGACTCAAAACAGAAACTGTTTTTGTTTGTTTTAAAACTTTTCCTGGACGTTGTCTGATGTGAATCGGTAACCTTACCCTGTAAAAAACTCTTAACTGTGTATATAACATCTTTCACTGAGTCCTGGGAGTCCTCCTAGAAAATTATTAAAGTGGAGAGAGGTTTTGGAAACCCCATGAACTCGCAGTTGATGTCAGAAGTGAGGGAGGTCTCTTGGGGACAGTGTCCACTAACTTGGCATTTGATTAAGTTCTTGCAAAACTCCCTCCCCTTTTAAAAAATTCTCTGGTTATTCCTTTCTCTTACCACTCTATTTTTATAATAAATATAAATAAGGCAGGTAGTATATCTTCTCTCTTTTCTCCAAGGACATTCTAGAGTTTTAAGAACATATTCTTCCTGTTTCCTATTCCCTCTCTCTTCAATTTTCTATGCATTTGTTTGTTTCTTTAGGTTCCTCTCTTTCATGCTGGGCACTTTCCTGAAATGTCTGATGATTCATCACTGTTCATTCATGTTTAAGACAGAGCATGAGATGACAGAATTGAAGCTTTGGGCTTATTGACAGGGGCTGCATTAGGGTAATCAGATTTTGATTGCATTATTATTGAAGGACCTCCAAATCTGGGTGCGCTTTCTCTGTGGATTTGAGACATGTCAAATTTCTCACAACTCTCTGATTTCTTGTGGTGGAAATAAATAGACCTGGCTAAAGGAATTCTGGAAACTGAATTTTGTCTGGATCAGATGAAGCTTCATTTCTCCTTCTGTCTCTGACTGGATTTTCACTGTCTTGGTATCCGGGAATCTGGCACCACCATGGTTCAATTTACATAGAGACCATACCTCTGACTGTTTTGAATTGTGGGTGGAGGCAAGAATCACCTGGCTGCTGAATAGAAGACAGGTCTGCTCTTTTTTATTAGTAGCATTTCATTTAGTTCTTATTTATATCACTATATGCTGCTATCTAGTATCTTCTACCCATGACTCTTGACCCTCATTCAGTCATTAAGTCAACAAATACGGTGTTTATTGGGTTTGGAATGTCTTCAGGTACCAAACATTAGGTCAAGCATTGAGAAAGACAAAAACAACAAACAACCTCCAGGACCTCTGCCTTGAAAGGGGGTTAGTATCTAAGGGCAAGAATAATTTTCATGTGAACAGCTCCAGCACTACTAGGTTCTGGTCCTATCTGCTACTAGAGAGAAACAACCATGAAGCTGTAGGAGTCGCAGAGAGCAGAGAGTGTTCCTATCATGACATCAGGGAAAGTTCCTCTGAGGAAGTAACATCTGCACCAAATAGTGAAGGAGGAGCAGAATTTCAGGTCACGGTGATTTCAGGCAGGGGACGGGGGAACAAGGAGTAGGAGAGAAAAAGCCCACTAGTCACCTTCCATGGATTTCCACACCTGGATTCTGCCTTTCTATCTCTGTAGCCATGGGCATAGCCTAGTCCTTGGCACAAGTGGCTTCTTACATCAGGAGAGCTGGCGCAGGCTCTAGGGAAAGGCCTCTTGGAGTGACCCCAAGAGCAATTCTGCAGATCTGGCTCACGAGGCCCACCATATCTGCCACCTTCAGATCCCAGGTAATTGAGGTAACAGGCTCACCACATTGCGTGATTTGGAAATTGGGACACTGCCATTGGCCCCACTACAAATAACTCTCAATGCCCACAAAGCTGGTGAATGGCACCTAGAACCCCAATGACCATGTTTTCCAGGAACAAAGGAGAAGCTATTGGGCAAGGGCTATGGTGCCCTTTGGTCTCCCAAACCATGAGGAAACCTGGACTCCTACCAATAATGGTATTTGGATCTATAGTACAAAAAGGCTGGACTGGGCACCAAGTACCATATTTCCCCCATACCTTGAAAAGTGATTGCTCTTGAGTGTCAGAGATTCCATTAACAGCTTTTCTTGAAACACCCACTTCATTTTATAAAGCATATTCATGACAACAACCTGGATAGTGGTGGTTAGTTGATTTGGTCTGATCCTTAAGCAGAGTGCCCAGGCTTTCCAATTTGTGCCCTTCAGTTGCCTTTGGAGTTGCAGGGGTCTCAAATAACTGATTAATTTTTGCTCATGAAAAGTAAAACTTCCTTTCTGGAAGTCTTGCTTAGGCACAGGGGAATGATGCTTTTAAAATTTGCAGTAACCAAATTGGGTGCTATATTAGCCCTTTTCCTATTGCAATAACAAAATAACTGAGGATGGATACTTTATAAAGAAAAGAGGTTCATTTAGCTCACAGTTCTAAAGATTTAAGATGATGCCAACATTTGCTCAGCTCTGGTGAGGACCTTCTGGCTCTTATCGGAATCCGGTGGATGGGAGGAATACATTTGAGATATAGAGATTACATGATGAGACAGGAAGTTGGAGAAATTCAGGGGCCAGTCTCCCTCTTTTAATAGCAACTTGTTCTTGTGAGGCAAGAGTAAGGGGGTCTGACTGGGGTCTTGTGACAATTATATTAAGTTGTTCTGAAGGTGATGCCCTCAGTGACCTAACCGCCTTCCACTAGGTCCCACCATCTCCTAACACTGAAAGTGTGGGTGCCAGGGTCAGCACTTGGGCCTGTGGAGAACATACTCAAACCATCTGCAAATCGTAACAGGTGACAACTCTGGGCAGGGAGACCGGCAGCACATACTGATGATGTGCCCAGCCTTGGGCATTTATTCAGGAGAATGAACAACCAATGTCAGAGGGCCACCAACACGCCATGCTGCTTCTTCTACCTAGAACAGCAGCCCTTCCCTTTGTACCTACCTCCTCTTTAAAGCTTAACCTCCCTAGAAAGGTCAAGCATTCTGTTGGGAGGGTGGGTCTTGGCAAACCACACAGAAGGTGAGCTCGCTTGATCCAGTGACTCCTTGCTTTGTGGTAATGCTTTCCTTTCCGCCTACCTTGAAGGGCTGGATGTTTTTATTTATTTTATTTTATTTTACTTTTTGGTACCAGGGATTGAACTCAGGGGCACTCCACCACTGAGCCACATCCTCAGCCCTATTTTGTGTTTTATGTAGAGGCAGGGTCTCACTGAGTTGCTTAGCGCCTTGCCGTTGCTGAGGCTGGCTTTGAACTCGCGATTCTCCTGTCTCCGCCTCCCAAAGTGCTCTGATTACAGGCATGCGCCACCGTGACTGGCTAGGATGTTTTTAAATTACAAGGGCTATGGTGGTTCCCATGGAGGGGAATGTTCTGTCCTGCCATGGTCTCCAGTGGTTCAGCCACTGGGGAAAGGACAGGGAAGGGACCACCAAGATGTTTATGCCACGCCTTCTGCTATCGGTCTAAGCAATGTCAGAGGGAGGCATGGGGCTTGAGCAAGACAGGCAGGTTAGCAAGCCAGCTACTGCTCCTGGGGGTGGGGGAGGGCCTGCTACCCAAGGTCATCTCTAAGGCCATCTTCTCTAGCCTCTCATTCAACAGAAGAAGGGCAGTACAGAGGTCATGACTTAAGTTTAAAGTCACCCTGACCTTCTGACTCATCATATCCCTGCCCCACTCTAGGCCAAAGCTGAAAGCATCTTGCTGACATTGCTGAAGCATAAGGGAGAGGAACTGTTTTTTGTTTGTTTGTTTTGTTTTGTTTTTAAGCAGATGCTGCAAGCATTAGTTTTGTAATGTTTTATGATACTCAATTGTTCAGTTCCACTTGGCCACTCCTGAGGATCCTGGCACCTTGATGTCTTGGAGCGCAGGAGCTGCTGGCTGTGTCTCTGGCAGCTGAGGATGTAAGAACCAGAAAAAACTAAGTGACTTGCCCAAGGACATGCAGTAGAAAAAGTAACAGGTCCTGGCCCTGCAGTCTCTGAAGTGCTGCCCCTTTCCTGGGCACGATGCCGCTCACTCACCCTCTGACTTTATGGCCTCCCAAAGGGCTCCAGCAATTTCTTTGCAAGCTCTGGGCTCTGGGTTTTCATCAATGTCCTGGTGAGGCCTACGGGCTTTTCTCAGGGTCTGAGGAATTTAGGGCTCTCTAGGGGGGCCAGTGGTGATGTGATGGCTTGGCCCAAGGCAGCGCTTCCCAGGACCTCTTGCCACAACCTCTCCCTTGAAGCTGGAAATTACTCGTGGCCACCTGGGCTCTGGTTAGCTGCATTTCATAATGCATTTCTGTTTAGTATAGCATCAACCACACACTGTTTCTCAACCAGGCAGAGAAGTTCTGGCATCTCTTCACAAACAGATTGCTGTTGGGCAACAGCATGTTGAAACAGCATGGCTTCCACCATAGATGTGGGGCTACTGCCTTTTCTCCCAAACACTCAGTCCTTTGCATCCAGTCAGTGATACCATCCTGGAGCCACATCCCCAGCTCTTTTCATATTTTACTTAGAGACAGGGTCTTGCTAAGTTGCTGAGACTGGCTTTGAACTTACAATCCTCTAGCCTCAGTGTCCTGAGCCACTGGGATTACATATATGGGCCACCACAGCTGGCTCCATTCTGATTTTTAATACTGAGAGACATCAGTGTAGAGAAAACAGACAGGCCATGTCATTTACTGGTGTTGGGGCCTTGGTCAAATCAGGTCACACTCTCTGAGCCTCAGTTTCCCCTCCTTTTGGTGAATTTGGCAAATGGAATTAAACATCTGTGAAGCACCTAACTCAGTATCTGTTCTTTTTCCAGCTTCTCCACAACCCAGCATGTTTTCAGTTTTCTTACCCTGGGAGGCCCTAGTGGGATTGAGGAAGGTAACTCTCTGGGGCTTTAGCAATAGCAAAGCAGAGTTAATCAAGCCCATCTGCAGGGAATGGGTAGAAGGGATAGAATCTGGGGATCACATCTCATCATACAAACCAAATTCCTTTGTGAAGCAGCTCGGGTTAATCTACGGGAGAGGAGACTCGTTCACACTGCCGCATTCATACTCCCCTGTGAACAAATGCAGGCATTTGTCTGGGCAATAAAGAGGCCTGTAGGTGAAATGAAGCTGGAACTGGCAAGCTGAGGCAAGCAGCTCACTTCTGGGTGTACAATTTGACCAGACCCCTGAACTCACTGGGGACATGGCAGGAAGTGGAGCTACCCAGGTGCTTCTGCAGGAGGGTCTCTTCACCAAGGCATAGGCAGGTTAGGGGAATGACAAGGGTCACGGGCAGCCAGAGACAGTCATGTGGGAGCTATTCCATCCCTGTGAGGAAAGCACAGGTCACTTCCTGAGCCTCATGAGAACCAAAGCAAGTAAGAGGGGACATGGTGACAGCTTTCTGTTTGGAGAAATGGGCTCCTGTCTCTGCTCACCTTCCAGTCTCCTGCAGGTTTTCTCAACACTGAAGAGGGAGCCCCAGGGGTGCGGAGGGCAAGAGGGCAGTCTTCCTGGCCCGGTGCATGGCAGTGTGTGCGTGTGAGCATGTGTGCATATGTGTGCGCATGTGTGTATGTGATGGAAAATTCCAGGCTTATCCCTGAGCTGTTTTGAATCTTACCTACAAGAAACGGGAAGACAATCCTTGCCTTGCTTCCTCACAGGTGGTCCTGTTGGCACATGGCAGAGCTTCCCCAACTTGCCAGCTAAGCCATCTCTTCCAGGGTGTGGAAGACAAGGTGGGACATGGCCCTAAAGACAGGCGTGAATGTATCTGTCCTTTCCTGTGTTTGCTTAGAAGGTAGTGTGGAATCTTGACTCCAACCACATTGTATAATCCCCATTTGTTTTGCTTTAGAAAACCTGTAATTACAAGTGGGAGTGCATGGCAAATCAGACTTTGATCAGTTAAGTACACTTGGCTCTGTGAAGACAAGGTATGTTTCATGTCACCTCCCCTCCCAGCCCTACCTTACCTTGGGAGTCCACTTTGTGGCACTCTGAGCAGCTAGGAGTGGTGGGTCCATGCCCTCACACCCTCTTAGAAGCTAAGAGATGTCAATATGGTGAAAAGAATTCTGGGTGAACCACTCTGGGAAGAAAAGGTCCCAGAAGAGAAGTGCCGAACCCCTCTGTGGCTGTGGGGCACTGTCCCTATGTGGGCCTCTGGTCCGTCTCTGAGCACTGGCTCCCAGAAGCCTCCCTGCACAGTTGGTTTGACTCTCAAGTACTGCACAGGGTCACACTGGGAACAAGAGAGCAAGGCCTTGACCTGCAGAGGCTCGATGCCTTCGATGCCTTCGGGGCAGGCAGCTGCTAATCAAGGTGAGAAGGCTGCAGTGGCTCTTAGGGGCCCTGCAGCTATCAAATTCAAGTTCTTGCCAGGGCATGCAGCCCTGAGGGAGCACTGGTGTGTGAGTCAACTCTTTGTCGTTGTACATGATCCCAGAGCTAATCAACCTGCAAGGAGGAGAGGTTTATTTTGGATCACAGTTTTGGGGGATTTCAATTCATGGTTGCTTGGTCCTGTTGCTTTGGGCCTGTGGTGGTACAGTACATCGTAGTGGGAATACGTGGCTGAGGCCTTTCCACTTTATGCAACTGGGAACAAAAAGAGAGGGGAAGGAGCAGCCAGGGTCCCAGAATCCCCTTCAAGGGCACAACCCCACATGACTAGAAGACTCCCAACTAGGCTCCACCTCTTTAAGGCCCCATCACCTACCAACAGGGCCCCAGGCTGGAGACGAAGCCTTTAAAACACGTGTCTTTAGGAGGACACTTACCCAAACCATAGCAACTAGCTGGACTTATGCCACAGGGTCCAAAGTTTGGAAGTATTCCATGTTTTAAGGAGAAGATAGAGGTGAGTATGCTTTGCACTATTGGGGAAATATAATCAAACACAAACTCTTTTCCCAACTCAGAAAACCTCCATAAAGGTAGAATGGGGAGAAAACCATTTCATTAGTTAATAAGCATTAAAACAGCACATTTAATATGTGCATCATAGGCAATCTGATAGGGATTGCAAAGGCAGAAAGAAATCTGAGCCTTGTATATAATTAAGTAGACATGACCCATTACTGTTCTCAAGATAGCCACTAGTCCTCAAGTAAGGAGGCTGAGAGCCCCATTAATTACACATAGCCTATCCTAAATTGATCTGACAATAGGATCACCATCGGGGTTGCTTAACTGACCTTATACAAAGGAAAGATAAAACCCTGTTTTTATGACAAGAGGTAATTTTGCATCTTGGAGCCAGGTACCTGGTAAAGTTGGGCTCTCCGCTTCCCACAGAAGATTGGAGTCGCTCTCTCCTTCAATGTTTATATTTCAAAGAGATGGCTCCCCGCTCCTCCAGAAAGATATGCCTGGATCTTAAAGCTGGCAAGAGGCTTATTTAAGTTCTAAAAAGATTTACATACATTTTAAAAAAACAGAGAAAATAACTTATAATTACAAGTTTTCTAAAGTAATTGCTTCAAGAAAATGGATGGAAAGAAGTATTTTATTTTCAATAAGGAGAATCCAACCATTGACTTTTTTTGCATTTTAAAATTTGTGCTAATTAGTTATACATGACATTAGAATGCACTATGATACATCATACATAAATGGAGTATAAATTCTTATTCTTCTGGTTGTACATGATGTAGAATCATACCAGTCATGTAATCATATATGTATATAGGGTAACAATATCTGATACATTCTACTATCCTTCTAATCCCCCTCCTCCTGCCCTTTCTTCATGCCCCTCTACTTAATCTAAAGTAACTCTATTCTTCCCTAGCCCCCCTCCCTTATTGTGAGTTAGCATCTGCCTATCAGAGAAAACATTTGGCTTTTGATTTTGGGGGATTGGCTTATTTCACTTAGCATGATATTCTCCAGCTCCATCCATTTACCAGCAAATGCCATAATTTCATGACTTTTAATTTGTACTTATCTTTATAATCCCCAAGCAGAGAAACAAACGTAAGTGACTGAGTTACAGTACTGAGTTCCAAGGGGAAGGTCACTATCTTCAGGCAAGCTGGGCTTTTCTCTTACACACTGAGAGAATCTCAGGGTGTGGTTTAGACTAGAGTGAGGATGGATAGCTAGAGTAAGGCAAGTATGTGCAGAAGGGTGGCAGGGGTGGATTCAGTCTTTCACACAGTTCTTTGTGTCTAAATGGAATAACCAAGCTGAGCCGGACAGCCGAATTGGACTTCTGAAAACTCAGTATTCATATTTTCACAGTCAGAGAGCAGAACTAGAGGGGCTCAGACACTTTTGCACATCATGCATGGGTTGAAACCTTCATCAAGAGGGATTTAGACAACACTGAAATGTGACTTGGGTGCCGAGTGATCCATCTGGGAAGACTGGCTCTAGCCTGAGACCCTGGACCTTTCCTGCCTGTCAATGGTGGATGCCAATGCTCAGGGCCTGACTTTGTCCCACTCAGGCCTCAGGTTCTCCTCTCCCACTGGTGAATTTCTTCAATCTTCTCAATGTTTTAGGCACTGAATTCAAAAAGGCATCACAGGCTTGGGTGGAATCTGGGAATGGCAGGTGGAGGGCCTGTTTTAATTTCCAATTCCCCTTTCCTGCCTTCTCGTCCTCTGCCATCGAGGACAAAACTCTATTTGGTTCCTAGAAAATACATACCAATTGCTTTTCCAGCTCTGGCCCCATTTGGAATGGGGTTCTTTTTCCTCTCCAGAAGGAGAGGTGGAGGGAGGGAGAGAGGTTACAGGGAGAGAGGAGGAGATGGGGAAGAGGGGAGAGGAGGAAAGAGAGACACAGAGAGAGAGAGACAGAGATGCAGAGAGAGAGACACAGAGAGAGAGACTCAATGGTTTTTCTTAGGATCTAGGACATGGTTGTATATTTTCCTCTCATGGCATCTAGAGATCCTTTTTAGACTCACCTGGGCAGGTTGTTACACGTACACTCTTGGGCCCTGTGCACTTTCACATGGGAAAGTCCTGCTGTGGGGTGGTTCCGGGAATCTACATTTCTCACCAGCCTCCTCTGTGCTTCCTACCTCTCTGGATGGGTTTCCCGGGGACATGCTGCTAGAGAAAGAGCAGTGTCCTCAGAGTCAGAAAAGTATGGTCGCCACTTTTTGTGTGGGTGACCGTTGTCAAATCACCTAAGTGAAAGAACACGTCACAGCAATTTGGGGAGGGTTACCGAGAAAAACGTACACATGCAGAGTCTTAAAACAAGGGCCAACAACAGAAGCAGCATTAATACTATTATTACAGTTTAGGAATATGAGTCTGGAAAATACTGAGTTCTTCAAAGCACAGTCTGGGTCCACTGCCAGCCTTCCTCTTAAAGACATTCAGAGGGGATTTCAAACTGAACTTCACAACCAGCCTGCCCTGACCGACCAGTGCCTGAGGTGCCATACTCAACCCGCTCTGCGCATGTCTGAGGGCTGCTGGTGATGTCATCTACAGATTGTCCAGCAGCCCCGTGACCGCTCTGTCCACTAGAGGCACCCTCATCTCTGCCTTGGCGGGCTCTGCTGGCGCCCTTGTTCCTGTCTCATCTAATATAAAATGACCAATTTACTGACATTTGCAAGTAAAATGCATGTCCACAGTCTTATGGGTCCAGTTTTCAGAGATGTGTGGTCTTCTCAGCAGGGTTCTAGATGTGCTAGGAACAGAGGGACAGGCTGATTCTCCTTGTTTCTAAATAATGCTTGGCATAATGTTGACAGTATTTTCTTTTTGAATTGAAAGGGTCTTAGTGCCTTAGTTTTCTCAGATCTGGTCCTGTGGGAATATAACAAAATGGATTTTCAATGACCACTGTGACTATCATCAACATTATCATTGTCAATTATTAAGAGTTTACAATAAGTACTTACTAAATTCTGATATCAGAGCTACATGGGCTCTGTGGATTCTCTCCTTTAACCCTCCCAACCATTTATAATGTGGGTACTGTCCTCTGCAAATCTACTCACAAGGAAAATGCAGCTCATAGCAGCTAAATAAAGTATCCAAACAGCTATATATAGCTAGTGGGGCCAATCCAAGCTCAAGCTAGTTCCTTCTGCTAATTCTCTTTTTTTCTTGTATTAATAAATAATTCCTTATAAAATGCAAATGCTGTGGTCATGGCTACTGCCATTGCTGAATTACTGTAAAAAAGAAGGTGACAATTTGACATTTTATACAATTTACCGACAGGGATATCTTACCTGTATAGGGCTTCAGTTTCATTCATTTATTCATTTTTGTGTTGGGGCTTTACTTTTTAATGGTATTTCAAAGAACCTTTACAAACTCCAGGTAATTTGATCCCCACATCAGCCTGGTGAGCTGGTCAGCAAAGGCTGTGACTAAGCTGACTCAGAGAGGCTGTGATTTGGCTATGGTGTGGGAGGAGCCAGGGCTGGCCCAGAGCAGGACATTTCACCACTGTCAAAGGCTAGCAGACCCAGACATCTGCCTTAGCCCCCATGTCAGTTGCTCTCTAAGACCCTACTCTTGCAGCTGTGAGGGTCATATTGGGTTGGCCCTGGGCTTTCAGGTCTTGCATTTGGGCTCAGAGGCTGGTACTAACTAGAAGTCAGTCAAGAGAACCCTGGTTTCCCACATGATAACATTAATGAAGTTTGGAGTGTTTTTAGTTGATAAAATATGCAAACACAAAAAGCCACAATGGATTCACCAATGAAAATGAGTTTTCATTTTGGGAATCAACATGAACATCTCTATATCTTTAGTAAACGGTAATTTATACAACTGAGAATATAATTCCTTCACTGTCTTGAAAACTCATATGGGTAATGATTGCAGGACTTCTTGTAATTACAGATATTCCCATTCTCCGTGCCTGCCCATCGCTGCTCCCATCCCACCCCAGGTTTGTAAAGAAAGCTTTGGAGGAATACTCACTTCAGAGCTACCTGCCAAGGCCTTTAAGGGCTCTGAGGTGGGAGATTGGACCACCATGAAAGAAGGCCTCTTAGAATAATGTCTGCTTTGCCCACAGTCAAGAACATTCAGCAATGGGAATTAGCATCCCATAGAGCTGCCACAATGACCTGAGCAGTGCTGGGTGGACTTGGGCTAGGTGGGCTTGTGCTCATGAATATGCACACCCTATACCAAATCCTGAATATTTATGCCATCCAAATGATAACAAGCAAAGGTTACTCATTCAGGGAGTAGGCTACCCTCACTTGTGTTTTGGTAGAGACTTAAATGGAGAAGCTTTATAAGGGACAACAGAGGAGGCTTCAGGTGTGCCTGACTGGAGGCTAATGGAATGGGGAAGCTGCAGGTGGGCTAACTAGAAATGAGGGCTACTGTGTGAATGGTTGGGGGTGCCCATTTGGCTTTCTCTCTGTTGGTCTTAAGTTGGAAGCCCATGGGTATGTGTGGTATGAGGTGCCCTTCAGTTGGGGAAGCTGTCAGTTATTAATGAAGCCCTGGCTGTTGGGGGCTGGTTATTGCAGGAGTTGTTATGTGGCTTCCTGGATGGGTTGGTAGACCTGATATGATGGCTTCCTAGGCTGGTTTGCTGCAGACTGTATGTCAGCGTTCTCTCTTTTTATTTTTATTTTTTGGTACTGAGGATTGAACTCAGGGGTACTCAACCACTGAGCCACATCCCCAGCCCTATTTTGTGTTTTATGTAGAGACAGGGTCTCACTGAGTTGCTTAGTGCCTCACCTTTGCTGAGGCTGGTTTTGAACTTGGGATTTTCCTGTCTCAGCCTCCCAAAGTGCTGGGTTTATAGGCTCCCTGCTCAGAGTTCTCTTTTTATGTATGGTCTGGCCATTGTTTGTATATTCAGCCTCTCACTCCCTCCACCGCCTGGGTCCATCACAGGGCATTAGCTTGGAGTGACCCAGATGAAGAAGGGGGAGGAGAGCAAGGGTGGAGCCCACATTTGTGTGGGGGGAAAAAATGTTTCAATGGAAAACTGTGCATCATCCATTGTGTGCTCTCCGGGGTTGGTTACCAGAATCTAGCCCTGTTCATTACCTTGGAACTGTTCTGCAACTCCTAATTGCAGCCAACTGATAGATTTGTAAATGGTGCCCTCTCTGGGAGTGATTCAATTGACTTCTCCCCACCTCCTTGGAAAAATCAGTTTTGTCTTTACTTGCAGTCCATCCCAGCATTGCTTTGCCCCCATAAATCAGTGCTGTTTTGATTATTTGATAGTTACAACATTTGCTTGCATCCTTCTCATTATGAGAAAAATAAAATCTTTAATATCACATTGATTTTGGCATTTGTATGGAAGTCATGATTTTATCTTTTTTCAAAAATATCTTTTCATGCCAAGTGTTATGAGGGGGCCAGGGAAAGATTGATGGCTGCAGAGGGGCCCTTTGCCATGTGAGCTCTGGAGCTGGGATGGTCATGGAGAGGGTGGCTCCAGGGCAGAGATCAACAATAATGGCCATAAAGATCTTCCTAAGGATTCTTATTTGATTGTGAGGAAGATTGAACTGAGATTAAATTTCTTACCAGCTCTGATTAAAGTATATACGTCTGTGATTGGTGGCTTAGAGGTGGAGTTTGATCAGGATCAGGTTTAATCTGGTGTAGGAAAATTAAGAAATATGAAGCTTGCATCTAAGAATTATGGAGCAGGCCCAAATGGTTATAGTTAGGCTCCCTCACTGAGACTTCCAGCAGGCTACATTTTTAGTGTATAGTCAAGGTCATAAACACTGATTCAGAGTATGTATTCAAGGTCATAAATATATGCTTGTGAACTTGCTCCCACTGATGTAACCTGTTGGTAGTGTGCTTTCTTTGTCTGGCCTTCATTAAAAAAGGCCTAAGGAAAAGACTCAGGGGGCTAAATGGAAATGGCTGGGGGCTGAAGCTAGAGCTGGGGGTTGGCTAAAGGCTACTGTCACCTCCAAATGAAGTACGTCTACTATGCCAACTGCATCTTGCATCTTCTTCCACCTTCTGGGATCCCACATCTGTTTCCTGAGTCTGAGTCCCAGCCCTCCAAGCTGTATGTGGCTGCTGGATTTTGGAGGCGAGTCTGGATATGCAAAGATTATTTGTGCAGCATGTATCTTCACTGACTCCCAATGGCTCCAGCTGATTTGAAGGCAAGGCAAGTTTTGGAGAACTGGTGTACAAAACACTGCTAAGAAAGAGAAGGACAAGGATGGTGATTTTAAGGATCCTATTTTGAAACAACAGCAACAATTACAACACAAGAACTTCCTAGAATAAAACAAAACCAATCTCTACAAACCGGAAACCCTTCCAGGAAAAAGAGAGGTTTGCACAGGCAGTCATGAGTAGGTTTGTGGGAAGACTTGCTACAATCCTGGGCCTAAATTGTGCAACATGCATTGACCCACCTGATGGACAGAGAGCACAGCAGGCTGCACTGAAAACTGGAAATAGTGAACCACCAGAAACTGAGGGCATTTGGGAATAATGGCATGCTGCCTTTGGGGAGAAGGGTTGGAACTTTGAATGGTTGCCTCATCTGAGATGCTGGGGCAGCCAAGGAATAACATTCCTGAGGAAATGCCCCAGGATGCAGGAGGTGCACATGCTCCAGTGACATTGGTTGCATAACTGAGGACTTAAAATGCATCAAAACACACCTTTGGGCACTGATCAGAAAACTGATGGTTCTAGCTCCTTAGAATCCTCCCAGGTACAGGCCGAGATTGTGGACATGAATTCCCTGGGTACTGGTGGAAGGTCTTTGGTCTTGTAAAGTGAGAGACTGAATATATAGAATGGATGATTGCCACAACAGATATAAAATTAAGGTTCTAACCCATAATGCACAGCAGCCAGCCCAGGAAGCCCAGCCATTATCCACAGTAACCAGCCTGCTCTAAATCACACTTGTAGGAGGCCAGAGTACTTCTAACTAACACTTGGTCAGTAACTGAGAACTCCCCTAATTTTTGCTCCAACTTACAACCAATGGAAGGAAGGCAAACATGGCCCCCATCCAAACACACAGGTTGCTCATTTTTAGTTAGCCCATCTGCAGCTCCCTTGCCCAACAGCTTCCAGTCAAGGTCCACGGGAAGCCTTCCCCATTGTCCACTGGGAAGCTCTCCCTGCCCGCTGACCTGCTTTGGAGACATTGCCAGATGCAAATGATGGTGGCCAACTCCTTGACTTGGCTTGTTCCTACTGTGTTGACTTTATTTACTTTTTCCACAAAGCATGATTCTCATCCACAAAAAAACCTAAAAGAAAGTGGGTCAGCTTGGAGTGTGTCTGACTGTGTAATCCTCCCACCTGCCCTCAACTCCTGGGTTCAGAGGAGGAAGAGGAAGCAGAAGAGGAGAAGAGAGAATTGGTCTTGGGGATGACTTCAATGGCTCTTCCCTAGACTCTGATGGCAGGGAGAGGTGAGGAGTTCCCAGAGGAGCCAGAGTCCTGATTGCTGCTTATGTTCCAGGGAAGTTCCAGAGTGCAGGCCCTGCAAGTCAGCTGCTTGGTGGCAGCCTTCTATGAGGCAGGCAGAGGGGCTGAGACTGGGAGGAGACCCAGACCCACCAGCAAATGGGAGAAACAGCCAGGTGTGGATGGCCACAGGGAGCTGGTGATGGAATTTCTTTTTTAACTTAAAAATTATTTGAATATAATTTTATACCTGGAGAAATAAGCAGAAATAAACAGAATTTCTATACCATTTACCCAGATTCTCCAGATATCAACATTTTATTGGATTTACTTTGTCTTTCTTTATCCTCCACCCTCTGTGTTTGTATTTTTTCCTGAATTATTTAAAGATATAATTGTTCTTATATTTTATTATTTTTAATAAAATTTGTTTTATTTGTTCTTTTTAGTTATACATGACAGTAGAGTGTCTTTTTTTTTTTTTTTTTGGTACCGAGGATTTAACTAAGGGGCACTTGACCACTGAGCCACATCCCCAGCCCTATTTTGTGTTTTATGTAGAGACAGGGTCTCACTGAGTTGCTTAGCGCCTCGCCGTTGCTGAGGCTGGCTTTGAACTCGCGATTCTCAGGTCTCAGCCTTCCAAAGTGCTGGGATTACAGGTGTACACCACCACACCTGGCAGTAGAGTGTATTTTGACATATCAAACATACATGGAGTGTAACTTCCTGTTCTTTTTTTTTTTTTAAATATTTATTTTTTTTTTAGTTGTAGGTGAACACAATATCTTTATTTTATTTTTATGTGGTGCTGAGGATCGAACCCAGTGCCTCCCGCGTGCTAGGCGAGCACGCTACCACTGCGCCATAATCCCAGCCCCAGCCATTCTTATGGGACATTCTTGTTGTACATGATGTGGAGTTACACTGGTCATGTATTCATACATGAACATAGGAAAGTTATGTCCTATTCATTCTACTCTTTTCTATTCTCATCCCCCCTCCCTTTCCTTCATTCGCCTTTGTCTAAGCCAATGAACTTCCCTCTCCCCCTCTCCCCCTATAATTACCCTTTTATCTCTAAGACTTTAGGGTATATTTTCTGCAGGCAAGATATTGTCATATAATCATAATACAATGATAAAATCCAGATAAATAGTATGATATTATTATCCAATATACAGACCTTATACAGATTTTCCCATTTGTCTCAATAATGCCTTTTATAGCAGAACGTAATCAAGATCCTTTGTGCATTTGTCCTCTCTCTCTGGTCTCCTATAATCTGAACACTTCACAGTCTTTCTTTGTATTTCAGTATACTACACTTTGAAAGTGTGGTGGGGATTCCCCCAGAGTCTTCCTCATTTCTGTCTGGTGTCTGTTCCTGATTAGATTCAAGTTTGCATCTTTAGCAAGCTCCGCAGGTATAAGGCTGAACTGAGCTCTTCTGGTGTGTTAGGTGATTGACATCTCAATGATGGCAGCATGTAGGAGTGTTGTCTTCTGTGGCACTGAGATTAAGCTGTACCCCAGGGGCTACGAGCACTTCTGCAAAGAAAAAACACCAAAAGGATCCACTAGACTTGTAGTAAGAAGCTCATACCCCAAAGAAGGCTTCTGTCATTTATATCTCCATCAACAGCCAGCCAAACATCAAAGTAGGTTTTTACTGGTAAAAATGATGAGTATCAATGCTCATGATTTGAGTTAGAAATGGACTCATTGCTGAGACTAAAGGTATTTGAGATGAGTGGGTTGGCAAAGCCATTTTAGGGAGCATCTCTAATGTGGCATGCCTAGGACATATGGACCAACTTTAGGAATGATGCCTGTTCCTTTTGTACTTAATTCTGGTCACTGGTGGATTCTGGTTTCCTAATTCTGGCTTTCGGCTGGAAAACTGATTTCATGCCAGGTAGCGGTTAGACTATGTACAGGGACAAAGAACCAGAACTTTGTTGAGCCTACAGAACAGGATGTATGAACACATTTCTGGCTTTGCTTGCTAATAAATGTTTAGGGTAAAGAATGTTTGTATGTGTATGAGGCGGAGCTTGGTCTTAGACTTGCTGTCATGACATCTTGGTGGTGAGGTTGTAGAGAAAGTCGCCAGCCCTCCTTACCTTCCTGCTTCTTCCAAGACTAATGGTATCCTTCATGAGTTTGCTGCAGAGGGAAATCGTTTAGCACTGTCACTGAGTATTTAAGGAAGCCCAAGGGTCTTATGTGAGGGGAGTTGGATGTCTCATGCTAACCTGTATTAACAGGACACACAAAGGGTGATACAGGTTGAGTGTTCCTTATCCAAAATGCTTGGGACCAGAAGTATTTTTGATTTTACATATTGTTTTTGGATTTTAGAATATTTGCATTGACATAATGAGATATGTTGGTGATAAGACCCAAATCTAAATACCAAATTCATTTGTTCCATGTACATCTTTTTTTTTTTTGGTACCAAGGATTTAACTAAGGGACACTCGACCACTGAGCCACATCCCAGCCCTATTTTGTGTTTTATGTAGGGACAGGGTCTCATTGAATTGCTTAGTGCCTTGCTGTTGCTGAGGCTGGCTTTGAACTCTTTATTCTCCTGTCTCGGACTCCAAAATTGCTGGGATTATAGGCATGTGCCACTGCACCTGGCTCATGTACATCTTATACAAATGGCCTGAGGGAAATTTTATATAATATTTTAAATAATTTTGTGCATGAAACAGATTTTCATGGTGTGGAATTTTCCACTTGAGGTGGAAACTCAAAAACCGTTGGCACTCAAAACATTTTCAGATTTTGCAGTATTTTGGTTTTGCAGTTTGGCATTAGGATGCTCAACCTATATGAAAGCTAAGTCCTGTTCAGAGTGTAGGACTGTGATTCTCCAGCTCAGCTAAACATTGGAATTCCCCTGGGCATCCTTTAAACATCTTTTTTTTTGGTACTGAGGATTGAACCCAGAGGCACTTAACCATCGAGCCACATCCCCAGCCCTTTTAAAATGTTTTATTTATAGATAGGGTCTTGCTAAGTTGCTTAGGACTTTGCTAAGATGCCAAGGTTGGCTTTGAACTTGTGATCCTCCTGCCTCCTGAGCTTCTGGAATGATAGGCGTGTGCCACCGTGCCAGGCTTCTTTAAAAACCCTGATGCCCAGGCCAGCTTCAGGAAATCAGACTTGTGGGGTCCAGTCATCAGCAGTTTTTAAAGCTCCCTAGTGAAGACCAGACGCAGCCAGGTTAGAGAGCACTGGAGGAAGAATCTTGGCCCCACCTCAGAGAGGGCTAACAGAGCGGGCGGGAGGAGACTGGAATGCCCTTGTAGGGGTGGATGCTAGGTGGGCTGGGGGCTGTTGTGCTGCCAAGGCCACCATTCTTTTTCTCCCCATCACTGTTTGGGGGTCCCCTGCCAACACCTTGGAAAGGTCCATGGAGGACAGCTCTGATAAAAGGCCTAGCTGTATTGGGAGGGGGAAGCTTGACCCCCACTACTGGCCAGATGTGGTCCTCACATGCCTGCCCTGTAGGCCAAGGTGGAGGAAGGCACCACTGGGGAGGGTGGTGAAGCTCTGAAACTCCCTTCCAGAAGGTGAGATTTTCTCATGTCCCTCTCGTCTGCCTGCCTGTGGTAGGGCTGTGTGGCTCAGGGCACTGGCACTGCTCTGTTCTGGGTAGCCCGGGGCAGAGAGCTAATGCCCCCATATGGCCCACCCAGGTGTTTAATACGAAAGTCTATGGGGATATTACTTTGTCTGATTCTTGGGGCAATAGGAGGGTCCTGAAAGAACAAATAGAGTAGCCAGGTGCGGTGTCACACGCCTGTAATCCCAGTACTTAGGGAGGCTGAGACAGGAGAATCGCGAGTTCAAAGCCAGCCTCAGCAACGGTGAGGTGCTAAGCAACTCAGTGAGACCCTGTCTCTACATAAAACACAAAATAGGGCTGGGGGTGTGGCTCAGTGGTCGAGTCCCCTGAGTTCAATCCCTGGTACCACACGCACACAAAAAGAACAAATAGAGCGACATCTCCCCTCCCTCTCTGAAGAGGAGGATAGCAGGACTTTGGGTTCAAGTTCTAGATCCCTGGCTCCGATGTTCATGGCTTTGCATTTCAGGGACAAAGGCCAATGCTCCCAAGTGACATCGTTTGGGAATGTGGGCCCACTGAAAGGGGTTCACTTGGAGAGGCCTTGGCCAGAGATAGGAGGGACCATTCTGACAGTGGGGACAAGTGGGACAAGTCCGCGTGGGAGCGGCAGCTGGCAGCAGGTGGGCATCTGCACAGTGAGGCCTCTAGTGAAGGCTGAGCCAGCAGGCTGTGATGGAGAGAGGCTGCCCTGTGTCTCCGCCTGTGGCTGCAGGGGCAGCATCAACATCTTAACCACTGAGGAGGCCACCATGGACTCATCTCTCCTTTGGACTGGACCAGGTTCTGGTCTGGTCACTCTGCCCTTAGGAGCAATTGAGAACACTCATGGGCTCTTTTGTTCGAGAACTTTTTGGGGAAGATGGAAGCTTTGTCAGCTCAGAAGGATCTGCTTTGAACCCCTTGTCATGGTCAAGTGAAGTGACTCAGTCTTACTGATGTGTGTGGCAGCACCTTCTGCCACATGAGGAGGACCCTCTGCCTCCCAGTAGCCATGCTGAAACCCAGGCTTTCTTAAGAATCCTCGTGTTCCCACTTCTCAGCTTCATCCACTCACCCTGAACAACTGGGTATGGTAAGTTCCCCACTGTAAGAACAGGGGCTCTGAGGACCATAGAACTGGCCAGGCTGGGGAGAGGTAGTACTCAGAATGGACCCTCAGCCCCTGACAATTGGGGGAGGTCCGTGGGAGGGTCAGAAGGCAGAGGCCAGAACATCTTTGGGCAGCAGGGCGTCCAGCAGGGGGCTCCAGAGGGCAACATTGGCCGGAAAGGAGAGTGAATCGGGGAGAGGAAGCAGGGTTTGGATTCCCAGGGGCTCCTGTATGGGAGTCCTGCCTCTGTTTCTTACTAGCTGTGTGAACTTCCCTTGTTGACTTAGGTTTCTTATCACCTCAGCAAGGTGAGCTAAAATTTCTCACTATCTAGAGGGCTGGGCCATCAAATGGCTGGTGTATGTTGTATATTGAACCGGGTACCTGGAGCACAAAGTGAGTTTGGCATACACCAGTTCCCTGTCCCTCCTACTGTGGGAACTGGGGTGCATGGTGGAGCTGGTTGTGTGAAAGAAGTCAAGGACTCAGTCATTGGGACCTAGCATTTGTGGGGGCTGTCTACTTTCTTAGGGAACGGATCCCCACAACCTTACTGGGCCCCAGGACCACCCCATAAACACCAGAGTTATTTCTGGAGGGAAAATGGACCCATTTTCAACTCTTACTGTCTTCCTGAATCACACCTGCTCACAGCCACTTCCGTTAGTCCCTCACCATCTCCCAAGTCCCTGGACTTGTGTCCTGGCCTCTGCTCTTACTTCCTCCAGGTGCCTGGTCCTAGATACCTGTGCAGAGTCAGGAGAACAGCTCATGCAGGTCCTGGCCTGATCTGGGAGTGGGGCTGTGCAGAAACAAGTTCAGGAACAATGTCAGAAACTGGTAAGGCTGACGTGACCCTGAGCCAGCCGCCTGGGGCTCCCTAAGTTCCCTACACCTGAAGTGGGTGGGTCTCCAGCACCTTGGATGGGGCTCTGCCCATGAGTAGAGGACCTGAGTGGCCAAGGCTGGGTCTGCTTGTAGATGGAATTCATAATAAATCTTTCTCCATCCCTAGAATTGTCACGTTTCAGGCTGGGTCTTCGTGTCCTGCACATTCATTACTCCATGTTGGTTTTATAATAATTGCTGACACTTACTGAATGCCTTTATTTTGTGCCTAGCTTTTCTAAATGCTAATTTAATACTAAGACAACTCTAGACAGATCCTATGATTGTACAGAGAGAAAACTGAGACAAAGGAAGGCAAAGCTACATGCCCAGTCACTAACTGGTACAGGGTCACATGCATAGCTGCACTTGGACTCCATGAACACCGCTGGTGCTCCATTGTGGGTGTGAAACTAGGCTGGATTGGTGGCCCATCACAGCTCTGTGCTGCTTGCTCCTACTTTCACTCACCGGTGCCTTTATTTTTAGGGTGGCTGTTTAAGATCAGAGGTGTAGGTGCTCCTCCTGGGGCAGGGCAGGAGACTGTGCTTCCACTCAGTACCCAACACTCCACGTTGGGAGGGACTGTTCTATCCGTATGCTGACCAGGTGACCAGGTGCTCGCCTACCCCACCTGGGAAGGAGTTTTGCTCTGGCCTCATTCCACTTGGCAGGAGCAGCAGACTCATTGACTTCCTGATGGAATTTACTAGGCTTAACCCTCTGGGAGTGAAATATCAGTTATGAAAGGAAGGTGGTAAACAAATCCATCCATCTCTGTAGGGTACATGACACTCTCCAGGGAACATTCTGTTGCTACATGCTGGGGAGTCAGGGGATGGTTTAGTCTTGTTAGAGAGGCTTGCCATGTTTTCTTTGTTTATTTTAATCTTCTGAGAATGTGGATGAACAACCTGTACGATGTTGCCTCTTCCATCTTCGCAGGTTCTTAACTAAGCACCACATGTGGATAAGGTACATCATGTCCATGACTAGTTTTCTAAAGTTGCCACAGCAAAGCACCACAAATTGAGTCGTTTAGAACAACAGAAATTTATTGTCTCACCATTCCGGAGGCTGGAAGTCTGAGATCAAAGTGTTGGCGGGACTGTGCTCCCTTGAATGGCTCTAGCGGAGAATTCTTCCTTGCCTCTCCAGGTCCTGGTGTTGCTGGCACAACGTGGCATCCCTTGCCTTGTAGGTGTATCAATCCAGTTGTATGGTCATCAGTCACCTTCCCCTTTGTGACTTTACGTCATCTTCCCTCTGTGCATGTCTCTCTCTGTGCTCATTCATCTCCTTTGTATAAGGACACCAGTCATATTGGATTAGGACCCACCCTAATGACCTCCTTTTAACTTGATTTCCTCTGTAAGGACCCTATTTCCAAATAAGGTCACATTCTCAGGTACTAGGGGTGAGGGCTTTCCCATACCTGTTTTGGGATGTCATGACTTGTAATCTTGTGTTATCTTTGATGAGTTACTTGATGTCTGCATGTCTCAGTATCTTTATCTGCACCATGGAGCTGCTCATACAGCATAACACTTACTTCAGAGAATTGTTGAGATGATCAAATAAGCCAACAGGTGAATAAAGAGCTTGGAAGAGTCAGATGCTTAGTCACTGCAGCGTAAGAGCTGCTTGTCACCATGACCTTCTTATTTATTTATTTATTTATTTGGTACTGGGGATTGAACTCAGGGTTACTCAACCACTGAGCCACATCTCCAGCCCTGTTTTGTGTTCCATTTAGAGACAGGGTCTCACTGAGTTGCTTAGTGTCTTGCCGTTGCTGAGGCTGGCTTTGAACCTGAGATTCTCCTGTATCAGCCTCCCAAAGTGCTGGGATTAGAGGCGTGCGCCCTGGTGCCTGGATCATGACCTTCTTATTATAGGAGGTTAGGGCACTTGCCAAGGCTTCAAACAAGGATACAGACCTCAGTCTGCTGGGATCCAGGCACAGATCAGGACCGGCATCATGCCACATGGATTGGCCCTGAGCAGCAGACTGTGCTCACAAGCAGGGAGCCTAGCATGGAAAATGATTTTTTTTTTCATTTGTTTTTCACAGAATTGTCAAAGTCAGCAAATTCAAATGTACATGGAGAAGTCGCAGATAGCTTCATCCTTCAATCTTTAGCATGGCTGAAGTCCATCAACTCTCACCTACAAATAGAGTGTTTGTCCTGTACTGAGTCTGAGGACCTTCCCACCTAACAGTCTGTGGGTCTATGTATCTATAAATAGAAGGGCAAAACACCCACTTTGGTCAGACTAAGTGCTTCCAAGCCTCAGTGACTATTTATTCTGCTTGATCCCTTCAGTATTAGGCCAGAGATGGCCAAAAGGCCTGAGAAGGCTCTTGAGAGTGGCCCTGACTGGGCTCTTCTTCCTTTATGGGCCCAGAAGAGCCACAGTAGGGACTGAGAGCACATGGGGTTCTTAGATTCCCCCAGAAAATTAACTGTGGGACCAAATGAATCCGGGAAAGCCCAGAGACTTCCTCCCTATCCATCAATCAGGGCAGCAATAAAGTCTGGGGTGAGATTCTTTAGCATCCCTCCTGGAGATGCCTCCTCTGAGAGCCAGGCTCTGGAGGGCAAGTCAGGTGGGCTTGTCTGCCAGCGGGCAATCTTAACATCGTCTTCTTCATGACCTTGATTATTGGGAGAGTGGCCAGGATGACTGGCATCATTTGCCCTCCTGATGAGGGGGGAGGTCTGCTTCCTTGGAGCATTAGGGTAGGGGCTCTCTCTTCCCCCACCGGAGAAATACCAATGTGATGATAATAAGAGGTGGGTCCTTTGGGAGTGATTGAGTCAGGACAGTGGGACCCTCATTAATGGGATTGGTGCCCTATAAAAGGGCCCCATGCAACGTTGTAGTTAGATAGAAGGAATAAGTTATAGAGTTTTATTACACAGTAGGGAGTATGTAGTTAACAATAATGCAACACACATTTTAAAATAGAAGAGAGGATTTTGAATGTACTCATGAAGAAATAATGCAAGTTTAAGATGATGGGTGTGCTGATTACCCTGATTTGATCATATATATACATGAACTGAAACATCACCCCATAGATAGGTACTTATGTGTCAATCAAAAATAATAACTTAAACAAATTTAAAAGGATCTCAGAGAGTGCTCTCACCCTCTTTCTGTCTTGTGAGGACACAATGAGAGGATGGTCATCTACAATCTGGGGAAAGCCCTCATCAGAACTTAACCATCCAGCACTTTGATTTTGGACTTTTGTTCTTCAGAACTGAGAAAAAATGTTAAATTCCTGTTTGTAGGCCACCTACCCTAAGGTATTTTTTAACATGCAGCCTAAACTAGCAAAGGCCCCGCCCTTAGTCACTGCCTTGAGAAGCAGATCAGCCTGTCTTAGTGTAGAACATATATATATATATAAAAGCATTTGAAAGTCTGTGAAGATACATTCTGGATATGAATCCAGGCCAACAGAATGTTCTGAAGAGAGATGCCTGGAACAAATAGTTAATGATTTGTTATCAACACATTATCCTCTTTTGTTTAAAATATTTTTTTTAGTTGTAGATGGACACAATGTCTTTATTTTATTGCTTTGTATGTGGTGCTGAGGATCGAACCCAGAGCCTCACGCATGCGAGGCAAGCGCTCTACCGCTGAGCTACAATCCCAGCCCAAACACATTATCCCTTTAAGGCATATGACTCTTTTTCTTCAGTGTGTGGTGTGTACGGTCTATCATTTTGTTTGTGATTTTACTTAGCAACCCCTAAGATAGAATCAGAATAATGTCACCTGTTCCAACAGTGTGTTCCTTATTGGTACCCTTGCTTTTCCTAGATTACTGTAGTCAGATCAAAGCTCAGAAACTCCAGAATAACATTGCAAATGCTACGGGTGACAACTGATAATGTCAACTGCCCAGACCAATCCAGTGAGAATTGACATCCAAATGGCTCTTCCTTGTGGAGGGAATTGTCCGGTGTAGGGGACCTGCCTGAGTATTGCATAGAACACATCTCACTGGTTAGGATGAAGATGGTGCCTTGTTGACATGTTTATTATTGCTATTGTATTGCCTCTGGATTGTGAGTTCTTAGGACCTAGAACAATGCTGGGCTGGGAGCAGGTGCTCAGAGCAGAACATGCTAGTAAAATAGGTGAATGAATGAAGATGCCGATGCAGACCTTGTTTTTTTGTGAGCTTGGTTAGTATAAATCAAGTTGATACCTCTGTTGCCCTGATTAGACACTGAGGTTCAAGTCTCATTTTTTTTTAATTTTTTTTTTTGTAGTTGTAGATGAACATAATATATTTATTTTATGTGGTGCTGAGTATCAAATCCAGTGCTTCAAACATGCAAGGCGAGCGCTCAACCGCCGAGCCACCACCCCAGCCCTCAAGTCCCATTCTTATCTAGCCTGGCAACTTTGGCTTCACCTCTGTCCTACTAGCTGTCCTTTATGATTCAGCTTTGGAATTTTTTTTTTTTTTTTTTTTTTTTGCATTCACTCACTTATCTACCTGTAGGAGACAAAGACAAAAGCCATATAGAAAGTGAGTGGTACAGTTCTCCACCCTGGGAGGCAACACATTAGAACCACCTGGGGAGCCTACAGAGCATCCACTGGCCCCACCCCTTGTTGGTTGAAGGTGGGATGGGGCATCAGAATGCGGGAAAATCTTCCTGGGGTGATCCACATGTATAGCCAGAGCTGAGGACCAGTGAGCTAATGCTTTGCAAAAATTGGCACCATTGGAATCCTTTGGAGGTCTTGTTCAACATAGACTGCTGGGCCCTACCCTCAGTTTCTGATTCAGTCATCTGAGGTGGTGCCTGAGAATCTGCAGCTCTAACAAGCTCCCAGGATATTGCTACTGCTGTTAGTCTGGGTGAGGCTTCAAGAACTGCTTCCATGGGCCTCTGACATGACTGCCCCTAATTCCTTGATTCAGCATGTTTCCTGCTTCCTGTCCCTACTGTCCTGGCTCTTTTCCTTTCTCTAACTTGACTTTTTCCCTACACAAGTCTGTCCTTTGCTGAGCTGTGGGATATCCCAACAAGGTGTAGGGAAAAAATTAATTTTGTCAACCCAAAGGAGATTGGAATGTCTTAGTCTGTTCCTGTTGCTATAACAAAATACCCAAAGTGGGCAATTTATAAAGAGTAGAGGTTTATTTAACTCATGGTGCTGGAGGTTGGGGAGTTTAAGGGCATGGTGCTGGCATCTGCTTGGCATCTGGTGAGGGCTTTCTTGTGGTATCATAATATGACAGAAAGCATCACATGGTGAGACAGAGCAAGTGTGCTAGCTCAGGTCTCTCTCTTTTTATAAAACTACTAATGCCATCGTGGAGGCTCTACCCTCATGACCTCATCTAATCCTTAATTGCTTCCCCCAAAACCTCACCTCCAAATATTACTAACATAAGACTTTGAGGATTTTAACACATTAACATATGAACTCTTGGAGCATACTTGCAAACCACAGCAAATGCTTCCAAATGGTGTTCTACTGGGGGTGGGGGGGAGGTTGTTAATGGACCACCCAATAGGGAACTAAGCACAGAATGCATTCCAGTCTGACCTGAGGTGAGGCCTTAGGGTGACCAGAATGTGGCCCCAGGGCTGGGCATCTGGGTCTCAGAGCCAGGAATGTTGCCACCTGGGGATCGCCCAGAGCAGGGCTGAGGGGCTGCTGGGACATGTGCCATGCTCACCCCTGCTTATCTCTGTGTATCTTTCTTCTTTTTATCTGAGTTGTCATGCTCTGGCTCCTTCAGGTATAGGAGGAATTCAGTGGACTTCACTTCTTCAACTCCTGAGTTTACATAGGCGATGTCTAGCTCCTCACAGAAGCCAACTTGCCTCTTTCTGGGGCCCAATTCCAAATTCCTAAGAAAAAGAATGTAAGCCTATCTTAGGAGCCAACCCCTGGGATACAGCAAACCCGTGACTCAGGGAAGGGTGTAATAAATAGGGGTATATTATATTTAGGTGTGGCAAGTCTAGCAGATCAGGGATGACTACTGCTGAAAACAGTACTATTATACTCACAGTTCCAAGAGGAGGTGGCATGCCATGAGGGGATGTACAGGGACACACCCGAGTTGGTGCGGGAGGCAGAGGGAGAAGGGGGAACTGCCTGCATTGTGGTTTCCACTGGAAGAAGTGAGCAAGGCAGGGTAGGTGGGCTTTGGATTGGCTAGTTTGAATAATATCATCAGGCTCTGGGGTAGAGAGGTGTCCCTAGTTGTCGGGTATCTGGGCCTGGGCTCACTGAGACAAGTGGTGGTGGCCCAAAGTGGGAAAGCCTGATAGAGCAGGTGGGTGGGCCACAGGCTTTGGGTTGGTTGGTTGGAGAAGTGCATTCCTGGGACTCTGCTCATTATCTCTAGGAATTGGCTAGTCCCAGCATAGGCCGTCCCTCCAGGGCCAGCAAGGCCCCAGAGATCAAAGCGATAGAACACAGAAAATAAAAGCCACGGTTAATACAGGGTAGTCTGCAGAGACAAGTGAAATTATCGGCCCTCCTCTGGGTGATATGGAAAAAGTGAACCCTGCAGATCCTTCTTAAAGTCTCTTTCTTAAAAACAATGTCCAATCTGCCCTTTGCTGAGGTCCGAGTTATTCCTGACAGGTGTAGAATCAAGTTATTTTTTAAAATTACTTTCTCAGCCCAAAGGAGATTGGAATGCTAAGTCCATTTTCTATTTCACACTGGTGTGTAACTGCCCCTTTCTCTAAGCTCAGCTGGTCTCTCCAGTGCTAGCTCAAGGGGCTTGGCCACCAGCTCCTCCCTGGAGAGTCTCTTTGTCACAGTTCTTGGACTGGGGCTGGCTGCAGCACCATGCATCCAAGGGCAGATACAAAAGCTCCCACAGCATGAGGTGTAGTGGAATGATGTGGTCCCTGCACTGAATGTCATTTCCAGTGGAAGCAGGAGTGGCAGCCTGTGACAAGATGCAGGAGGAATGTGGATTCCCCTTCGTGGGCGACCTCATACCAGTGTCAAGGCCTTCTGAGCCAAGGTACTGGGTCTGCTAGTGTCCACATGCCCTGGGGGAGATGAGTGTTTTGAAGACGGCAAGTCAAAGTGAGGACCCTGGTTGAAGTTTGTGTACCGACAGCCAGACTAGCATGTTGTGCTACACAGGTGGGTTTGTTTGAGGTTGTTATTTTAAATTACATGATACATGCTGAGAAGCAATGGGGCCCTGCAGGGGGTTCAGGCTCCATCGCTGCTTTGCAGAAGCTCAGGGCTCAGATGCCAGCTGAACAAAGGAAACTGTTCTTTATGTTGCTGAGAGATCATTTGAAAGCAGAGCCTGCCTCGTGAATCAAAGAAAGAATTGCCTAGAAGCTGAAGGTGATATAGAAGAATGGATGAGGTGGAGGGCCAGGAGATGGGGGATGTGAGCAAGGCCACTGACCCAGAACTCGCAGTCACAAAAGGTTGTGGATGGTGACTTTCAGGTTTTATCTCAGTTGAATTATGCATAGGAGGTTACTTTGAGTCCTAAAGCATAGGTCTCAAAGTCCTTACTTTCTAAATGTAAACTTTTCAAATAAAGCCTGATGCCTGTCACTCTGTTCGTGCATGGGTCTTTAAGGCTTAATATTCTAGAAGAGTTTCAAAATTGCAGTGGGTAGGGTCTGTCTTCTTACCTGCTGGGGTCCCTGCCAGGAGTCAGCTGGTATCAGTAAGAACTGGCGAAGCATTGGGAGGCTGGGCAAGCCTTGGGGGAGCTAGAAGGAAGGGTAGCAATTCATTAAAAAAAGAACCAAGCATATCACACACACACATAGGCGTGAGTGCACACACGCACACCTGACACACATCTGGGAGTCCTAGTGTAAAGACCACACTTAAAATTTTTTTGGTACCACTTTCACTGAGAGTCTGAAGTCCATTCAACCAATCAGCTGTTTATAATTTGTACTTCTTACAGAAGCTGAGAGGAGCCAAGGGGATATTGGCGAGAATAGCTGGTGGGTTGGGTGGTGAGGGCTGAGAGGAGGGATGCGTAACGTGGAGGATGCGGCAGGGTGGCTCTAGAAGAATGGCTGAGGCTGCTTTTGGTATTGGGACCCCACGATTGTGGTGTAAGTCTTCCTACTGAGCCTGGTAGGAATAAACGTAGCATCAGATTCGTAAGAATGAGTCCATGGGAGGCACGGACCCCAGTACTGGAGCTTGACTTTGACATGGGTGGCATTAAGTGCTAAGTCAGGTGCTGGACACTGCAGTGTCTCAGCATCTCTCAGCTCCAGGTGCATGGCAAGCCTGACTTGGTTGTGTCTATGAGATCATCAGGACTGGAGTCTTCTCTGCCTGGACCAGATGGGGAAGTGAGACATCTGGACCATTGGCAGGAAATGTCGGTCTGCTTATTCTGGATGGGGAGGGGCCCTTGAACTAGTTCTCCTAACAGCAGGTTGAATAATTACTGTGCTGCTCAGTCATGCAGAATGAACATCAAGTTTGCCTTCCAAGACAATCAGCCCCCTTTCTGGTTCTAAGGGAAAGGAATTTTTTCATCTCTTCTCCGGAGCAGCAAGAGTGGGTCCACCTCTGGGAGTAGCCTCTCCGTGTCCTGTGAGGTCTGCTTCTGGGGTTCTCAAGGGAGCAGGCGCTTCCATCTCATGTGTGAAGGTTATTGAATCAAGAGAGAGTTGTTCTGTAAAACCCTAACGACCACAAAAATAATGATAAATAAAGTAGGGAAGTTGTGTAGGAAGGGGATATCGTGCACTCGTGCCTCATGAGAATGATCGCAGGAGACTCGGCCACAACCACAGCTTTGTATATAGGCAACCACAACCTTATACAAAACCAAGCCAAAACAAAACAAAACAAAACAAACTTCTGCAAAAACTCTGTCCAACAACTTCCTGTTTAATCTTTGACTGAAGCCACTCTTGTTACTGATCCTTATAGCCAAAGGTTACTATTCCAAAATAAATTATGTAATCCTCTTCCTTTTGCCTTTAAAAACTTCCCCTTGCTTCAACCTCCTTGAGTATATCCACACATTGCTTACGGCACATGCGTTTCCATTGCAATATCGGTTCCTGAAACAATTATCTCTGGAGATTCTCTCTGTGTTATTTAGGTTTGGACATGTGCAAGGGAGACTGAAGGACTTGGGATAGAGTAGGTGGTCCTCGCCTGGAGCCTCCTGAGCCCCATGGGTGGCAGGAAGTCTCGATGAGTGGGCAAAAGAGCACTCTGGGTCTTGGGTGATAGACTAGGTCTGGGTGCCCACAGGAGAGGTAGAAGGCATTGGAATGGGACCCGGTTCCAGCTGCCTGCCATGCATGCTTTGGGTCCTGAGGGAAGGCAGGCTGGAGAAAGAGTGGCCAGTGGCTATCAGTGTTGCAACTGGTTTCCCTGGAATTCTTTTCTTTTCCTCGTTTCTCTCTTGGAAATTCATTTTGGGGAAAAGTAACCGAAAGGAAAGACTGGAACAACAGAGCTCTTCCACAATGAAGATGGGATTGTCTCTGAATTGAATAGCAAAATCAAATCACTCCTGTAAATCCTAGAAACTCAAGGCATACCCTGATCTCCCTTTCCCAGACAACCTTAGCCTTGGGTGTGAAGGGAATTATGGCATTCCAATCCATAATTATGCAGAGTCATTTTCTTTTAAAAGCAATGGTTGCCCAGGTTGTCCTGAAACTCCTGGGCTGTCAAGATCTTTTTTGTCTCACGGTGGCACACCGCCATGCAGGCCAGAACCTCTTTGTACAGCTTCTGTTTAGAATTGTAAAGCCTGCACTATGAAAACTGGAAGGAAACTTTGAGCTCATGGTGAGTTGAATAATGGAGTCAAAAGATGTCTATGTCCCCATCCCTAGACACTGTAAATATGCCACTTAATATGGCAAAAAGGACTTTGCAGATGTAATTAAATTAAGGATTTTGGGATGGGGGGGATTATACTGGGTTATTTGTGTGGAACCCACAGGTAATCAATAGAGTCCTGTTAAGAGGGAGGTGAGAAGCCCAAAGGAGAAGAAGGTGATGTGATATACTATGGGGTTACAGTCAGGAATAAGAAAACCTGCAGGTGATGAAGAAGGCACAGGAATAGATTCTCCCAGGAGTCTGCACAAGGAGCTCAACATTGCCCATATGTGATCATATCCCACTGGGACTCATGTCAGATTTCTAACCTCTAGAACAATTGGAGTGTTGTTTTAAAATTTTTTTGTTTTACTTAGTTATACATGACAGTAGAATGTGTTTATGCACTTTGATATATCATACATAGATGGGGTATAAGTTCTCATTTTTCTGATTGTACATGTTGTAGAATCACATTGGTCATGGGTCATATATACACATAAAGTAATAATGTGTGTTTTATTCTACTATCCTTCCTATCCTCATATCCCTTTCTTTCCCTTACCCTCCCCTCCCCTCCCTTCACTCCCCTCTACCTACTCTAAGGTAACTCTATTCTTCCCTAGTGCGCCCCCATTGTAAATTAGCATCTGCATATTACAGAAAACATTGGCCTTTGGTTTTTTGGGATTGGCTTATTTTGCTTAGCATGATATTCTCCAACTCCATCCATTTACCGGCAAATGCCATAATTTTGTTCTTCTTTAAAGCTGAATATTATTCCGTTGAATATATTTACCACATTTTCTTTATTCACTCATCTATTGAAAGACACCTAGATCAGTTTCCTAATTTAGTTATTGTGAATTGAGCTGCTATAAATACTGATGTGGCTGTATCACTGTAGTGTGCTGTTTTTGTTTGTTTGTTTGTTTTTGGTACTGGAGATTGAACTCAGGGGCACTTGACCACTGAGCCACATCCCCAGCCCTATTTTGTGTTTTATGTAGAGACAGGGTCTCACTGAGTTGCTTAGAGCCTCGCCGTTGCTGAAGCTGGCTTTGAACTCGAGATTCTCCTGTCTCAGCCTCCCTACGTGCTGGGATTACAGGCTTGCGGCACCGCGCCTGGCTTGTAGTATGTTGTTTTTAAGTCCTTTGGGTATAGATCAAGGAGAGGGATAGCTGGGTCAAATGGTGGTTCCATTTCAAGTTTTCTGAAGAATCTCCGTACTGCTTTCCATGGTGGTTGCATCAGTTTGCAGTCCCACCAGTAATATATGAATGTGTGCCTTTTCCCCCACATGCTTGCCAACATTTAGTGTTGCCTGTATTCTTGATGATTGCCATTCTGACTGGAGTGAGATGAAATCTTAGTGTAGTTTTGATTTGCATTTCTGTAATTGCTAGAGATGTTGAACATTTTTTCATGTATTTGTTGATTGATTGTATTTCTTCCTCTGTGAAGTGTCTGTTCAGTTCCTTAGCCCCTTTATTCATTGAGTTGTTTGTTTTTTTTGGTGTTAAGTTTTTTGGGTTCTTTATATATCCTAGAGATTAATGCTTTATCTGAGGTGCATGTGGTAAAGATTTTCCCCCAAACTGTAGGCTCTCTGCTCACATTATTGATTGTTTCCTTTGCAGAGAAGATGCTTTTTAGTTTGAATCCATCCATTTATTGATTCTTGATTTTATTTATTGGCACTTTAGGGGTCTTGTTAAGGAAGTCAGATCCTAGGCTGATGTGGTGAAGATTTGGGCCTACTTTTTCTTCTACTAGGCACAGGGTCTCTGTTCTAGTGTCTAAGTCTTTGATCCACTTTGAGTTGATTTTTGTGAAGGGTAAGAGATAGAGGTTTAATTTCATTTTGCTACATGTGGATTTCCAGTTTTCCCAGCACCATTTGTTGAAGAGACTATCTTTTCTCCAGTGAATATTTTTGGCACCTTTGTCTAGTATGAGATAACTGTATTTGTGTGGGTTTGTCTCTGTGTCCTCTATTCTATATCATTGGTCTACATGTCTGTTTTGGTGCCAAACCATGACATTTTTGTTACTATCGATATGTAGTTTAAAGTCTGGAATTGTGATGCCTCCTATTTCACTTCTTACTAAGGATCACTTTGGCTATTCTGGGTTTCTTATTTTTCCAAATAAATTTCATGATTACTTTTTCTAGCTCTATGAAGAATGTGATTGGGGTTTTAATAGGAATTGCATTACATCTGTATAATGCTTTTGGTAGTATGGCCATTTTGACAATATTAATTCTGCCTATCCAGGAGCATGGGAGATCTTTTCATCATTTAAGGTCTTCTTCAATTTCTTTCTTTGGTGTTCTGTAGTTTTCATGCAGAGGTCTTTCACTTCTTTTGTTAGATTGATTCTCAGGTGTTTTATTTTATTTTTTTGAGGCTATTGTGAGCAAGGTAGTTTTCCTAATGTCTCTTTTAGTGGATTCATCACTGATGTATAGAAATGTATTTGATTTATGGGTGTTGATTTTATATTCTGCCACTTTGCTGAATTCATTTATCAGTTCTAGAAGCTTTCTGGTGGAATTTTTTGGATCTTCCAGATATATGGAGTGTTGTTTGAAGCCACTAGTTGTGGTCATTTGTTATGGCAGCAGTAGGAAATGGGCCTGCCCTCTACAGGTGAGGAGACAGAAACCCACTTGCAGTCAATATCTTCATTGTCAATGTGTCTATAAGTTACTTATGGGGAGTGAATAGTTACTCTTCTGCTCTATGAATAAGACATAGAGATTTTTCTGTGATTGACAAGTCGACCAGAGCAGGCCTTAAAATTCTCTTCATGAGGTTTTATAGCTAAATTTTGTCGTAGGGGTTTGATGACTATTTCCTAGCAGCTAAATTCTGGAACTCTGATCTGATAAGAATGAGTGAATTTGTGAGGGTAACATGCTAGCTATTTGGAGCTGAGGTTGTCCTAAAAACCGGGGACAAATACATGATGTAGTGGTGACCCATCTATGCCCTCCTCCTCTTTCCAAGTGTCCTTCTTATCTTCCCCCATTCTCTGATCTGTGCATCACAAGGAAGCAAAAGGGGTCGGGGGCCTAGCCACAGGGTTTTTAGAGGGTACTTATGATTTGTGAGCCAGAACAGACCTTGGGAAAGGCTCTTTCTTTCTAAAAAGTGAATCGTTGCTTCAATCAGTGCAGTAAACACCCTGAGCAACTTTCACCTCAAACCTCAGAGGATTTCGAGATACTCTAGAACATTCTGTACTTTGTCCATTTCCCATTAGCTAGTGGAGAAGTTGTGCTGAAAGTGCTGTTGATGGTGGATCATGAGTGGAAGATAGAGTGATACAGGACAAGTAGCCATTGTCCTGTGACTCCTATAGCAACCTTCGGGTTTACTCTCAGGTAACTATAGAGTTTGAGGATTAGTTCTTGAAAGGACTATTCAAACAATCCTATGACTTTACGATTGAGTTATCCCATGGAAAAAAAAAAAAGCAAGATTATGTAAATTCCTCTTTCTAAGTCACAGGATCAGCAATTACCCTTCAGCCTAGCCAAGGGCAGATTGCATGATTTCGCTTCCCCTCTGGGGCTGCATTAAGCTGTAGGCTGCCTGTGCTGGTTAGTGAAGAAGATCCTCAACAAGGAAGGTCAGCTGGGAGAGATATGTTCACTGAAGTACAGTGAGAATGGTGAGAAAGACTCGATTATTTGCTGTCTTTTATTTTGGGGTGATGACAGTATTTAGGAAAAGCTTCCTGGTGGGGTGAATTCATACTCTCAAAACTTATTTGGCTTGACCCCAAATTTATAGCTCCCTTTTCAATCTTACCATGTCAAAAGTGTGGGACAAGTGTTACTTCCTCAACTGATGCTTACAAAAAGAATACACATGTGTAGAATATAATTTACCCTTTGTCCAACCAATTCCACTTTGGGATATTCCCAGCTTCCCTAAGAATGCTACTCTTCATGAAGTCATAATCCATACAGTCACTTCTTGGCCCTCCTAAGTGCCTGAACCCTAGTTTTCTCTTTTGAAGCTGGCAGATGGATTTTATTGTCCCTGATTTTCCATCTAGCTCTAACATTGTCTCAGATATTATTTACTCAATCTGAGTTTTAACCTCTGAGAGTTACCCTTCCTTGCTAGTAAGAGGATAATATTAGGGTCAAATGGGCCCTTTGATTTTGTGTCCTTTGTTCTGGGTATGAAATTCCTAAGATTTCTCTAAACAAGTTTTTGTATCTGAAGAATGTGAAGATTTGAATAAACCTGTGTCATCCAAGTTAATAAGTTTGATTTTAAAGTATGTTTTGAAAAGAGTTCTTCTTTTCCATCCACCATTAGGGGAACCCTAAACTATACCTCTTTAGGCTATGTGACATTTCTTAACATATATGTGAGAGAACCTGGGACACTGTAGAGGCCTGGCAGGACTGGGAGATCAGGAAGTTTCAAGCCTGGTGCTCACCTTTTGGGGGAGGCCATGGCCAAGTTCTTATGCTCTTCTTCCTGGCTTCTTGTTCATAGCAAGGAGAGCCCTGGACCACCATGTCTTCGAAGTCCTGTCTGGAGTGACCAAGATAGATCTGAATGTGAAGTGGGGGGGTATTGGTAGAGAGGACTGAAATTGGCTCTGTGCATGGTGTGGGCTGTAGAGGACCTGGGTGTCTATGAGTGAGCTCTTGAGGCAGCAGCAGGTCAGGCTCACCATTCATGGAGGGGACATACATGGGAGAGAGGAGCAGGCCACATCACTTTCAAGCCTGGTAGAGGGTGGATGAGACTGTTGTTTTATATGGATGTGATTTAGTGACAGTCCACTATCAGAATAGAAACTACTCACACTGGAAGAAAAAAGTAAAAAATAATGCCTTCTATCACCTGACAAATGAAATATTCATGCAAGACTGAATTAAAAGAAGAAAAAAAGAAGAAGAAGAAACCACAGACTTAACCTTCATCTTCCCTAGATCTTAGAATGATTCCTTGGAGGTAGGATTGGGGACCAATTGTGATGCTGGTTAAAGATCTCTTTTTCTCATTAATAGGATCATGGTTGAGTTGATAAATATACACCATTTGAAAACCACCTCTCAGCTGGAAGTACGTAATTTTTAACAAGTCACAGAAAAAAAAATAGGGAAACTTACGCAGAGTTTCCTTGGCCACTTCCCCATCTGGTAATCACGCACCATGGCCTGGGGGTGCTCCCCTGCCAGGAGGAAAAAGGTGTGTCTACCACTAGCCAGTTGGAGCCAGTGACACAGCTGGGTTAGGAAATCCCAGTATGCAGGAGGGTATAAATCCCTGCCTGGACAGCTGTGCTTCCACTGAAGGTGAAAGTCTGGCCTGGCAGCCTTCCCCAGGCAAGAAGCAACAAGGGGCAAGAATGCAGAGCTGCAGGTAAGAGGCTTTTGAGAGAAGGAGGGAGAGAAGGATGAGAGGGAAACTTGGGAGTCAGGACCCCGGAGTGTGTTTCTGGTACAACCAAGCAACTCTTCCGATTTCTCCTGACCTCAGGTAACTCATCTGGGTGAACTTCCTCATTGGTGACCTTCTTCACTTGTGTGAAGGTGACCTTTAGCATTCCTTGATGTTTCTGGGCTTCAGTTTCTCTTCCATATAAAGGGCTGCATCAAAGGTTTTCTGAGGACCTTCCTCAATTCCAGGCGACAGGCATCAATACTGTGGAATGCCATAGGAGAAAATGGACTGACCTTTGCCTCAGGAGAGGCTGTACAAGGGGGACATATACCCAGTGTGGAGGCTTTCTCCCCTGGAAGCCTCTTGGGACTTTTCCAGTATAGAATGTTTGATCTTTTCAGAGCATATGCCTTCTCTACTACCTGAGTTCTCAGGGCTGGCTGAGCATCTGTGCTCATGTTTGTCTGTGAGAGGCAGCATAGTGGTGTGAATTGTGTGCCCCTGGGGCTAAATGGCCTGGAAGTTCTAAGTTCAGCATTTCTTTTTACTGGCTGTGTGATGTTATGCAATTTACCCTCTTGGTGCCTCAGTTTCCCCATCCCAAAGTAGTGATCATCACAGTGGATGAATCTCAATAATGCTAAGACCACTTGGAATAGTGCCTGGCCCAAAGAAGGTGTCACGTGCATGTTTGCTTGTACTATTTTTAAGTAAGAGCCCCATCCCCTTTTGGAGGCCTTCCCTCTTTCATTCCGAGCCCCTCAGGATTCCTCTATCCCTGCCTTCTTACATGGTGTGATCTTGGTCAAAACTCTTTATCTTGGTTTCCTGTTGGGTCAACTGAGGCAGTGGAGTGCCTGCCCTTCCTGGCTTCCCTCTCTGTGCTCCATCCCACCTCCTACCTCACTCACCCTTTCCTTGCCCTGCTTCTCCCAGCTTTGCCTTCCCAGAGGTCTGTGGGCTGGTTTTCCCCAGCTCTGTGTGGTGTTCCCACATGCACAAGCAGAAAAGATTGCCTTCCCTCAAGCCACATTTGAAAGCATGTCTATTTTCATTGTATTCTTTCCATTTATTATCTCCTCTGGCTACCCTAAGAAATAAGAAGTAAGCTTGGCTTAGGGATCGTGGGGCTGTGGGGGTGTATTGCCAGTTGACTTGGAAGCTCCCTTCCTAGCCCCGTCAGCAAGGCTTCTCCTCAAATCTCCACTCCTAGCACAACCCCCAAAGGCCAACTATAGGACAGCAAGAGCCAGGTGATCCATCACTCACAGAGCCCAATCCCTTCACCCTGTATCTCAGAAAAGCAGGGTCAGTCTCAAGTGACAACACAGTCCAAGTAGTACAAGAAGTGCAGATTCAGGTGGCCTTTTTATGTTACTATCACTTGCTTTCCATTTGGGGACACTTGATCTTGACAATGCCTTTTGGTTGTAGTTCTCAAACTTCAGTCTGCATCAGAATCACTGGCAGGTTTATTACAACACAGATTGCTGGGCTTACTTACAATTTCTGATTAGTGGATATGAGTTGAGATCTGAGGACTTACATTTTTAATCAGTTCCCAGGTGATTCTAGAGCTGCAGGTCTAGGGACCACACTTTGAGAAACACTTCTTTAGGAGACAGGTTTTGTGTCTGGTGGAAGCCTGTCATGGAGTTATTTTGAGACAAGGGTCTTTTGAGATAAATGCTTCTCTTATCAGCGGGGCGTCTTGTTAATGTGCTATTCCCTAGGTCTCAAATGGGCCCTGAGAATCTATATTTCTCACAAGTGTTATTCATTTTGCTGGTCCATGGACCACACTTTGAGTAACAAGGCTTTAGAAAATTTTGGAAGACTGTTCTTATTTGGGAGCAAAGAAGAAGTTAATGTAAAGATTTGGGTGGATCTTAAATTTCCTAGAACTAATATTCATCAGAATGCTTTCTTAGATGTGTGTGATAGGCAGAATTCTAGGATGACTCGAACTTCCACTGATTCACGCCCTTATATAATCCTCTCACCTTGAGTGAGGCTAGGATGTGTGACTAGATGGAATATCACACCCATGGATTAGGTTACCATATATGGTAAGGGTGAAGGGATTTTACAGATGTAATTTAGGTTCTCAATCAGTTGACTTGAAGTTAATCAAAAGAAAGAGCATGCTGAGTGGGCCTGACATTAGCAGCAGGGCTCTTTATAGGAGGGCCTAGAGGTCACGGTCAAGGGGTCAAAGAGGTTTGAAGCAGTAGCAGATGTTCTGTAAGCTTTGAAAAAACAAACTGTCCTATTGTGGAGAGAGTTATGGGGTAGGAGATTAGGTGGCCTCTGGGGCCTGAGCTTGGCCCCTGTTGGGCAGAGAACAAGTGAAGTGGAGACCTGAGGCTTCCAATCACAACTCTGTGGGCTGGGAACAGGAACCAAGGAAGGAACAGAGTTCACACCTGACCTCAGTTTTGTGGGATTCTGTGCAGAGACTCTGTGTGAACTAAGCCTAGACATCTCACTTGTAGCAAATAGGGTTAAGTTGACTGTGAGGTCATGCAATGTCCTACAAGACTCCTCTTTGAGTGCTATGCATCCAAGTTACACTGCAGTGATAACCTGAAACAGCTCAACTCAATACACAACCAGATAATTTCCTGTTTATGCTGTCGTCATTGTTGGTCAACTGGGTCAAACTATGATGGCTCAACATGGCCACTCAAAGGCACAGGCCGCTTTAAAAACAGTACTTGTGCAGACCACCTATAGAGATCATCCTGTTTTGACATGAGTGCTGGAAGGGGTGGGGATTATTCTTATTTAACCAAAGGAGGAGTGGATCAGCCCATGAGTACATCAATAGATGGAAGTAGGCTTCAGCCTGCCAGGATGGCATGACCATGTTACCATGGCAGCATTGATAGATGAGGGCTCAGCTATCACCATAGCAGGAGCAGAGAGGGCTCAGAGGTTGAACACCAGCAGAAAAATCTGTGAGTCTGGAAGTGGCACCTTTCCGTTCAGTGATGTGTCACACCTGATTTCAAAGATGCAGAGAGGTGAACTCTATGCGTGCCCCAAAGTTCATTTTTGAACATGCCTATGCTATAGCTACTACATCTTGCTGCTCAGTTAGGTGAGTTGGAGTGGTGGGGAAGGACAGGGTTACAGAATATCAGCTTCATGGAGCTGTTCTCGCCACTGGTAGCAAACTGGTAGAGCCTCTGAAAGCAGAGAGAAGCCAGAAGGTTAAGTGTGGGAAGGGACGCTGACACCCACAGCCTCAGGGAAGAACCAAAGATTTCCTGGGGGCACTTTTTGGGCCTGTGGAAAACCCAGTATGTCTGGGCTGTTTTCAGGCCAAGGACTGAGTTTTCTTGTGGCAAGGGATTTTCCTACACAGAATGCATAAAAACTTCTTGGTATTTTTAGGCATTTGTTATTGTTTTTTTTTTTTTTAAGATTTTTTTTTTTATTTGTAGATGAACATAATGTCTTTATTTTATTGCTTTGTATGTGGTGCTGAGGATCGAACCCAGGGCCTCACGCATGCTAGGCAAGTGCTCTACCGCTGAGCTACAATCCCAGCCCTGTTATTGTTGACTTTTACTTTTCCTATGGATATTCTGGATACAAGGGTCAGGATAGCTGCTGACCCTCAGAGGTGACCCTCAGAGGATAGGCCATGCTAGGTAGGCACATTTTCCAGAGGATGGGAGATAATTTTTCAAAGCATAAAAAGAAAAGTTCCATCTGTCCTGAGAATTTAACAATTTCAGAAGGAAATATTTCTAAAGTAGATGGAGCATGATGAAAATTTATGCTTACTACAAATCATTGTCCCCCAAATGTACCTTTATTAACTTTTCTACTAGGACTTTCATTGCGCTCCTGAGGCCCCTTCCTACTCAATCTCCCACTGCGTGTTATCTCTATCTGCTTCCCTGACGCAAATCTGCCTCTCTTGGATTTATCCAGTTTCTTTTGGGTAGATGCTCAGACTTCCATTTTCTCACCTGGCCCTTTCTTCTAGCCAGGAGGATGTCTAGAATAGGGAAAGCTGTGTTCCTAGAGAATAGTGAGGAGGGTAGCTGGTACACACCTGCTGATCTGGGGGTTTGATCTGCATCTTCCTGGTCATGAGGTGAATCTACTGCTGAGGCCCATGACTGGAAAAACCTGTGGTCTGGTGCTATGATTTTGTTTCTTCCCTCACACTATCCAGGTGATACTCTAGATATTTAGCAACCACTAGGACATCAGCACCAATCAATCAGAGCAGATGCTGCACAATCTGTTGCTGGACTGCATAGATCTCTGGGGAGCCTCAGAAAAGCAGAGGTAGCAGAGGGTGCAGAACTTAGTGCCTTGATAAAGCACAACAGATATGGTTGTGCTTTCTAATCTGGCTACCCTGCTTACTGAATACCCTGCAGCCATCTCTAGGTCACCTTATGCTTCAGCATGGTGGCTTATCTCAGCCCAGATCTCATCTTACCTCCCTTTCTCCACCAGATCTATAGCAGAAATTCTGGATCTCTCCTCATGGACATAGAGCGGAGGGCAGTAGAAATTGAACCCTCATGTCCCTTCTACCAACACGCCACAGCATTGTATCCATTCTTCCTTAGTGCCTTCATCTTGGTAAAGGATCTTAACCTTAACAAGGGGTGGGGGGTTAAGATCCCAATTTGGAAGTGGAGCAAAAGTTCCTCTGCTTTTAGCTTTCTTTTCTTTTCTTTTTTTTTTTTTAAATTTTTTAATCTTTGTGTATTTGCTCTCAGGTTTTAAATCCAGAATAAGAAGTAGGATCCTCTTACAACTTCCCACTTTTTACGCTGGATTGCAAAAGACCTTTTCTTCCACTTCTCCTTCCTAGCAGGAAGGAATGGCTTTCCTATATCCCTCCCTCCTTCCTCTCAATGGCTTTGTTCTTCCCCTTTCCTGGGTAGAATAATATATATAGGATTGCAGTGTATTTTAATTATTGAGACATAATTAAAATATTATCTTTATAAAAAAGGTTATGTACTGTCCCATTCTAGAGAAAGAGGGGTTTGAACACAATTTGAACTGTTCTTTATGATTCAGGGAAGACATTAGGAACGTCAGCTCTTTTGTAACCATAGCTCAACCCGAGCCCCCAAACATGGCGTGTTAATGGACAGACTGTGTGCATGATGACTGGCTTCCTGCAGAGCAAGCACCCCAGGGGAAGCAGGTGGAATCTACCTGGATTTTTCCAACTTAGCACCAGAGTTCACATAGTATCACTTCTGCTGCATTCTATGGGTCACACATGAATTACAGGCCAGCCAACATTCAGTGGGGGTGAGCTGGCCTCCACCTCTTGAGTGCAGGCTGGGATTGTAACATTCCAGACGACCTCGTGGGATGGGAGATGTGGTTGTGGCCACCTGTGGAAAATACAGTCTACTACCTTGAGAGGCTAGCCACACTCACACCAGTAAAGAGAAAGAACATCTGGAGGAATTCTTCAAAACTGGTTTTGTGAGTAAATACACATGCCCTGGGTCAGGATCCTATTTGTTCTTTTAGCTCTTTAGATCTTTCTGTCCTTGTTTCTTCTGTCTGCATGGTATTTTAGATTGGCAAGTTTTCTAGATGTGTGATTATTCAAATATTTGAGTAGCTTCCTACACTCAGATTACAAGAGGTTGAAAGCAGCATTTGGTCTAAAGGTGTGCAACCAGCCCCTTTCCCATCACCCTCAGAGCATCCCATTAATAATTAACAATACCTAGCAGTGATCCAGCAGTGATAGAACTCCAATGCCCAGGAGTAACTCCGAAGTCCTGAGTGTTGCCTTTGTCAAATGCTGGCCATGAAACTTTCAGAAAACTTGGTTCAATGTCTGATTAAACCCCTTGACTTGATGCTTTTGAAATGGAAGCTATGCCCAGGACCACAGCCTAAGCTCCAATCCAGATTGACTTAATGTCCTAGGGTTTTGTGTCTGGGAGGGAGATCTCATTAGCATAACCTTTATATTTTGTAGATGAAGAAATTGTGACCCAGATTGTGTAAGTATTTCTGTGGTTGCCTAAGATCACATAACTAGTAAATGGTAAAGACAGGAGCCAGTTCCATTCTCCAGTTCCACATGCTCAAAGACTGTAACACTAAGATGTTGCTCTGAATGAATGCATTAGCCACATTTGAATCCATAGCAGGTCTTATTAATGGGTATGTGTGTGTGTTTCTGGGTCTGGTAGGATTGTGTGTTTATATGTTAAATATATTCATATAATTTGGATTTATGCATTTGGTCTTATTGATTCCATTAGGCAATGATGCACACATTTCTAGTATAGTAACACATTTCTAGTATAGTATAGTAACTGAATTGACTATGATACTAGAAAATTCTGAGAACTAACTTTCTAGTATCATAGAGGCTATGGGATGCACCCAAAGCAGGAAGGAGGAAGAATGCAGACAGTAGAGCCTCTGACTTCTCACTCAGGTCTACCAGCAGCATGTCCTTGATCAAGTCACCTCCCCAAGTACCTGAATTTGCTTCTGTAAAATGTTGATGAAAGTTACCATTGCTTAAACGCTTTCTCTTTGCCACTCTGTGCTGAGGTCTTTATATATCAAGTCATCTAACCTTCCTGAAATGCCCTCTAGATTGTGTCCATTTTATAGACTGAGCTCAGGCAGGCCATGGAATCTGCTTAGGGCCATCCCACTACATGGAGGGAAGAAGGCAGGATTCACATTCACTCTCTCTCATGTACTCTCCATGGGCTCTTCTGTATGGACTCTGTAACACTCGGGGACTATTGGAAGGTGCAGACAGACTTCTTAGCTGCTCCAGATGGTAGAATCTGACCAATGAATGGAGTTCAGAGGGAGGCAGATTTAGACTCCAAAATGACAGAGACATTTCAGATCATCCTTCCCAAGACAGGAAGTGGTGATCTTGTAAGGGGATATTCTGAGCTGCTATAGGGGACGCTGGGAAGACTGGGTGGGCAGGCTTTGATGTTTCTACAGAGCAGTGAGGAGGTATCGAGGCTGAGGACTGCTTAATGTGAGTTCATATACCATTTTATCATCCTGCTAGTTCTGAAGCCTTGGGCAAGTTACTTGATATATCTGAGTCTATTTCTGTTGCTCCATGTTTATAATGGGGATGCTGCACTTTACCAGACTCACATCCCCTGGGCTTGTATAGAGCAGCAAACTCCTCTTACACAATACCAGGCTGGGAGAAGTTGAGGCCTGGGGAATTTGTTCTGTGAATGCCCAGAGGCTTGTGGGCAAAATTTCCTCATCAGCCATTCTGGGGCATGATGGTAGTTTGGGGGGGCTGGAGGAGTGCTCTTGTGAGGGCCTGAGGCAGGAAGAAGGTGAAAGAAAACTTGGTTGATGGTTTTGCATGCTGGGGGTAATGAATGACCCAGGTTTGCTGGGAATGGAAACTGTGAATAGAGGATTGGAATGAACAGGCACATGAGCTGGGTTGATTGGTGGAGGTGTCTCCTCATCAGTGGTTCTTGGGACAGAAGTTGGCCAACTGCAGATTTGACAGGGAGAGGATACTTTTAGTGAACAGGGGCATTTTCTAGCAGGAAAAAAAAATAGTGTGTATAAGCCCTTGGTGGAGTTGTATTTTTGCCTCTCCAGGTCTGCTTTTCTTCCTAGGCCATGACTTCCAGGAGGTGATTCTATCTTCCCAGTCCTCCCCAGGGAGCTGGAGAGTCTTGTCAAGGATTTGCAGCTGTCATGATAAGGATGAGGAATTCCCTTAATCTTGGGACAAAATCCTCCCCAAACTAGCTGTTCTCTTCTATAGAACAAAAGTAAGTTTTGGACAAACCATCAAAAGTTCTATTTTGAGCCAGTGTATTTTCTAACAAAAGCTGCCTCACACCTGGCCATGTATTTCTCTGCATTTGAACCTGAAAGATATTCCCTATTTTTCAAACCCTTAAAATCCTGTGCCTTCCTGAAACTTAGTTTAAGAGTTTTTTTTTTTTAATGTTTTTGATTTGTAGGAAATTCCCAAGCTTACTTTTGATGTAAATATTTATTTTCCCATGAGCTTCAAATGGTTTTATATGATGAAACATATGTGGGTTTTTAGGAATTCATTTTATACACTGGAAGTGACTAAGTAATGGGAATAAGGTCTGATAGCTAATTGACCTCATTAATATTCAACACCTGCCATCTGTTTTGTTCTTTAAATGACTGTTTCACCTGACTCAGAGCTGGGAAAGTTGCCTGAGACTTTCTGGGTACAAGGTGAGAATAGTAATAAAAAGAAGTTTAATCTTCTGGGTGAATTCAGCCCTGGATGTATTCAAATATACCACAGAATAAAAATTTTACTTCTTTTAAATGCTGGAGCATTTCTGGAGCTATCATGTACCCACTTATCCTTAGTCTGTTAAAAAAAATGCAGTTCTACATGTATTCTGAAGTGCTTAGGAGTGAAGTTTGACTTTTAGGTGTTTAGGTGAAAATATGTACATGTATACTTGTTTGTGCATGTGTGTGTATGTACACATGTATACACACAGAGAGACAGAGAGAATAAGAATAAAACAAACTCAGCAAAATATTAACAATTAGTAAATATAGGTGAAACATATACTGGGATTGGCCACACCATTCTTTCAACTTTTCCATCTGTTTGTGACTTTTAAAAATGAAATTAAACCAGGTGCGGTGGCGCACACCTGTAATCCAAGCACTTTGGGAGGCTGAGGCAGGAGAATTGCGAGTTCAAAGGCAGCCTCAGCAACGGCGAGGTACTGAGTAACTCAGTGAGACCCTGTCTCTACATAAAACACAAAATGAGGCTGGGAATGTGGCTCAGTGGAGTGCCACTGAGTTTAATCCCTGGTACCAAAAAATAAAAATAAAAAAATGAAATTAAAAGGTGGTGTAGAAGTAGGAGGAGGGAAGAGGGAAGAAAAAATGGAAATACTGGAGCAAATTATATTCCATGCAGGTATGAATTTATCAAGATGAATGTATAGCTAGAATGCACTAATAAAACAAAATAAAATGCAAAAAAATGTGGTGTCAACATCTACATACACTTAAGCTATGTGTATTGTCCATGAACAGAAGCCTGGGGCCGGAAGCAGACAAGCAGGGATCAAAGGTGGCTGACTCTCCCTGGGGCCCCAGTATGTGCCTGTTGGGGCCCTGGGCACAGCTGCATTAGCCCTTTCTACCTTACTGCATTCTTTCTCCTTCCAACTTTCTACTCATTTTCCACATTTTTGTTCTTTTCTTCTGCCAAGTCTTGCTTTTCATCCTATCCCTCTGTTTTCTCACAGTGAAGGCAGTGAAACATGGTTATCTAACAAGAAAAAAAGTGTCATAGAATTATAACTCAAATACTTGGAATGCCCCCAAAATTTCTTTGGGGGCAATGTGCCCAAAATTTCTTTCTTCAGGTAAGAAGGTCAACTCAGATTCCAACAGAAACATCAAGTTGCCTGTGATTTTAAAACACATTTAAAGAAAGTAGGGCAGGAGAAGAGTGTTTTGCTGAAAATCTCTGCAAATTATTCTCTCCGCCCCTTCCCAACTTGGGCCTGCCAAGGACCTACTGTTTCCCGCACTGCAGTGGTTTGGTTCCAGCATTTCTCTGAGGTTTTGATTATTGAAAACAGTTACTACTATGTGTTTGTGGTTTGTTTCTCTGAAGCCACTTCCTGGAGAATCACAGGAAAGAGGCTCTTTTGCCCCAGTCCAGGGAGAGAAACCAAAACAACCCCCTCTGGCTGACGGTAGGGGTGGGGGAGGACAATATTTTATAATTTTATCCCTTTGGTATAAGGTTCTAGTAAAGGATCTTGTCCTTATATAACCAGCCCTGCTATTTGGAGAAGAAGGTTTACATTAAACACACTTTCATGACTTGTCCAAGGAAGAGACTAGATTTCTCTAAGTCTCTTTAGCTCCGTAGCTCTGTGAAGCTTAGGGAATGACTTCCCCTGAGTGGACACAGATGGACTTTCTGGTGTCAGGCCCATTTAAAACACATTTAAAGATCTTTGCATAACCCCAGGCTAAGCCTGACCCAGATAGAATGTGAACCTGGAGGTGGGGGCTGCTTTCATTGGTGGAGAGCCTGTGAAGCAGCTCCTGAGTCAAAGTGACTTTTCAGTCAATGAGCAGGAACTCTATTTGAAACAGTTGAGTGTCAGAAAGAGGGCCATGAGAACATGGCACCTGGCAGGACCCAGGAGGGCACCTACAAATGTCAGAGTCAAACAGATGACATCCTGGGGTTGGGTTTGGCTGTGCGTGCCAGAAAGCCCAGACTTATGTGAGAAGCCACTCCAGGGTGGTGAATGGCTTCACAAGGCACAGAGGACTCATGTCCCTTTCTTGCTGTCCTATCACTTTCAGTTAGCTACCTGCACCCTTGTGATCCAAGATGGTGACTATAGTCTAGCCACGGTACTGACACCGAACTGGAGGGAAGGATGGTTTGTGGAAGGATGATTTCTGTTGTGGTTACTTTATTTAATGGCACATAATAATGGTGCATTATTATGAGGCACAGTGTGATGAGTGTTTGCATGTATATATTATATGGTGAACAAATCAGGGTAATGAGCCTATCAGTTGGCATATTTATCATTTCTTTGTGGTGGGAGCATTCAAAAACCTATATTCTAGCTATTTTGGAATATACATTATTGTTAACTACAGTTATCCTATTGTGTAATTAGAACAATTGTACTTTTTCCTCCTAGCTTCTTGTACCTTTGGACCTCCATTAACCAACTTTTCCTCATCTTCTCTGTCCCCTGACTCTGGTGGCCACTGTTCTCCTACTCCTATGTAGGCAACATTATTTTAGATTCCACGTATGATTAAGACCATGTAATTTCTGTGTCTGTGTCTGGCTTATCTCTCATCTAACATAATGTCCTCCAGTTCTGCCCATGTTGCTGTAAATGACAGGATTTCATCCATTTTTATGGTCGAACAGTATTCCATTGTGTATATATGATATTTAGGTTGATTCCAAATCTTGGCTATTGTCTGTTATTCTGTAATATGCCTGGGTGTGCAGATATCTCCTTAATATAAAGATTTTATGTCTTTTGGACATACACCCAGTAGTTGGATTGTGGAGACTTTTAAGTCTCCTTTTAAGTCTCCTTTTAAGGAGATCTATGAGGAAGATCACACATTTCCATATTTAACTGGCCAAAAAAGAATTTCTTTTTAAACTGGCCCAAATTTTGTTACGTGGCTACTCCTACTTGCAAGGGATGAGGAAATGTGGCCTTTGTGTGGGTTGGCCCTGTGCCTCGTTGAGGGTCAGGGGTTCTGTTAATGAGGAAGCAGGAGGAGAGCTGTAAGGGGAGGAAATTGGCTGTATCTTCTACAGAAAGTCTATTTTTGAAGAGCAAGGGTTTTGGAATAACCAATCCTGAGTTTAAACAGTAACCCCTGCTTATTAGCTTTAAGACCTTGTCTCTTAACCTCTTTGATATCTTCTAATACATCATCACAAAACTGGCAGGGTGCTCACCTCCTAGAGATAAAATGAAAGAATAGATTTCCAGTATTTGTCGTAGTAGCTATTACTATTACACTTGTCCTTACATCAACATCCTCTCATTCGAATACACATTATTGGCTAGACACAGTGTGTTTAATTTATACTTCTTTACATCCTTACTAGAGAACTCATGAGTCTGGTTGGGGCCAGTACAGATGGGGACTTTATACCCTGATGTGTGTTCAAAGAGGACAAAGCAACTTGGCTGACATTTATGTGACTTTTGTGCTGGCAAGCTTGAGAATGAGATTACAGCTGACATTGCAGGAAATATTTGTGCTTCAGAAGCATGAGAAAGAGAACCACACAGAAGCAGGCAGAGCTCTGGGGAGATAGCTCCAGGTCAGATGCATAGTTAAAGGGACAATCTCAGATCCCAGGGCTCCTTGTTCTGAGAAGGGGGAGTTGAGACTGCATTTCTGAGCCCTTGGACTCTGAAGGTTCACTAATCATGAGGGAGGGTTTCTAGAGCATCCTCAGTGCCAACTCTGCCTTGGACACCGAAGAGCCATCTGAGATGACTGCGAGTCATTCACCAGGAAAGGCAGGACTGCCAGTGGTTCAGATGTGCTTTTTTTGTGGATTCACTTACCCCTTCCACAGTCTTTGGTAGACTTTCAGTCATAAATATTCTGGAACTTTCTGGTTCTGGGCACTGTGTGGACCTAAACAAGACCCAGCCTCTGCCCTCAGGACTGTCACGACCCTTAGAGAGCCAGACGAGGAGCAGGGGTGGTGGATGGCTGGCTGCTCCCATCTCTTTACCCCTCTTGGGTAACTGTTTTCCCCACCCCACTGATGGCAGGTTTGACCCTGTGACTTGCTGAGGCCAATGGAATGTGGGCAGACAAGAATGAGCTGGTTCTGAGCCCGGCCTGTGTGCTTTTGTCCACATCGTTTGCGTTTCTGCCATTCCTTCCTTGACATCATCTCCCAGGATGTTTATGGGTCCAAGCAGGATGAGAGACAAGTGGGACTCTGGGACTCTGCCTGGAACTTGGAGCCAAGCCTAGTCCCGCCTGGCCTAGGTTAGCCAATATCCATCTGACCCACAGACTTGGGAGCAAGAGAAAATGATCATGGTTTATGCCATTACCTTTGGGATGATGGGTTAAGCTTCATGGTTGTGGCAATGGTTGCTGGTAAAACCAACAATCGTGATATGGTGTGAGAAGGACCACAGGGAGATACAGAACGGTGTCCGATAGGCCCGTTTGCGTCATGAACTTGTATAAAATGTTCACTTTTTGTGCCTCATGTTGATTTAATTTTAATTTTATTTTTTGGCATTGGGATTAAACCTAGGGGCACTTTACCGTTGAGCCACATCCTCAGCCCTTTTTATTTTTTTTATTTTGAGACAGGGTCACTAAGTTGCTGAGGCTGGCCTCAAACTTGTGCTCCTCCTGCCTCAGCCTCCCCAGTCGATTATGATTAAAGGCATGTGCCACCATGCCTTGCCTTGTGTTGCTTTTAAATATATGTTACAGTGATATACAAAATAAAGAGTTAATCCATAGGAATATAGCTATTTTCCTGTATCTATGGGGAATTGACTCAAGGATCCCCAGGATACTAAAATCTGAGGGTGCTCAAGTCCTTTATATAATATGGCTTAGTATTTGTTTATAACCTGCACACATCCTCCCGTATACTTGAAGTGATCTCTGTATCACTCATAGTACCTAATACAATGGAAATGCTACGCAAATCATGCTATACTATCTTTTTAAAAGGGAATAATGACAATAAAATGTCTGTACATATTCATTAGAGATGCCGAGATGGTATAAGAGATGCCAGATTTCCCAATCACATTCTTTAAGGAAAAGGAGGTTTTCTCAAGATAACTCTATTTACACCACCTGCTTCCTTTAGAGCTTATGAAAAGCCATTGCTGCAGTCTAGGCAGGTGCAGAAGGTGTGGCTCTGACTGCCCCTGAGTGATGACAGTGAGCACCTCAGACTACATACGTGTTTCTCCTCGCTTCCTCTGAGAGCCAGGCCTGTGGTTGCATCTTGGGTGCTGCTTCTCTTGTGATTGAACGTGAACCCCGGTAAAGCCTCTATAGGGTGGAACTACTAGGCTTTTCCTGATTTCTGTTTCAAATTGAGCAAAGGAAACCAAGGCTGAGCTGGTAACATTAAGAACTGGGCTGACTGGTAACATCACTGGAAACTGGTGTGAGTCTCCCGTTAGACAGTCCTTTAGGGACCAACAGTGGCAGTAGGTGCAGCTGATCTGCAGGGCCTCCTGGTCACATGACTTGGAGGTTTTGCCCCAGCCAGACCCAGTTGTGTGGTTCTCCCCATCTGAACAGAGCTTTGTCCCTATCCTCGAGGTCCCTCTGTAGTGCTCTTGTTTCTGTTGAGCATTGTTTGTTGACTTAGTTTTGCTTTGTAGTGTGCATTGCACAGTACAAACCTGCAGGGGGCGCCCGGGGCTTGATCGCCCTGGCATTTTAGACTGCTGCTCTGGTTGCACCTCTCCAGTAGTTTTTGCAGCCTATTTGAACATCCTTCTGGTGCATCCCTGTTTTGCCAATGTTTCTGAGTTTCTGATCTTCCCCTCTCCATTCTTACCTGCTTATCTCTTTATCAACACCTTTACTCTGGGGCTTTGGGAATCGAGAATGGTCACATATTTATTCAGATACCTGCTCCCAGGCTCTACACCTGCCCCAGCCATTAGATTATTAGGAAAAGAAAATGTGATGTATCAATTGAAAATGGCAGAAACAATGAAAATAGCTCACCTCCACACCTGATGCAGGGTAAAATAACCGTGGGAGAGCCGTGTGGCTCTAGACCTCAAACTATGATACTGTGGCTTAGGAGGAGACAAGTTTACAGTTAAAGCCACAGTGGGAAGATGGAGAGAAGGGGCTGAAACCCATCAAGATTCCCCAGAGTCAGCTTTCTTCCAAAATAAGATACTAGAAAGAAGAACCAGTTGCTGATTTAGGAGTCACAGCAACTTCCTATAGTCATTTTACACAGGAAACCAGTTCTGAACAGTCCTGCAAAGCTCTCACAGGTACCTGTGTCCCTTCACTGACTGCAGAATTTTTCTGCTTTTGGGAATTCCAGAAGCTGGTATACTGGTGAATCAAACTCGATGTGAGTCTAAGTTATGAGGGCTGTGTCTCACCAGCCTTCTTGTTTCTGTAAACTTTATCAACCCCTGTACTTTGAGACATACGCAGCAGATACTTCTTTAGCTATGGTGGTTCTTGAAGGGAGTTACATCTCATAGAAGCTTAATGTTTGGTCTCAAATTAAAATTTCTTATGCTGATGTCTTACTTTCTAAGCAGTCACCTGTTTAATGTTTTTTTTTTTTTAAACATGTCTTTGACTTTGAACATAGAGGATGCTTTAGTAGAACCACTGTTTTAACTAACTGAATTTTTTTTCTTAAAAGAAATAGGTGTAGATGTTCTATGTTGAAGGCAACATCAGCAATCTTCTCTGATCTTCAGGACAGAGATGTACACTCTAGAAGGAGAATATAGACCCTTTGAATTCAGCTCCCTCGAGGAAAGGTATATACATTGTGATGATAATAAAGAATAATGGCTTTTAAGCCTCTCACCACAGAGTTAAGGTTTTAATCTTAGAAAGCAGAAGTCAGGTTTGAAGATACTTTAAAACCTGTGGCCTCACACTCACCTTTCACTTGCATGTGAAATTGGAAAGGTATTGTCTCATCTTTAGCTTTGCGTTATTGCCAGACTCATCTGGAAGCATTTTGTGATAGGTGAATGGTCGGGAGAAGCAATATATTTGGTATAGTGAACAAACTTCATCTAGGTGATGGTTACCGGGAGCAGTAAAGAGGTATTGTGAGGCTTTCTTGGGCTTATTGGAAAAGACAAAACCCAAATGTCACAGGAAAGGGAATGAAGTGGCATCTTAGTGACAAGCTCTTTTTTCCCCTATAGATTTGAGGTAAAATTGAAGTACAATAAAATGCACATAGTGACAAACTCTTTAATAACTTACTATTTGTATTACTCAGCTTTCTGTCACTGTGACAAAATACCTGAGAAAAACAACTTAAAGGAGGAAAGATTTATTATGCTCAACTCATGGCAGCTGGGAAGCAGAAAGAGAGAAAGAAAGGAGTCAAGTACCAGATATTCCCTTCTAAGGCATGTCTCCAGTCACCCAACTCTTCCAACTAGGGATCACTTCCTGAAGTTTCCATCACTTCTCAATAGTGCTACCATTTGTGGACCAAGCCTTCAACAGGAGCATTTGGGGACCACCCCAGATACCAACTATAACACTATGTAATGATCATGCTCATTATACTGATTAGAGTGACCTTTAGTTGTTGGCCATCAACTCTATAGGCATTGGAAACACTCCCAGGATTCCAAAAGACTCACCCTTAGGGTGCCTAACTGATAATGGAGATCAATTAAGCTAGATGATTTCAAGCTTAGAGAGAAACCAATTTCCCTTTGCAATACTGCATGGCCTTAATACAAATCAGGAGGCCAAGAGCATTGACTGGAAATTGAGTCTTTCAATTACAATACTATTATTCGGCTCCATCTATTCTGTAAGAGGGAAGAAAAGTGGGGAGAAATCCCCCATGTCCAGGACTTTATGAAATTATATTAGGAGCCTGAATTGAGAGACTGCTGTCCAGTCTGTGTGGCTACAGCCTCCAAGTCCTATAGGCCCACACACCCTGCCTCATCTTGATTGATCTCTGCTTCTAACCAGCGCCTTGGCCAAAATCACGTCTCCCTTTCAGAATTCTATACCTCTCAAATAATAGAGTATGTCTTTAGAGGGAAGCTCTTCCTGGTGAAATTTAGAAAAAGGGAAATTATTTAGATTGGAATTTCATTCACATACAAACAATGGGTGCCTGAAGGGGGTACATCAGGTCTGCATCCTGGCTACCTGGAGAAACAGAGAAATCTGACCCTGGGCTCTCCCCTCCAGATTAAATTGACTGGGGAATATAGTAATTTTTGAAAACTTACAGATGATTTCAATGTATGACAGAGCTGAGAACCACTGGGGTCTAAACTGGAACTTCCTGAGAATACCCTAAATAAAAGAGAATCTGGTGTTTAACGTGTCTCTTAACTTGTGCTAAGCAAGTAAATTTATGAATGCCAATCCTGGTTAGCCTTTGGCTGAAGTCAGAAATGGCTAAAGGGCTGTCACTTTTGTGAACTGAGTTCAAGTCCTTTACTAGTACTATCTTAGAAAAACATGGGGCCTGGGGTTGTGGTGCAGTGGTGGCGTGCTCGCCTAGCACGCGGGAGGCGCTGGGTTCGATCCTCAGCACCATATAAAGATAAAATGGAGATATTGTGTCCACCTACAACTAAAAAATATTTAAAAAAAAAAAAAGAAAAGAAAAACATGGTAGGCTGTACTTCTACATGCATGATAAATTACACTGTCATACAATGATAATTTAGTTCAAGAAAGATTTGGTTGATAAACTGTATTTTCCCAGAACATTTTGCATTCTAGCTTTTGCTTTTTGCATCTTTTTTTTCTTTTCTGACCTCCAGACCATCTACCCCACTGATTCCATCTCTAATGGGACTGAGGTTAGGAACTGGCACCTTATCCTACTCAAGGGAATCTGTTTCTATTATGGGAAGTGCCAATGAAGACAGAGGAATGATCAGGAATGATCAGAGGAATGATACATGTTCCCTTTTCAGTAATGGAAATGACTCAATGTAAGGAAAGGTTTGGTAGGTGCTCAGAGAATCCTGGCAGATTCAAGGATGAATTCCTTAAGTCAACTTTTGTCTTGACATGCAGAGATATTATTGCAGTATTAACCCATCGTCACACCCTGATAAAAGGAATGATTTCTTAAGAAGACTGCTGGTGTAGCTGACAGCCAAACACCCTGGACAGAATGTTCAGTGACCTGGGGAAGATGCAGTCCCCCATGGAGATTTCATTTGGAACCTTGCAAACTCCAACAATAAAAGCAAGAATGGAGCATCTTGTAACCTGTGTTTCTGAAGGAATGAAGAGAGATTTAGTCAAACATCATAATTATAAAAGTTAAGGAGGTTGTCCAAGAAAATTAAGAAAATCCTGCAGTTCTTCAAGGCTTATCAGAGGCCTTCTGAAAACACACCAACACCGATCCAGAACTGGTGGAGAGAAGAGCCTTAGTGTTATGTGGTTTATGCCATAGCTATTTGAGGAGATGGCAAAAGCTTGAGGCAGGACCCCACACCCTGCTGTTGACCTTATAGATGAGGCCTTAGCAGTCTATAATAACAGATTGGGCAGGGAGGCCAAGAAGGACAGACAATTAGAGAAAATGAAACAGTTTTTGGCTGCCTCTATTTGACCACCCCCGGTAACCAATGAACCCCCTGAAGATCTACAGCCAGCTTCCAATGGGAGCCCTGGTGCCTGGGTGGAAACTAGTGTGCCCACCTGAGAAAGAAGGGTGATAGAAGAGGAGTTGCCCCAATCACCCCAGGGAGGGCTGGCCAGACAGCAATCCACTTTAAGCCCAAGTCTGGGCTTGGTCCCCCAAGAGGTAAATTCAACCCTAGACTTAAAAGAGGTCTGAGGATACTTGAGGCTCCAGTGCACTTGAGAAATATCACCATCAGATCAGTGGAGCTTTGGGGAACCCTTGATGTGGCAGAGAGGAAAATAGAACTTTATTAGACACTTGAGTCACCTACTCTGTCCTGACTCAAACTGTTGGCCCTCTTCCCAATGTTGACTGCCTCATCAGGCAAGTAAGAAGTTCTGCTTTTCCCCTCAGCTGTGAACCTTCTTATATGTTAAACTGGGTGCTTTCATTTTCCTAGAGAACAGAAACAAGTTTCTGTAGAGCCTGAAAAAGGGATTCATTCGCTAGCTCTCCTTGACAATTCTAATTCTAAGCCTCAACACATTCCTGATAGCCCATTAAAATAAAGTTTAAACATGGAATAGGTTACTAAAGAGATTTCTACAGATTCAATGCAATCCCCATCAAAACACCAATGACATTATTTGCAGAACTAGAAGAAAGAGTCAGTAAACCTTGAGTTGCTAAGCAACTCAGTGAGACCCTTTCTCTAAATAAAATAGAAAATAGAACTAGGGATGTGGCTCAGTGGTTGAGTACTCCTGAGTTCAATCCCTGGTACGAAAAAAAAAAAAAAGTTTCCAAACAGCAAAAGAAACAAGTGTATGGAGAAAGAGCTTATAGAATTGGAGAGAATCTTTTCCAGCTACTATTCTAACAGGATTAATATCCAGGATATATAAAGGACTAAAAAATTTTAGAATACCCCCCCAAAATTCCCACAAATAACCCAATCAATTCATGGCAAATGAACTAAATAGTCTTCTCAAAAGAATAAATACAAATGGCCAATAAATTAATGGAAATATTCAACATCCTTATCAATCAGGGAGAAACAAATCAAAACCACCCTGAGATTTTTATCTAACTTCACTTAGAATGGCAATCATCAAGAATACAAGTATAATTTCTGGAGAGGATGTGGGAAAAAAGGTACATTTATACATTGTTGAACTGAAAATTAGCACAAACATTTTGGAAGGCAGTTTGAAGTTTCCTCAAAAGACTAGGAATAGAACCACCATATGATCCAGCTTTTCTAGTCCTTGGTATTTATCCAAAACAACAAAAATCAGTGATACAAGCACATCAATATTTATAGCAGCATGATTCACAATAACTAAGTTATGGAACCAGCCCTGGTACCTGTCAACAGACAAATGGATAAAGAAAACATGGTGTATATATACACAATGGAGTTTTACTTACTCATAAAAACAATGAAATTTGTCATTTTCTGGTAAATGGATGGAACTAGAGAACATTATGCTAAGTGAAATAAACCAGACTCAGAAAGTCAAGGGTCTTGTGTTTTCTTTCATATGTGGAAGTTAGAAAGAGAGCAAGTAGGAGAAAAGAGGAAAAAAGGGGGATCTTATAAAAATAGAAGGCAGACCAAGAGAGTAGAGGGGGGGGGGGAGACGGGAAGGGCATGGGGAAGTGCTGGGAACAGAATCTACCAAGTTACGCTATGTCCACGTAGAGGTAGATCACAATGAATCCTGCTTACAAGTAATATCATCATGTACTAATTAAAATAACAATAATAAAAGTGAAAATAGAAGGGAGATCAGTAGAGTACGTAAATCAGGGAGAAGGAGAAGGGGAGGGAAAAGGGAAGGAACTAGAGAGTGAGATGGATCAAATTATGTATGTGCATGTATGAATAAGGCATAATGAATTCCACTATTATGTATAATTAAAATGCACCAATAAAAATTAAAAAGAGAAAGAGATATCTTGGGTAGAAACTCATTAAACCATGTCAATCTCTTTGTCCAGTAAAGAAACCTAATAGTGAATACTGCTCAGGTCCTGGGGGCTCAAATTTAGCTACCCCTTCCCCCTATTCAGAGTCACAATAGAATTTTACCATCAAATGGTATGATCCTGACTCAATAGGAAGCTACTGTGTGTCCTCAGGGATTTAGGCACAACCTCCATCTTCTTCATCATGCTTTGGCTAAGAAATGGGATTCTGCTACAATATGTAGGTGACTTATTGTTAGTACCACTTATACTTTGTGGTCCCCGGGCATGTTAAACTGATGATCACACAGGGTTTCCAGCCTAAATCCTCGGGAGAGGAACCAGGTGCATACATGTCCCTAGAACAGTGAGGAAGAGATTTCCGTGTTCCAGGCCAACACTTTTGCTCATAACCCCTGAAGACTGGGGATAAAAGCTGTCAATCAGTAGTGAGAAAGAAGAAAAGAAACCTGATTTCCCAACCAACTTTTCTGTCTTTAAGAAAAAGCAGGTTTTTGCAGGATGGACCTATTTGTGCCATGTGCTTCCTTTAAAGCTTACCAAGGGACTTTGCTGCAGCCTGGACATGTGCAGAATGCCTGGCTCCGACTGCACCTGGGGTGATGACAGGGAGCAACTCAGATGACAGGTGTTCCTCCTCACTTCCTCCCGAAGCCAGACCCAGAGCACCATGTGCATATATGAATAAGGCATAATGAATGCTGCTGCTTCTCTTGTGCTGGAGCATGAGCCCCAGTGGAGCCTCACTGAGGTGGAACAACTTGCCTCTTCCTGAATTCTGTCTCACATTGAGCAAAAGAATCTGGGCCTAAGGTAGTTTCTGGTGAGTCAGGGTCACAAAATTCCTCACAAGCAGGTAATATCGAAACTCATTAAGTTTTGTTTCAAATTTTGTGACTATTTCACAAAATTGACACAGGCAGATTAAAATAGGTTGGAAATCGTAATATAGAGCTCATATATGTTATTATATCAATACTCATGATAATAATTGTTATTGTAACATCTATTACTTCTATATAATTATATTATGTATTATAAAAAGTATATTTAAGTTGTTACAGGTGTTGCACATGTGGGACCATGGGACAACATGAGTTTTTAAGAGCTGGCTTGATTGGTAATAATATAATTTATTTATTTGAATATTTTCCATCCATGGATGGGTTGAACCTGCAGGTGCAGAACCTCCAGATCTGGAAGGCCAACTGTGTAGCGAAAGCTGTCTGATAAGTAAATATGGACACCTTTTGATTTCCAAAAGGTGTTCATATTTACTTATTCATTCATCAAATGGGAGTTGAGGCTAGATGATGGATGAATGAAGCGGGCCTCACACCCGGTGTTCACATGTGTTTAGTGATGATGAGTGCTGGAGTGAACAGCAGAGCCGCAGAAGCAACCAGGGTATGGGATGGAAAGGTGATGTGATTTTGCACAGGAAGGTGAGGGAAGGCCTCAAGGGAGTGGCTGTGGACACCTGGGGGAGGGGTGGGTAGTGCCCTCTGCTGAGGAAAGGGTTGCCTTGGGAAGAAGCGGTGGCTGTGGACACCTGGGGGAGGGTAGTGTCCTCTGCTGAGGAAAAGGTTGCTTTGGGAAGAAGCAGAGGCTCTTGAGGCACATTTCCGGGGTGAAAGAAACAGGATGTGGAACCCTTCTTTGAAGGGGATCAGAGGTCTTCCAGGGTTTGGCCGAAGGAATGTTCAGTGAAAAGAGCCATAGAGAAGCAAATATGAAAGTTTTGAGTTTTGTTATTAAAAAATCTAGGAAAAAAACTTCCATCATCAGGGGAAGCTTTTAGACAATTCCCTGGGACCATGTTCAAGGGATTCTCCCTACAGGGGCTCCTAACTGTTAGTGACCCCTTGGTCTCCTCCTTTAGGCTACAGCAGGCTGGACCTCACATCTCCACTTCCTGTGTCCTCTGGAAATTATCAGGGACAATGTTCATCTTGTATGTGTTGACAATGGGCATTTCAGCCTTCACCGTTCAGTCCGAAGAGCACACAGGTAAGAAGAAAATCCTTCAGTGGGGAAAGGGCTGGCTTGCAGCTCATCTGGGGAAGAGTTATGTAGTGAGGTTTCCTTATAATCAAAAGGCAAGATACAATATGCATGCCTTGGTATGTGGCAGGTACTTTTTGCTCATCCTGTATGGGTAAATGTCCTGCCAAGAAGCTAAGCAAAGTGGTGGGCTTGCCCTTAGCAAATGGGACCTTTGAGTTTTAACCCCACAGCTTGTCAGAACTAAGCTTTTCCATCTGAATTTAGCTGAGATCTATTTTTAATGTCAACAAATAAAAGGTATGGCCAAAATTTTGAATCTTTTCTTATTTTTGGTCACAAAGGAACCTGATTTAACTTTCCCAACCGAATGTGAATTAGAATTGATAGTAGCCTGGAACTTGTTATTTGGGATTGCAGTCCTAATAGCAGAGGATGTTCATGGCCCCCTGGGTGCAGTCACTTTTTCTCAGGACATGGGACATCTTCCTTAGATGTGCTGTGTCTCTCTGTCAGGACCAGCCTCATTCTGGGATCCAGGAAGGTTCTGTGATCTGGGTAAGTTTGGGACCTGAAGCCTGATTGTCACATCTTTGTCCTTCAGTGGCTGCAGGAGACTGCCAGTTTCGTGGCAAGCATTACAAAACAGAATTCAGGGTGGAAGGGGAGCCTGTGGTTCTGAGGTGCCCCCATATGTGGTCTCAGTTTGGGCTCTCCACCAGCCCCCAGGTCCTTCTGACCTGGCGTAAAAACAACTCTGCTCAAATGGTCCCAGGAGAAGGGCCCCGGATGTGGGCAGAGGACGGCACTCTTTGGGTTCTGCCAGCCTTGAGGGAGGACTCTGGCACCTACATCTGCACTGTCAGGTAGGCCTCTGTGAGGTGGGCCTGGGCAATGGGGCTTCTGGAAAAGTGGACCCTTAGGCTGTGCTTTAGTTAGCTTTTTTGCTGCTTTGACTAAAAGACCTGACAAGAACAATTGCAGAGGAGAAGTTTATTTGGGAGCTAACGGTTTCAGAGGTCTTAGTCCATAGACAACCGGCTCCATTCCTAGGGGTTCAAGGTGAGGCATCATGGCAGAAGTGTGTGGTGGAGGGAAGCAGTTTACCTAGTGATCAGAAAGCAAAGAGAGACTCCACTCAGCTGATACAAAATCTATACCCCAAAGGCAGGCCCCCAATGACCCTCTTCTCCAGCCACACCCTACCTGCCTTCAGTTGCCACCCTATTAATTCCCAAATGGGGATGAACTCACTGATTGGATTAAGGCTCTCATAATCCCACCATTTCACCTCTATGCCTTCTTGCATCATCTCACATGAGAACTTTTGGGGGATACTTCCTATCTAAACCACAACAGAAGCTTCTTCAATGATAGTCCAGATTTCAAAATCCAGTGCGCGGATACGAATCCACATTATGTTCACCTTGCTGCTCCTAAAATACCCCCTCACCTGGCATTCTCACAGATTCCCTCCCCTCTTTCATTAATTTAGTCTTTGTTCAAATGTCACCTCTTTGGAGGGGGCTTCCCTAGTCACATCAGCCGACACAGCACTCTGTCCTCTCTGCCTTGTGCTATTTCTCCGAAGCACTTTTCCCATCTGACACATCTGTGTGTGTTTATGGATTTAACATTTGCATGTTAAAAATATATGTTAAAAATTAACATATATTTTTGCATCTGTACACAGTTGGGTTGTTTTTGCCATATAGCCCTTTTGAATAATGCCAATGTGAATATGAAGTGTGCAAATATCTGTTCAAGTCCCTATATTCATTTTTTTTTTTTGGGTCTATATATCCTAAAGAAGAATTGCTGGATCATATGGCAATTCTGTTTAATTTTTTTTTTTTTTTTTTGGTACTGGGGATTGAACTCAGGGGCACTCTACCACTGAGCCATATCCCCAGCCCTATTTTGTGTTTTATGTAGAGACAGGGTCTCACTGAGTTGCTTAGTGCCTCGCCGTTGCTGAGGCTGGCTTTGAACTCGCGATTCTCCTGTCTCAGCTCCCTAAGTGCTGGGATTACAGGCTTGAGCCACCACGCAGGGCTCTGTTTAATTTTTTGAGGAATTGCCATACTGTTTTCCACAGTGGCTGTGCCATTTTATATTCTTTTTTTAAAGGTTGACTTTTTTTTATCATAACTTTATTTTTATTTATTAATTTGTATGTGGTGCTGAGGATCGACCCCAGTGCCTTACCTGTGCTAGGTGAGCGCTGTACTGCTGAGCCACAACCCCAGCCCCCATTTTATATTCTTACAAGTGTTCTATTTTTCCATGTACTTGCCAACACTTGTTATTTTAAAAATTAATTGACTTATTTGTTTATCTGTTATAATTACCATCTCACGGTGGTTTTGAATTGTATTTTGCTATTTATTAGCATCTTCTGATGTGTTTCTTGGACATTTGTGTATCTTCTATGGAGAAATATCTATGCAAGTTGTCCATTTTAAGATTGTATTTGCTGTTATTGTTGAGTTGTAGGAGTTATTTATCTTGATATTAACTACTTATCAGATATATGAGTTGCAAATATTTTTTCCCATTCAGTGATTTGATTATTCACTCTGTTGAGAGTGTCCTTTGATGTATATACAGTTTTAATTTTGATTAATTCCAGTTGGCCTATTTTTTTCTTCAGTTGCCTGTGCTTTTGGTGTTAACAACATCACTGCCAAATCCAGTGTCATGAGGGTTTAGCCTTTACATTGGGTCTTTGCTCCATTTTGAGTTAATTTTTTGTGTATGGTGTGAGATGAGGGTCCAACTTTATTTTTGCATGTGGTTATCTGGTTTTCCTAGCACCATTTGTTGAAAAGACTGTCCTTTCCCCACTGTATGGTTTTGACATATCTTACTGTTTCTTGAAGGATAAAGTTCTAGGCCCAATGTAGGTGATCTCAAAAGTTTGTGGCTTGGTTCTTCTGAAAGGGTTAGGGCAGCCCCTTGGCTTGACTGGGAAATAGGATTTCTGGACTTTTCTCTTTAGCTTCTGCCTTCATCCCTCTCCAGAGTTCTGCTCACCCCTTCCACCAACTGGCTTTAGAGTCCTTGAAGATTTCATGAATCCATGTAAGGAGAAATTGTACCCAGGGATATTTAGATTTAGAAAGAAAACCAAAGAAATTGACATTCTTAGCACAAGGGAATTACTGGTGAATAGAAGGGTTTCAGACATTGGTCACAGTCCTAAGTAGTATGTGTATGTGAGAGAAAGAAAGAGATGGAGTAGAGGGTGGTACATGAGTGTGTGTGTGTGTGTGTGTGTGTGTGTGTGCGCGTGTGTGTGTGTGTGTGTGAGAGAGAGAGAGAGAGAGAGATGGGGTGGAGGGTGGTAGGTGAGTGTGAGTGTGTGTGTGTGTGTGTGAGAGAGAGAGAGAGAGATGCTGAGAATCTTCAACTCAATCCCATCCTGACACTACTAACTATACATCTAGCTCCTACTGTAAGTAATTTGGAGACAGATTCAAACCTGTCAATGAACTTTGCCTAGCAAATTTTGCAAGCAATCTCCTACTTCCATATCCAGGAAATCTGGATATTTGATTTTACAGTTGCTATCAATGCATGCTTTTTCTTTTTCAGGGTAAAAAATTCTTTCTCTAAAAGATGTTATTTGGAAAACTCAGTAGTGGAGTACAAAGAAATGAAATTTGGGGTCAGAAAAACATAGATGGGAATCTTAGCCCTTCTCTTTCTAACTGGTTAGAACCTTGGTTTTATTACTTGACTTTTATGGGTTTTAGTCTTTTCCTGTGTAATGAGATTTCTTAAGAGGGTTATGTGAGATAATAGCATGTGAAGGATCCATGGGGAAGGTCAAGGTAGATGGTTAATAAATATGGAAATGCCTCGTGCTTCCTAAGGCAGTACTTAGGTCTACTGATAGGACACTGTGCAAACATCAGGGAGTGTGAGCAGAGTCATATTTGTTTTAAAGTTAGTTTTTATAGTAGATTTAAAAAAAATCATAGCGAGTGCCTTTATTTTTGTAGGAAAATAAAAGAGATCTAAGATTGAGGGCAGTGGAAATCCCAATGTGTGCCAAGTTTTCTTTGCACGTGAGAAGGTTTACCTGGCTGACCTCTAGGACTTCCTTTCAACTGTAAGACTGGGCTTTAATAGAGTGAAAATCGTGAGCAGTTGCCATAACATTCTTTGGCATTTACAGTCATAGGACATAAGACTGCCCTGTCCTGTGACTTTTATGATCTTGTGATTTAGAACCCAGGTAGCCTTTCTGTCACTCAAAATAGTCAAAATGATACTGCTAGAGTAAGCAGCCCCCAAAATCTCAGTTTCTTGCTGAAGGGAAATTACCATATCAATGATGTGAACAGATTTGTGACTCTTGATATGTCTGGTAAATTTGGTTTGCCCTAATTTATGGTTTTTCCCAGAACCTCACAGGGTTTCCAACCTTGATTCAATTTCTTCGTAGCTACACAGCCTTAGGAAATTCATTTTTGTTATTAATTTCTCTTATCTGAAAATGATATAATAACCCCTACCTCAGAGGGTGAGAGGACAAATGAAATAATGTAGGTAGAGCACTCAGCTCAGGATCTGGCACGTGCCAAGTCGCTGTGACCAGGTATTGACGATAATTTTTCAAGTGTGCACTGCTCTTTGAACCTGTCTCCATTCGTATTTCTTCAATCTGCAGTGAAACTACGTAATTTTTAAAGTGAGAGTTAACTTTTTGCATTTTTTGTGTATAAAAGGTTTGTTTATCTATTTTCCCTTTTTTTCCAAACTAGATATGAAATATAAAACAGATATTGACCTTATACATTTGAATTAATTCTTTTTTACTTTCAGATAGTACGTTTTTTTTTTAAATATTTTTTTTTTTTAGTTGTAGATGGACACAATATCTTTATTTATTTATTTTTATGTGGTGCTGAGGATTGAACCCAGTGCCTCACGCAGGCAAGGCAAGCACTCTGCCACTGAGCCACAATCCCAGCCCCAGATAGTATGTTTTTATCATATTTCTTTCATGTGTTTTTCACATTTCGTTGCTTCTTTGGATATATGTTGTTATATAGTTTTCTGTGCAAGTAATTTTTGCCGCATACATAAAACCCACCCTCATTGCCTCTGTTGATATGTCATGTGTCTTAGGCAACCAGGAACTTTGCTGAGGTAATTATGTTTTTCTACTTTATTGTAGTTTTTGGATGCTGGGATTGAACCTAGGGCCTCACACATGCTAGGCAAACACTCTGCCACTGAGCCACATATCCAGCCTTTGTATTTTGAGATAGGGCTTACTGAGTTGCTGAGGGGTTCACTAAATTGCTGACACTGACCTTGAACCTGCTGTCCTCCTAAGTCTTGGTATTACAGGCATGTGTACCACCCCCAGCTTGGCTAAACCTTTCTGAAGAGGACTTGGAGATTTCTTAATGGCTCTTGATGGTATTGAAATCAGGCTCATGAAGGGCCCCTTTGTGAAAAGTATAGGACACATTACTGCTGCTATACGGCAATTGTGATGTTATGCTCTTTGTACTACAGCGATTTAAAAGAAACAGACACAAAACTAACCAAGAAAATGCAGACAAAGAATTTGATGGGGGTTGGGGAAATTATTCTTAATTTCATTTAGTTTTACTTTGTTTTGCCATTTACTATCCTTTTTTCTCCCCTTTTAAATCAGAAATGCTTCTCACTGTGATGAAATGTCCATTGAGCTCAGGGTTTTTGAGAACACAGAAGCTACCCTACCGTTCATCTCATACTCGCAAATTCTAACCTTGTCTGCCTCTGGGTTGTTAGTGTGCCCTGATCTGAGGGAATTCACCCGTAACAGAACTGACGTGAAGACTCGGTGGTACAAGGTACAGCTCTGAAAATGCCATTTTATTAAAATGTGTTTGGACAGTCATAGAAAAGATATATGATATCCATTTTTGAAGATAATACATCTACTTTTATTCATATGTATCTATATCATATACTTAGATCTTTAAAATGCATATATATTAAATAATTTTAAATGGTTATGATCAATATCTTCCTTACATGGCTTGAGTAAGATTCCTCAAAATTGTGATTTGTGAAGTCAGAATATAACATGAACCAGAGTAGGAAACAGCTAAAAACATAGCTTTTTACTTTATTGTTTGTTTATAATAAATTTAAAAAATTTTATATAATAATTTATACACATTTAAGTTGTTTTTTTAAAAGCACGTAACAATTAACCTTTGGGTTAAAGGAGTAAATGTAAACACAGTTTTCCCCCTGACTGGTTGAATAAATATCAAATATTATAATGGTTCTTAGTGAGATCATTGGAAAGTTAAAGCAAATAGCTGGCTCCAACATAGACCATGCACAGATAAATCAACCTGGAACTACGTGAAGACCCTACCTCTCTTTGTTCACAAGCTAAGGATAGTTTTCACTTTTTAAAATGTTTTTAAAAAAACCAAAATAAGAATGTCCCATGACATTAACCGTTATCTAAAATACAAATTTCAGTGTCCCTAAGTGAAGTTTTACTGGGATTCAGCTACGTGCATTTGTGGATGCATTTGTCTGTGGCTGTTTTCACACTGCACTTGTTGCTACAGAGAACCATGCAGACTGCAAGCTTCCAGAAATATTTCCTATCTGGCCCTTTTCTGAAAAAGTTTGCCAACCTTTGATGTAGGCCACAGACTGATAACTGAAAAGTCTATCTACATATAGATATATATAATCAGTTAACACTGGAAACTTTGAGATGATTTTCTAAAAGTAGATATTAGCCCTCGCCTATGACTATGCTCAGCCAGCTGTAGAAGACTTCTCTTTTGGTTTAGAAAGAGCTTGAAGAGGACAAATAAAAAGATTTTTGCCTGGAGAGGAAAAGAACACAGATCTGGAGAAAACAGGTCTGGGTTTAAACCCTGTTCCTTCATTTAGCCTAGGCCAAGTTACTTTCTTTTTTCTTTTCTTTTTTGGTACCAAGGATTGAATCCAGTGGTGTTTAACCACTGAACCACCTCCCCAGCCCATTTTTTATTTTTATTTTGAGACAGGGTTTCACTAAGTTGCTTGGGGCCTTGCTAAATTGCTGAGGCTGGCTTTGAATTTGGGATCCTCTTGCCCCAGCCTCCTGAGCTGCTGGGATCACAGACGTGGCCACCACCGTGCTGGGCTACTTCCCTCTTGAAGCTGTTTCTGCTGTGAAACAGCAATTAGTAATTCCCACAGCCTGGGACTGCTTTGAAGATTCAATGGAGTGGCTTGTAGGAAGCACTGCTTGATGGATAAAGGGGCTGGATAGCACTCGCTCTCTCCATAATAATGCTAAGCATTACTGAGCACGCACTTTGTCCAGGACTGTTCTAATCGTGCCAAGGAGCAGCACAGCCAAGCAGGGACTGTTGCTCTCTCTGCTTCCCAGATGACAGGAAACGTAAGGAACTTACCCAAGGTCTCACGGCTGGTGGGTAGTGAAGGCCAAACCCTAACCCTGTTCCCCACACAGCACAGGAACAACTTCTGTGCATATTTGACTACTCACGCTAGGAACCATGAGATCCCTCCTTTTAATTAAATATATTACAAAGCAATACTTGGTGAGCCATGTGGCTAACTATTTCAGTCTGTGTCATTTCAGAGTAAGATTCTGAAATGACTCATGACTTCATTCGACTATTGCAAGCTTCGGTTTTGAAAGAGGTGTTCCTGAGGACATGGTGTTCTCATTAGAATGTTTTCTTAAATTCTATTCCACTTCTCTCAGTATATTGGAGGCCTCATTCTTGTGGGTTCTATTCTTCAGAGAATCCACAGAACTTTGTGTTTATATGAAAAGTGTAAATCATTTCTCCAACTTAGTTTTTTTTTCTCCTACAAATCTTTCTCTATTGTACCAACTCCTAAAATTGAAATAATTTTTAAAATAATTACTGCATCATTACCTTTTCTAAATATTGTTGTCCAAAGTCATCATGATTATTTAATAGTGATCTTCCCGGGTATTTCCTGAGGCCAGTAGGAAGCAGTTGGGCCACAAATAAATTTGTATTTTAAATGGCCTATTTTTCAAAGAAGAGTTCATCTCTTTTTCATATCTGTCCTTGAACAAATATGCTTTAAATATCTTGGCTAAACAAATCCAGTCATTTTATTTGTTTTATATGTTGACAAATTTCTTTTCCTAAAAATACTGCTAAAAGTATGCTCAAAGCATAAAATCAGTGAAGCAAATGCCAGGGCAATTCTTGGGTTGCAAATTCAACAATGGTTGATTTTGATGATGCATATAGCTTTTGAGATATGTATTAGTATATAATGTCATTTTCCAAATATATGTTCCCTCAAGGGTCCTGTCCTTTTGGATGAAGACAATGGGAAATTTCTGAGTGTGGAGGGGACCACACGCTTACTCATACATAATGTGTCTGTGGAGGACGCAGGCTACTACAAATGTGCCATAACATTTACCCACGAGGGCAGGCCACACAACATCACTAGGAACATCAAACTCCGCGTCAACAGTAAGTACTTGCCACCAACGGGCCTGCCCTTCCTGGTCCAAGAACAAGCATAAGAGCAAATCCAGTTTGCAAAGAATCCCTAGAATATCCTTGGTATGAAGGGCAAAGGAAAATGGACGCGATTCTCCAGAAGCATCTGGCTAGTAAGACATCAGGGTGGTGATGTGAGGAAAGGTGAATGAATCGCTGGGCGGTAATAAGATGGAGGCTAAGACTCAACACTAGAGGGGGCTGAACAACAGTTTCCTTGGAGGTTTTCTTCCGAAAATGGCGTGGAAGATTCGCGCCTACTGGGCTGGTGATCAGAACATGGCTGCTGCAACTTTAGGTATAATTCTGATATTAGGATTTTATTGGATTTTTTCAACCAGAAGGCTCTGCATCAGCTTATCCAGTGGAAATTTCTCTTTCTCTATTTTTTCCCCTAGGTGTGTCCGGTGGCCTTTGGTACAGGTTGAGTACTACCTATCTGAAATGCTTGGGGCCAGAAGTATTTAGGGCTTTGGATCCCCCCCCCACTCCCATATTTTGGAATATTCGTATACACATAATGAAATACCTTGGGGGAGGGGACCCAGATCCAAACATGAAATTAACTTACATTTTATGTACATCTTATACGCATAAACCTAAAACTAATTTTATAAAATATTTAAAATAATTCCGTGTATGAAACAAAGTTTCATTGTATGGAATTTTCCATATGTGGCATCATGTCCGTGCTCAAGAAATTTCAGATTATGGAGTGTTCAAAATTTTGAATTTTCAGATTAGGGTTGTTCAGCCTGTACCAGGATTAATTGTACTTGAAAACACTGTTGTGACATGGTTGGCTAGCATTTAACATTTGCACAACATATATTGCTTACCTCTTGTATGCAATATAAGATATTAGACATAGAGCTAGGTTCAAGGGGCAGAAGATTCGTGAGTCCTGGACTCTGTCCTGGGAAGTATGCCACCTTCCTTATGTACCCAATAGCACAATTGGATTCTTCTAAGGGGATTTATAATGGATCTGTGAGGGAGACTTTTCCCACAGAGAATCCAGAGATCATTTTATTATAAGGAACATCACCTCTTCCATAAATGGAAATGTCTAGATTGTATTTCTTTTACTGTCTTTGAGAGAATTCATTCATATTAACTCCTTGCTCCCCCACAGCCAAGTTGACTTGAGACTTTCAGTGGGTCCCCTAAATATCCCTCTCGTGCGATACTGCACAGGAACACTAGGGGGCGACCGACCTACATGTTACAGGGCGTTGCGAGCCCGCTGCAGCGCCGTGACTCTCAAGGGGGTGATTCTGGACCTGCAGGGGCCGCATCACCTGGGTACAGATTACACAAGCAAAACCTCAAGTCTAACGCAGAACTGCTAAATTAGAAACTGGATGTTGAGGGGCTTGCAATTAGTCTCACAAGCTCTCCCCAGGGTGAGGCGGGGGCACCCTCACGTTTAAGAATCACTGAGATATGCAGCCCTGGGGCCTTGTTTCTCTTACTTGACCGCCTTGACCTGCACATCGCAGTAATGTGACGTTGAAAGGAGAAAAACCTCTGGCCACAGTCGCGCATCCATCTGCTCCTCTGCCTATGCCTAATGCTTACTCACGGGAGGATTTCAAAATACTCTTTTGTAGAAGTGAGGATGTTAAGGCGGGCAGTGGAGACAGCTCTCAGCCCTTCACCGCCCCCACCCCACCATTTTTTGCTTCACTTCAGATGTCCAGTTTGTTCAAGCTGGTTCCAATCCCCAAAGAGTTTTGTCTCCTCAGTTAACAAGACATTAGCAGCCTCAGCTGGGTTATTGTGTTTCTCACCCACTAAGGGATTAGCTTTACAAACAAATGGCCCTCCCGCCCCTGTGCCTTCTCTTGAAGAAGCTTCAGTGGTCTGTGGAGGCATTCTGGAGGGGTGGGACAGAACCTAGTAAAACCTGGCCTGTCAGGGCATCATCAACACATCTTCAGGAAGCCTGGGAGGGCAGTGGTTAATGGTTTATCGCAGAGGAAAGAACAAAGACCGACTGTCAGAGGAATGTGTAACTGTGGCCTCTTCCAGTAATGTCTCTGCTGGGAAAAACATTGGCCAAAGATGCTCAGTTTTGTGGAGAGCCTATTTCCTTTGCCAGACAAAAGGTCAGTTCCCACAATGACTGGCCCCACTGTGAAGGAGAACATGGTTAATTAGCTGAACAATGGAACCTGAATCTCAGCTTGGAGTGAAGGCTTCCCTAATGGAATCTCTTTTCCTTACATCTTTCTCAGAAAGAAAAGAGGAGACCGTTCCTGTGATTGTTTCTCCCCTCCAGACCATTTCCGCATCTCTGGGTAAGGCTTGCAAGTACTGTATGATCCACGTTCCTGCAGTGGTGCCTGAAATCACAGTGTCAGGGGTTGGGACCCTTGTGTCTGCTGACCATACCATACCTGTCCCTGTAGGGTGCAGTGTGCCTGAGTGGAGACTTTAGTGTGAGGCTGAGATGACAAATGAGAGGAAGCATTTTTTATTGTTAGAAATGACATTATTTGAAGGATACATCACTTCATGAATATCCTATCTACGGAAATTTAAATGTAGCAAGCTGAACATTTTGCCAGCTATTATTAATTGTAGGAAAAGATGAATGGCACAAAACCCTTACATAGCCTCACCTTTAGTATTATTTAAAATAATTCACATTACCAAAACAGCTGTTCTCTCTGAGACTCCACTGGTGAGGTGAAGTCAGCAGTGACCAGAGACAGTTTCTTGTTACTGCACTAACTATCAACAGGTTGAATGCTGGGTTCACGTTCCCATTTTCACTCCAATTTCGCACAGGCTGTCCTGGCCAGCACACTTGCTGATCAGTCCACGGTAGTAGCCAGTGAAGGTATATAAGTGGGCTGTACTAACAGCCTTAGATGAGAATGGTGAAGAGGGATTGCTGTGCATTGAGCACGTTCTGTGTCTAATGGGATCCATTCAATCCTGACATCCTCTTGGTGGGAAGGTTCTAATTCTCCCATTTTTCACAAGGAAGAGCCACCAGGGAGTCATGGCTGCTTAGTAAAGTTCAAAAAGCCACATTCAGCGGCAGGTTGTGTTACAGATTGAGGTCTGTGTGTCAACACACACACTCTTTTGAGTATTTGTGTCAGTATAGTGGACTTGTAGATCTGACGCTCATTTATCAAGCCCAGTAAAAACTGTTTTTTCACTTCTGTTTGGCTTTGGGTTTGAGTTTTAAATTGTAATTGGAGGCCACAGAGGAGAAGGGCTTTTGAGCAGTTGCTGGGACTGCTGGCTGCCATATGAATTGCAGCCCTCACTGCTACCTTGACTCTGGAAACTACTAGGAAATCAGGGTAGTGGGGACACTGGTTAGTGCTTCCTGGATCCTAGTACCCCAGCTCCCATTGTACTTCTGCTGAGTAAAACCCAGTTCTCAACCAATTGATTTCAGTGCACTGCAGTGCATGATGTGGTCACATGACTTGGATTTAATGCACTGTCACAGCTGGAGGAAGTGTTTAACATCACTGGGGTGACAAAGGATGGTGAAGGGAGGGCATTCTGAGCCTGAAGTGGGGTTGGGTGCATTAAAAGGTATCCCATAGGAGACTATTCCCAGGAGGAAGAAGCAAATGGGCAGGATTTATTCTTTTCCTTCTCTTCTTCTTTGGTGACTTAGAAAGAGGCATCCCGGTGGTGGAAGAGGGATAGAGCACCATCACATTACAGAACTGTAGAGGATGCTTTCCTTAATCCTAAATGACAGGGAAAATGTTCGTGTTGAGAGCAGCAGTGGGCAAAGAGAAAGAATCTGCACACAGATCTGGATTTTTTTGGAATCCATTGTGGAAGAAGGCAGTCACTGAATTCAGAATAGAAGTGGAGTGGTCATGGTGAAGCCAAGCTGAATATTACATATTAAAGCTCTATGTGAACAGAATCATTTAAGGAAACTAATTTTCCTCCTAGAAAAGAACTGGCCAGTGAAGGGCATTTGAGAAGACAAGGAGGGGGTCCTCTGCTTAGGCTTGTGGGTGGAGGTGAGGGTCTGGGTGACTCCTTTGCCCATGCTCGGTGCTGATGCTAGATGAATGTGCCTTGCTGAACACAGGGTCAAGACTGACAATCCCGTGTAAGGTGTTTCTGGGAGCCGGCACACCTTTAACTACCCTGCTGTGGTGGACAGCTAACAGCACTCAAATAGAGAGCGCCTACCCAGGAGGCCGTGTGATCGAGGGGCTGCGCCAGTAAGTGGGTGAAAGTCTTCTGTGGTGAGACCTCTGTAGTTTTCCCTCTTCCTTCTGGAGACAATGTCACATCCAAATTATCAACATGACACACACGCACCACAGTAAAAGTAACTTTTGGGGACATTTCACACTTTTACAATTTTAAAATTTCAATTTTTCTAAAAGTTATCTTGAGAATCAAACTTTTTCTAGACCCAGATGAGGAGTTTTAGTTGACTAGTTGGTATGGATGTTGCATTTTGTAGCCGATTAAAGATTTATTTCCTGATTTTTGCAGGCTTAAAAAATATTTTGGAGTTAATACATTTTCCTTTCCCACTTGGCAACTTTACTCTCAAATGTTTTTATAAATCCCGACAAAGACTGAGACCTAACTACAGTATCTGAACCAGTGCCTCTTCTTTTTGTTGGGGGGAAATTGTGGGTTGTCACATTCTCTTAGGAAGATAAATAATAAAAGAAAGAATGCAGTTCTCATAAGCATTCATCTCCAGAAAATGTTTTCTCACTATGAAACTAAAACCACCAGACTTCATAAATGGGAGGCATTTGTGTGTGAGGAAGGGGGACCATTCAATGTTCCAAATCATAAATTGTTTTATAAAATTATAGTTTTGATACTTTGAATTAGTCTGAACTTTCGCTTGCTTTTGTTTTTTTGAAAGATGTATTTAAAAAGTTTTTGTTTATTTGATTTTTAAAATTTATTTATTTTAACTAGGTTTACGTGACAGCAGAATGCATTTTGATTCATTGTACACAAATGGAGCACAACTTTTCATTTCTCTGGTTGTACACAATATAGAGTTATATCACATGTGCAGTCATACATGAACCTAGGGCATTGTTGTCCATCACATTCCACATCGTTCCTGCCCTCATGTCCCAACCCTTCTCTTCCTTCCCCTTTGACCAAAGTTTCTCCATTCTTCCCATGCCCCCTCCTCCATTATGGATCAGCATGCACTTATCAGAGAGAACATTCAGCCTTTGTTTTTTTTGGGATTGGCTTACTTCACTTAGCACGATGTTCTCCAACTCCATCCATTTACCTGCAAATGCCATAATTTAAAAAAAAGTTCTTCCTGAATGCGATTTAGTAGATAAAAGCATTATGGATTAGCATGATTGTTGGCTTGCAAGTCCTTGTTGTAGAAGTCTGGGCCACGACTAAGTGCCCCATGCCAGCTCACTCATACTATTAATTTACTTTAAGGAACACATTTTTCTTCCAGATAAAACAGAAGCAGACCCAGTGGACCCATTCCACAATGTTTTTATTCATGTGAACAGATAGCAGGGAAGTGTCTTCAGCTTCTGCTAACATTACAAATGGCAGATATGCTGACTAGAGCTCTTCTGTTCTGTTGTCTGCAGCCCTCTGACCTGGACTTGAGTTTCCAGAGTGAGAGTTGGCAGTAGAAACCAGGAGGTGATGCACTGAGGGATGGAGTCCTAGAGACGCCTTCCTCTTCAATATGTGAATAATTTATTGGTGATAGAGTCAAGGTTCCCCTGAACAGATGTTTCTGTTCCCACTACTGAATCTTTATTTATCAAGGGTCTTTAAAAAATTTTCACTAGGCATGATTGACATGCCTGTAATCCCAGTGACTTGGGAGGCAGGAAGATCAAAAGTTCAAGGCCAGCCTCAGCAATTTAGTGACACTGTCTCAAAATAAAAAAAGTAAGTTGATAAGGGCCAGGGATGTAGGTCACTGGTAGAGCATTTCTGGGTTCAATCTCTAGTACCAGAAAAAAAATTTCTATCATTTAAACCAAAACGAGAATGTAAATTGTCAGTCTAACAAAGGTCCTATTGCAATGACCAGCATCTGCAGTGACACTCTTGCCTTCTGGAAGAGGCTTAGAAATTCTTCTAGATAATTATGATGAAAAATTCTTCTAACTTTATGAAACTTTAAATCAATTTAAGCACATTGATTGCTTCTAGTTTGGGAATGTTTAGATGCCTATGTTTATATCATGTATAAGTGAATATTTTCTCACCCAGGGAATATTCAGAAAACAATGAGAACTACATTGAAGTGCCGCTGATTTTTAATCCAGTCCTAAGAGAGGATTTGGATACAGATTTTAAATGTGTCGTCCTTAATACACTGAGTTTTCAGACACTACGTACCACAGTCAAAGAAGGTATGTACATTGGGGACAAGGGAGAAAACAACACATTGAATGTTCTATGGATGCTGGACAAAGCTATGAGTTCTCCAGAAGATTCCTTGGGTGGTCTTCTTGCATTGCCTGTTGGGGGAGCACAGAAAGCAAATCTTCCATTTTTAATTTTTTTTTCAGTATGAAGGAGACTGGACATTGGGAGATAATACTCAAATACAAAGTTTAAACAACAAAATAAGTTTTGGCAAAGGTTAAATAACAAAATAAGTTATAGCAAAATAAGTTCTGCTCTGAACTTTTAACTACCCCGTGTCTTCCTGTGGTTCTGCCTTGGATCACCAGGATCTCTTCACATGGCTTTTAGAAGAGGGTGGATTGGGGGCTGGGATTGTGGTGCAGTGGTAGTGTGCTCGCCTAGCACGTGTGAGGCACTGGGTTCGATCCTCAGCACCACATAAGAATAAAATAAAGATATTCTGTCCACCTACAACTAAAAAAATAAATAAAATTTTAAAAAAAAAGAGAAGAGGGTGGATTGAAAAACTCCATCCAACAAAATCCGGGGACTGGAAGATACCAGGGTTCAGGGCCAAAGCCATTAGGTTACAAAGAGTAAGAGCAAACCTGTAGCCAAATCAACTGGGTGTCCACTTAAGGACATTGAAAAAAGGAAAGCAAGACCCTCATGTCATTATTTTTGACAAAATTTTTTTTTCCTGAATGTTTAAACATTGAGCAGGAAAGGGAGGTGCAGATGGTGGAGCCTCTATTGACAGACTGAAAAGGTAACAGCTCCTAGCCAAAAGCAATTCCCAGCAGGAATCTCAATGATGCCTTCTGACCTTACTTGCTAGGAGGAAACTGGTGGGCATACTTTAATTTGGAAAGCTGATGATTTGGCCAAGTTTCAGGAGAGGAATCAACACCCAGCACAGCTTTTCTCAGCTCTCTACACTACCAGCATCACACCACCTGAGCCACTAGTTAAAAACACAGATCCTGGACCCTTCCCAGGTATGCCCAGATGAGTTTTCCTGGTAGGCAGCTGAAGGCTGCAACTTCCCAAGCTCTTTATGTATTGAAGTTTGAGAAACAGGACATAATGTGTGAAGTGTGGTGTTTCTGATCATTTTCATGATGAGCAGGCTGGCAGAGAAGATATTGAGATTGTTACTGTACAGATCTGGATATGGGGATCCCATAAGAAGCAGTTTCCTCCCTTTGGGAAACCAGACTACTGAGCCAAAGGAACACATGCTGTGTTTGGTCCTGATGCTGGAAACCTTTAACATGTTTTCATCACCAGAGCCCTGTGTCTGTGTCCTTGGCTGGGCAGGCTGTGACTGATCCCAGAGGGCTGAGACTTTCCTAAGGACCAAGAAGCATATTCAGACCACCTGAGAAAATCATAAGCTTCATTTATTTCTAATTTTGTAAAATTTTAAAGTATAGGAATCCTCTGGAAAATCAGATTGTGAGTATGTTGACTCCTGAATGTCTAACCAGACATGGCAAATAAAAAATTTAAAAGGTGAAATTATGGCCTCAAAAACAACATGTTTAATAACATTCTATTCCCATATGTACTATTTAACTTTTTGTTTACAGTTTCTTCCTATATTTCCATAACCCGGAGATGCCAAGAAATGGAATATGCAATTGCTGGGTCTGAATAATGATCTTGGCATCAAGGACTTTGACTCTAAGTTTGTTTTCCTTTGTTTCCTTAGTAAATCCTCATGATACCCATGCTCATTGGAAAAAGGCAAATAGTTCCCTGGCCATGTCACAGATGGCTAACTGAGATGTCAATAGCATCCTAAGTGCATGCTATCCACAGTTGAAACACTTGGTCCCTTGGCACTGGACCCTACTTTGTGATGTTCTTGATAACAAATGTTATCTCACTTTGATTGTTTCTTTAGTGTTTCTGATGTCATTCTCAAATGTCCTTGATCTTCGTGTAAGGAACTTTCTGGAAATCGATGTGCATTTCTCCCCTTCCTTTCTTCTCTGTAAGCCTGCGCTGCCCTGTTCTGTTTTGCAGTGAGACACTGGTCCATCCTGATGTGCCTCTGTTTTCCCCACAGCTTCCTCCACGTTCTCCTGGGGCATTGCACTGGCCCCCCTGTCGCTGGTCTTCTTGGTTTTGGGGGGCATATGGATGCACAAACGGTGTAAACATAGAACTGAGAAAGCAGATGGGCTGACAGCGCTGAAGACTGGCCTCTGAGACTCCCTGTCCCGGCTCTGTGCAATAAAGGAAGTGAGAATGCCAACCCGATTGCTGTCCTCCTCCTCTTCCTTCATTTTTATTGGTTCTTCTTGGTTATATGTGACAGTAGAATCCATTTTGACGTAATTATAAAAGCATGGAATATGGCTTGTTCTAATTCAGTCCCAGCACCTCTCCTCCCCTCCTGCAATTCTCTACTGATCTTTCTGCCATTTACCCATAGTTATTTTTTTTTTAAATTAATTTTGTGTGCATGTACATGATGGCGAGATTCCCTGTGGTGTATTCATATATGTACATTCGAAAGTTATGTCAGATTCATTCCATCTCCTCCTATCCCCCCTCCCTTCCCTTCATTCTGGCTGTGCCTTTTTGAGGAATCCTTCTCTTGTTGTTTAACAAAGCTGTGGTGCCTGTGGTGGGTCTGTAGTAAAGGACTGAAGTCTTGTAGTCCTTATTTTTCTGAAAATCAGTGACAGGAGCAAATGTGCAGATGAGTGGGTGTGAATAGCTTTCCACTACTTGTGATCTCTTTTAAAAAACGAGGAGTGGAAAACCTCTAAATGAATTTTGAAATTCATCTGTTCACTCAACAAAATATATATTAAAGTTTGTCTAGGCTGTGTGGAAGATGGTGTAATACGTAGTTGACAGCTTGCCATTCAGAGGAGGAAGTTTTGTTTTGATCCTGGCAGGGATGACTTAGAAATACTCAAGTGGAGAATCAATATGAGTTGGTGAATTCTTTGGGAAAGATGATCCAAAAATAGTGATTAACAAAGAATTAGGATGATTAGAAAAAGACACCAGCTGTAGCATATTAGCAAATGGAGAAATGACCCAACTTCATAACAACACTTCTGAAAACAAGGAGGACTCTGAACTAATTATATGCAAATTGGAAAAATGGAATCAAAGCCTCTTTTATATCATACACCAAAAGAATTACAGATGGATAAATGGGTTGAATTAAAACAAAAACAAATGGCAGGAAGATCAGCCTGGCTCACTCCTGCACCTATTTGTGACTCTGTTTAAATGTGACACCCTCATATTGCTTTGTGCCTTTGAAGCTCTTCCCATGGGAACTTGTATTGTGTATGTACCTGCTCATCTCCTTTCTGTGTTCCCCACTCAAATGGAATATCTGCGAGGGCAGAGATGTCATTTGTAAAAAAATTATTTTTTAGTTGTAGATGGGCCCAACACCTTTATTTTATTTATTTGCTTTTATGTGGTGCTGAGGATCGAACCCTCAGTACCACATAAAAATAGAGAGCACTCTACCTCTGAGCCACAACCCCAGACCCCAGAGATGTCATTTTGATCACAGGTGTATCCCCAGTCTTATAAAGGCATATTTAGTGAATATTTATTTATAGAGTAAATGAAAATAAGATGAACCCTCTCGTGTTCACTCCCCATCAAAGAACTTCAAGAGTAAAGGTTGGTAGGCTTAATTACAATTTCTACATAATAAAATAGTGAAGATAAAATTTAAAGGAAATTATGTCAGATAAGTTAAAGCATTAACAACACAAAGTTTTATGAAAGGCATCTTTCTTTGTCCCTTTCGGCTGCTATAATCAAATACCATAAATTGAGGGCTTATAAAGAACAGGAATTTAATTCTCCTATTTCTGAAGGTTGAGAAGTCCAGGATGAAGATATTAGCAGACGGGGTGTCTGGTGAGGGCAGCTTCCTGGTTCATAGAAAGCTGTCCTCATGACTCGGGCACCTCCCAGGGGCCCCACCTCCCTCTACCACCTCATAGGGTTTAAGGTTTCCAAACACAAATTTTAGGAAGACATAAACATTCAGTCTAGTAGCTCATCACCCTACAAGTGGAGAATGTGAGTGGGGACCACGTGTACAAATGACAATCAGAGATGCAAATTAAAGCTGCTCAGAGATACCAAGGTGCTCACATCATCAAGGGCTCAAGAGTGAGATCCAGGCTGTTAGGAAACTGTCACTCTCACACTTTGTAATTCAGTTTATAATTTGGTCCTGGGAAATAAAAAGGCAATATGGACCAAGTCAGGGGCCCTGGAGCCAACTTGCACCCACTTGTAAGTGCCAAGCATCTGCCTCTCTTCCCATCTCTGTTCACTGATATCATGTTGACAATGAAAATCCATCATCGTCAGAATATTTTCCCATTACAAATTGGAAAATGGCACAGATCAGTACTCTTTTCTCCAGCATATTGCTACAAGAGTCAGACTAGGGCCAAAGAGATGCCCAGGAGTTTAGCTTAAGAAATAATGCCATGAGCCAGGCATGGTGGTGCACGCCTGTAATCCCAGCAGCTCAGGAGGCTGAGGCAGGAGGATGGCGAGTTCAGAGCCAGCTTCAGCAAAAGTGAGGTGCTAACAACTCAGTGAGACCCTGTCTGTAAATAAAATACACAATAAGGCTGGGGATATGGCTCAGTGGTCGAGTGCCCCTGAATTCAATCCCCAGTATACCTCCCCAAAAAAGAAATTTCATGAAAGAAAATGGTTAGAGAATGAACTAGTTTAGTGAAAGCTATTACTAGATTTCCTCGGTCTGAGTCCAAGCGCTGCCTGTGTGGTTTTGGGGGCAAGTCTTTAATCTCAGAATTCATCAGTTTTGTCATCTGAAAAATGAGGATAATCACAGTGACTGTTTTGACTATTTAGCTCTATTTTACATTTTTATATTTTATCTTTCCTTTAAAATTTTTTTAACTGTAGTAAACTACTTAATAATTAAAAACATAGTAGGAACAGACAAAAATTTGAAATAGTTGTATTGTTTTAAACCAAGTGTGGATAAACTGCAGCCTGGGGGCCAGATATGGTCTGCCCTCTGTTTTTGTAACTTGCAAATTATTAGAAGAGAGCTACCCCTAGTTGTTTCTGTACTGCCTTTGACTGTTTTTACTCCTTGAAGACAGAGTATTGAGGAAGCAAAACCTAAAATATCTACTCTCTGGTCTATTATAGAAAAAGACTGCCTCTGCCGGGCACAGCGGCGCATGCCTGTAATCTCAGCACTTTGGGAGGCTGAGACTGAAGAATCGCGAGTTCAAAGCCAGTCTCAGCAATGGCGAGGTGCTAAGCAACTCAGTGAGACTCTATCTCTAAATAGAACACAAAATAGGGCTGGGGATGTGGCTCAGTGGTGGAGTACCTCTGAGTTCAATCCTCGGTACCAAAAATAAAATAAAATAAAATATAATAAAATAAAAATAATAAAATAAAATAAATAACAAAATATAAAATAAAATAAGATAATAAAATAAAATAAAATAAAAAAGACTGCCTCCCTCTGGTTTAGACTAAGGAAACCTGGGAGGTTTTTGACCTTGGCTGTTGTATTTCTCCACCTTCTCTTCCTTTCTTCTCCTATTTTCTAAGCATATGAGGAAGGAGAGGAAGTAGGAAGGGGAGCCTGAGGCCTTTGAGCACCTAATCAAAGCAGGATTTTCCCCATGCAAAGAGGGAAACAAGGTGCACGATGGAAGGCCCAGGTGAGGACATCACAAACTGCTTCTGCATCTGCACGTTGGGTACCATGGGGCACTTATCTCTCTTCCTTCCTGGGACTCCTCCAGGGCTCTCTGGAGTTCCCCACTTGCAGATTCTGGCAGTTTCAGCACTGACCCAGAAAAGAAACTGCATCCAGAAAGAACTGCCAACAACTTCTCAGAACCTCTTTGTGCAACCCGGGTCTGTATTTCCTCCTCCTCAACAGGTTCAGGAATGTGGGGCTATGCTGTTTAGGAAAAGCACAATGGATTTATGCTCATATTGTGGAATAAGTGTGATATTGGGGTTGACACAATTTTTAAAAAAAGTTGCTTCTTTCTAAGAGACAAACTGAATTATTTATGGGATGATATCTGAAATAGGATTCAAAATTATCTAGTACTGGGTTGGGACAGTAGATGAAATAAGATTGGCCAGGTGTTGATAACCACTGATGTCCACCGTGGCTACATGGGGTTCCTTAGGCCATTCTCTCTACTTTTGTGTCTGTTTGAAAATTTCCTTAATAAAGAGGAGAATGCAATGTAGGAACAACCTGCATGGATAAGGTATAGGAACTGCAGTAAAATAGAACAGTGGATTTTATAGTGGTAAAATAAACTACTATAATAAATAAACTGCTTGCAACAATATGGATGGATTTTAGAAATGTTGTTAAGTCAATAAATTCCAGAAATGTTTCCTTCTAGCTTGATGCTTTTTTTAATGTAAAGTGAAAAACAACTAAAACTAAGCAGTCTCTCTCTCTCTCTCTACACACACACACACACACACACACACACACACACATACACTCTATGGTTAAAGTTATGTCACATACATGCTTTTACATGTGTGTGGATAGTGATTATGTCAGGTAGAGCTGGGATGGGATGGGAAGATGAAAATTGCATTGGGTTCTTGGTCTCATGATAGGCAGAGGATTATTATTGCTTAAGTTATCATCAGATAAACAGATTAGGAAACAGGTCATTCAGGGACCAATGGAGAAGGTGTATCTTGAATCAAGGATTATGAGTTATTATTATAACTCTCCGCACCTGAGTCCACGTTAAACCCACAAGTGTAACAAATTGGCTTCTTAATGTGACTCATCTCATTTCTCTTGGGTTGAGTCTATCGTTTTAATCTTCAGAAGGCGGATTGTTAATCTGTGCCTCTATGACAGATGGAAGGAAGGGGGAGACAAGGTGTGGAGACTTGACCGTTCCTTGCACTGCCTCTGAGAAAAAAAGCAAACCTTAGGTGATAAGATGTCACCTCTCAAAACTAACCAAAGACGACAGAGATAGCACCAACAGGCACAAATAGTTATTTATGCACTCAAAGTAAATTAAACGTTTCTAATATTTCAAATATTTGTGAGACACTATAGGGGCTCTTGTAAAGAAAGAGTGAGATGTATAGTTCCTGGAAGGTTCTCAAGGCAAGAGTTTTCTTGCTCACTGATGCACTGGGCAGAGTGTCTTGGCACTGGTAGAAGGCAGTTACAGAGTGTTTGCTGAGCCAATAAATGACATGTTACTTGGATTTTCCAGGCCTGTGTGAACAAATGGGGTCCCATTAGCAGCACTCAGTTAAATTCCCCTTCTGCTCCTGCTCTCAAACTTGCACTGATTTTTTACCATGACCTTCTACCAAGAGTTCGCTCAAACACACAAATGCTACTTGTGTTTTTGTGGTTGTTTTCCTGTACGTGTGGACTCCAACCATGGGCACATGCCATGCATGCCACTTTTTCAGGGCTACTTGTTACTCTCATTGGGCTCCAAGAAATCACTGTCATCCCCCGAGGGCACTGCCTTGGGTGTCTGGAGGACAAGCTGTCCAGCTGTCACTCTGGGCTACAGTCTCACCATTCACTCATGGAAGTTCCCCTTCCATAGCTCATGTGGCTGGCTAGGCTCCAAAGCAGAGGTGGTGTGTTATTGCCCCTTTCCATAAGCTCACTCACCAGTGTGTCCTTCTCCCTGGCTCGTTTACAAAACCACTTCCTCAGACAAAGCAAAGATAAAAACAAAGCCTCCTGCAAAGAGACTCCTACTGCCCACTTGTTCTTCAGAAGCTGCTTAGTCTACAGTCACCAGGTTCCTGAGGAAGCCCAATCCACTGGGGCCAGGCATGACACAGCTAGATGGAAAGATTGGGCCAGAGACTGTTTTAGATGAAAAATAAGAGGAAAAAAAAAACAAGAATGAAGAAAAGGAAAACCAACATGTTAGTGTCTTCAATGTGCTAGATTTTACCCAATTTAATGCTAAAAATAAAGTTTACCAGGCAAGTATTTTACCCCCCATTCTCAAGATAAGGAACTGAAGCTTATTACTTATATCTTAGAGAGTGTAGCTTAGAGGGGCAGCTGCAGTGAGTGTCCTGAAACTGAATCTCAGAACTTGAACACAGCTGGAGAACAGCTGGGCCCTAGCAGGGGCTGGTCTGAGTCAAGGTTACAGCAGGAAGGAGCAGAGTAAATATTTGCTTTCTCAGGGGTAACCCAAGTCCCAAGAAGAGCTGAGCCACATATATTCAGTTCCTTCCCCAAACTCCAGAAAATGTATTTGGAATCTGTGAGGGGACTAGAGGGACTCTACCGTGATCCCTCTATAGGGAAGGAAACATCAGAAATGGGAACCAAGTGTCTCTCTTTCCTACAGTGTTTCCCAGTGGTTTGTTGGCTTAGCCTATGGGACCCCCAAACCAGTCCATGGTTCATCAAGGCTTTGCTGGGTTTCACTGGCAATGATGAACTGCCTATCAAAACAGTCCTGCCCCTTGACCTTCCTGAGCCTGCTTTCTTAGGGAAATACAGGTGTGATTCTTTGAATCTTTCTGAGCTGCTCTGGAGGATAACGTATACTTAGCCCCCAGAAAGCTTAAAAATGGTTAGGAACTGTATGCAAATTAAATTAGTTTCAAAACTATGCTAACCCTAAGGCTGACCATTCATCTTGTTGCATTTCCTATTGCAAATTGCTGTTTGAAAATATAGGTGTTATTATTATGCAGATATGGTGAGGCCACTAGATCAAGGTACAAGTTCACTAGAGGAAACACAGTATTATACTTACAGAGCCCAAGAGGCGGGGGCATGCCACACCATGGGGAGGGGGCATGGGAAGCATGAGGCTTGGTTAGGAGGGAGCCAGGGGAAGCTTTCTGTGAGGCAGAGATGGGTGAGACAGGGAGGCAAGATATGATTGGCTGGCCTGAATTATCAATGAGCTCTGGGGTGTAGGGGCCGTTCCTAGCTGGGCAGATGTGTAGTGATACAGAGTGTGGGAGCTCCATAAAGCTGGGGGGGGGGAGGGGCAGTGTCTCCAGGGCAGCGGGTTTCCAGGTGTGGGAACCATCAGACACACGCAGCCAATACAACTTCATCCAGCATTGTCTGAAATGTGCATCAGAAGTTTTGCAAGGAAATTAAATAGCCCAAAGTAAAGATCCAACAAAATAGATGCTCCCAATATTATTTTTTAACAAGAATACCAAGTTTCCTTTATTAAGCGCAGTAAAGCATCCACCATAAGATCTTGCAAGTATGAACAGCAAAAAGTGTTGCACTGAAATGTAGCCTTGGCAATATCCAAAAAGGATGTAAAGCAAACCTTAAAAATTTTGAAATTAAAATCTTAGTTTCCCCTTCCAGATTTCCTTCTTGTTGAACCCCAGCAAGAGGGGTTGCAGTCTGGGTTGTCATTTTTTTTTTTTCAGGGAAGGGTGTGGCTCCTTAGGATCTTGGGCACAGAATTGGGCTCTCATATGACCCCTTTGAAGAGTTCCAGGTGTCAATGCAAGATTAGCACAGCCCTGGCCAATCTGCACTACGTTTTTAAAACAAGCCATTTCCGGGCACTGGAGTAGATTTCCCAAGCAAACGTTGCTCTCAGGACCCTGTACTGAGTATTGACAGTGGCCACAGCAGAGTCTTGAGGGTATCCAAGGGAAGATGGAGACCAGCCCAGCTGCTAGGTCTCTGCATGTGGAACAGAAGTCTCACCCCCAGGAACTCACTAGAAATTATAGGCCTGTTGACTAGAGGCTTGAGGTGATCCAAAGTCTGTAGTTTAACAAATTTTTCAGGTGATTCTTATGCACAAAGGCTGAGCACCACTGTTCTTATGGATAGTCTAGAATCCATGAGCTGAGAATGTAAGCCATTTCTGGCCAATTAGCCTAACAGGAGTCAGTGACATCACAATGCTCACTGCATCTGGGGGAAATTCCACCCATGCATCTTCATCTCACTCCAGTATCTGGGAATCTGTGCTTTCCTGAATAAGGTGTTCATCTTCAGGGGTACCCCCAATTGCTCAGGCTCAGGTCCCTTTTCTTGGTGCCTTTATTCCCATCCAGCATATTTGGAATTTCTCATGATGCTTCTTCCTGAGAATGCTTGTTTCAGTCCTGGCTGGTAACAGAGTTCCCTCTCTTTGTAGTCAGCAGTTGCTATGGCCTCCTCCTCCAGAATTTTCTAGACCTCTGCCCCTTTTCCAAGGAAAGGGCTCTTTCCCAGCCCCACTCCAGCTGCATAATTGCCCTCAGCAGATCACCCACACTGCCTGCATCCTGGGATCCCAGTAAGAATTGCGCTGTCAGCATGTGCTAGCAGCACGTGATTTCTTTCAGCTTTTGAGTGTTCAAGATGCTCTGATGTGTTTCTCTCACAAAAATATTTTTCAGAAGTGGAGGAATACACCTTGAGTGAATGTGTAATGGTTAAATGGGAAGTTCCCAGTGCTGGCTGCAGACTGGGATCATCTAGGGAGATGAAAGCCAAATGGCTGGTGACTGGGCCAGCCCCAGGCATTCTGCTGTGAGTGGCCTGGGCTGTGGGAGTTGCCAGAGCTGTGCAGGTGGTTCTAATGGGATTGAATCCCTGGTTTAACCTCTTATTTTCTATTGCCTATGGGCTGGTGCTCTGTGCCTTTGCTTTCTGTACCAGAAATCCATGAATTCACCCACTCATTCTTTCATTCATCTATCATAGCATACTCTTCTAGATTTCTGTCTCATGGGTTTTCCATGTGGCAGTATCTTTGGGCATGTCAGAAACACCCTGGAGAATTTAGGGTATAGAGGAGTCCCAGAGCAGCTTGTTTCTGTCCATGACCTGCCTCCTAAGAAAGGGAGAAGGAGACCAGACAAAGCACATCTCCTCTCCCAGGGGTAAGGGTCTGGGTGTTTCCACATGGAAGGAAACATCAGGAGTGGGGACCATGCATGACCTTCTCAAAAAATAAACATTTGTTGTTTATGTCCAAATATTGTACTACAACTTCTGTTGCTGTTATTCCTGCCCAATTCTTCATTACTGCAAGAGAATTTATTCCCGGGAAAATAGGAACAGAAGAGATAGTTGAGCTGTGGTCAAAAAGTTTGAGTGCCAATTATCTATTGTGTTGGAGATCAGGCTCCAGGGAATGGAACCAGAGTCTTTTGAGGCTGTGGTTCAAGCCCTTGTTTCATGTCTGGCATAGTCTCATTCAATGGCTACTGGGACATTTGTATGAGTACGCAATAGACTAGCAGTTGTCCAAAAGATATTTGGAAAAGAGAAGGAGGTCCTTGTAGCCTCGTACACAGTAGGCGACAAACTAATGCTCATGGCCTGGAAACATGCATGAATGAGTGAGTGAATGAATGACTTATGCATTAAAGGGAAGTGGTAAGAGGAAGAACTTCCCCATCAACTATTGGGTTCCCTACAACTGGCTTTGTGTGAATTTTTTCCTCCTCTCTAAATCCTATTTTTTCTTGAAGATTCTGTTCAAATGCCACTACTACTACAAACCCCTTTCCACACACTGGAATAATCTCTCTCAGTCTTAAATTCTCCAAGCACCTTAGCTGGGTCTTTATTTTAGCATTTAGTCCTTTCTATTTTCTGTGATGGCTAACTGCATTTTCCTCTTTTCCCTCTGGCTAAACTGTGAGAAACTTGAGGACAGGTTCAAGATCTGATTGATCTTCATGTCTCCAAAGCATTCTGTAAGGTATCTGAGGGAAAAAGCATGTGGTGGACTTGGGCAAAGGCTTTGAGGGGGAAAGTTCACAACTGTGAATGAGCCCTGAACAGCCAGAGAAGGGCACCAAGACATAGAAAGACAGTGAAGAGAACAAACTTCTTCTGGCCCTCTGCCACTATGCAAGGGAAGTTGCCAGAACCACTGGTCCCCGATGAGGGATGCAGCTCCTAGGGAGGAGTGAGATCGTCTGAACCAATCAGATCCTCCCCTGGGAGTCTGAACACTTTATAGTCTGCCACTAGAGGGAGCCAAAGTGGAAAGATGCTGAAACCTAGGAGTGTGGGGTAAGGGGCATGTTCAGGGCCACACACAGGGGCAGCTCTCACATATACCAGTTTCACTGTTGTCTTCAGTCACAGTTCCATTTCAGGTTTATGTGTAGCCCAGCATCACACTTTCCATAGCCTGGAGCTAGCATTCTCAGTGGTCTCCTGCTTCCACGTTGGCCTTCCCCTCCTGCCTCTCCTATGGGAGCCCATACCTGCTCATGCCACTCCTCTGCTTCAAACTTTTTACTAACTGCCAAATGCCCCCAAACTCCTTAATTAAGATGTAGAGACCTTTTCTAATCTGCTTACTGAGCTCAGGTATCTTGTCTACTCTGTCTCCTTTTAGAATGCAAGCTCTAGGAAGGCAGGGCTTTGTATCTGTTTGATTTACTATTATTCTTTCAGCTTCCAGAAGAGAGGACTTGGCATACTTGGTGGCAGGTGCACAGCAAGTATTTACTGAATGAACAGATAAGTGCTTAGCTCGGTGGCTTCATCTCCCACCAGTTCTCCAACTCTCCCCTTGCCCACGGCCAGCCACACAGTAGCACTTGCAATTCCCTTCAAGTCTCTATCCTTTCTTGTGTTGCAGCCTTAGCATGTACTATTTTCTGAGGCTTGGAAACTCCTTCATTCTGTCCAATTAGCTGAATCTTCCTTTCTGTTCAGGTCTCCCCTGGAAGCCTTTCCTGAGACCCCCAGAACACCAGGTGGCCATCACAGTTGGAATGGATGTCATTTATTGAACCAATAGCCTCAATTTTTTTTTTGGTACTGGGGATTGAACCGGGGGGTGCTTAACCACTTAGCCACATCCTCAGCCCTTTTCATATTTGGTGTAGAGACAAGGTCTCCCTAAGTTGTTAGGGCCTTATTAAGTTGCTGAGGCTGGCTTTGAACTTGCAATCCTCCTGCCTCACCCTCCTGAGCTGCATGTACCCAGCTTTAAGTAATTTTTTTAAACATGATCTCATTCATTTACTCAAACCACTAATGATTTCCCTAATCTACATGTGGGGCAATGGAGGGTTTGAAAGCTTCAATAACTTGCCTCAGTTACAAAGCTAGCAATGGGCAGAGGCAGGACTTGGAACTCAATTCCAAGGAGGGCTACAAAGGAGATTATTCCTTACAATCAAAAGAGAAGACTTGAATTCTATTTCACGAATTGCTCCCTCTTCTTCAAAAATCAGACTCTTTTCTCTTCAACATTTAACGCTGCCAGATTCTGCCCACTGCATCTTCAGCTCCTTTATTTTATCATCAGAAGAGCATTCAAAACCTCCCCTTTACTTTTTAGACTTAAGATATCTGTCAGTGAAGGTTTTGGTGGTGCATGCCAGTAATTCCAGTGGCTCAGGGGACTGAGCAGGAGGATGGCAAGTTGGAAGCCAGCCTTAGAAACTTAGTGAGGTCTTAAGCAACTTAAAGAGACCCTGTGTCAAAATAAAAAATAAAATAAAGGGCTGGGGAGGTGGCTCAGTGGTAAATGAGAATTGAGCCTGGGTTCAAATCCCTGGTAAAAGAAAAGAAAAGAAAAGAAAGAAAGAAAGAGAAAAAGAAAGAAGGAAAGAAAGACAGGAAGGAAGGAAAGAAAAGAAAGGCAGGAAGGAAGGAAGGAAGGAAAGAAAGAAAAAGAAAGAAAGAAAGAAAGAAAGAAAAGAAAAGAAAAGAAAGAAAGATATCTGTCAGCATGTAGGGGAAGCCTGGAGTTTGGTATGAGCAGGGAGTGAGCCTTTTCCCGGTTATCACTGACACGGTTCTAAATGTTTTCTGTTCTCTGGACTCAGATTTTCCTGTTTAAAAAGGTCTGAAAGTGTATCACAGTTGGACACAGAGTACTTGTTGAGCCCTGAATACATATAAGCCTTTGATTCTTTGATTAAATCATTTCAGACGCTAACAAAAATATTTTTAGAATAAACTCCCTGGGGAGTCCTATCAGGTGCTGAGTATACTTTCTCGGTAAGACCTTGGACTTGCTCTGTCTTTCTGAGTCAGCCTGTACTCAGCAGAGTTCATCCTGAGGAAACTTGGGAGACTTATCTTCAAAGTTGAGAGCCTGGATTGATTTCAGACTTCTCCCAGAGATAAAGGATCCTGATAAGAGGGCTCTGGGGTGGCCAGTGCTTTTTGTTTATATATATATAGTTAGAGATATTTCCCCTCTTCATTTAACTCTTTAAATAAAAATTACCTGCAATATATTTGAAATGGTGATCTTTCAAGGGAGGAAATTCATGAAGGGGGTGCTGTCAGTGTCCCTTTTCCCACCACCCCCTAAATACAGAGAGCATCTAGTGTTGGATTGGGGGTGAGATAGGTGGGCCATGGCCTTTTGACTTCCCTATGCTGACTGACATCATTGTCACTATATTTCTTAAGTCACAATTTTTCTTTAATAGCCCAAAGGAGATTCTCTGTCACTTCCTGCATAGAAGATGACTTTCAAATAACACCCATTAAACACCGCCATGAGTAAGACACTGTGCTTGGTGAGGGCTTGGGAGGTGGGAAGCACACTAGTGGATTGTGCAGTAGTTTTCTGCCCTCCAGGAGCTTGTGGGATGAGAGCTGGCAAGACATTTCCACAGGTTGAGCATGCTTTCCCTGGCTGAGCCAGCTTGTGGTGCCCTTGAGGCGCAGGGAAACACAAATGGCAACCAAAAGTCTTCTTTAGCTCTAGCTCTGTATCAATTGGGGATGCATTTGGCTGCAAGGAACAGCCAAGAACCAATGGAGAGTTATTTAAACAAAAATGAGTGCTTATTTTTCTCACAGTACCAGAGGTATGAAGGCGTAGCAGCTCAGTGACGTTAGAGTCATGCTGCCTTCAGTTTTTGTTTTTTACCTCATGGTTACAAGATGATTGTTGGAGTAGCAGATGTGACATCTACAGTCCAGGCAGAGAGAAAGGTAAAGGAAACATTGGCCCTATTTTTACCTTTCCCAATAAACCTTTCTCATAGCTCCCTGCAGACTTCTGCTTCTGTCTCAGTGATCAGAACTGTCCTATGGCTTCCCTGTTCCTGCAAGCCTAGGAAAGCCACACCCCAGTTTCATGCACTCCATTTTCTACCTTAATGCTTTTTCTAAAGGTTTGCTTTTCTGTTATTAGAGTCCCCATTTCCTATGATTCTAGCAAGATGTTTTTGTGGGCTGATTTGAGGACAGCAGGTGTGGCCTGCAGCATATGGCTTCCAGGAAGTGCTTCTGCTGGCACCTGTGTCAGGGAGCCCCACACCTGGCTCTCAGGCCTGAGTTCCCCTCTCCTGGAACTACTTCTTTTCCCAGTAGGAACATTGTTTTTAGGGTTATAGGACAGCTGGTGATCCCTGACGTGGGGGAGGGGATGAATTTGGGGCAAAGCTGGATGTCAGGTCTTGTGCAATTGAACGATCCTAGGAAATTCAGACAGATAAAAACCAGGATGGGCTGACACAGACATGCCTGGATTCTTGTTGATCACAGAGTTTATAAGCTTTTTATGTTGGGATTTAGAAGGAAGAAAAGGAGGAAGGAGTGAGAGAGAGATAAGAGATGGAGCAAGAACAAGATAGGAAGGGAGGAAAAAAGGAGAGAGAAAGAAAGGAAAGAAGGGAGGGAGAGGAAGAAAGCATGAGAGGGAGAAGAAGAGAGAGGAAGGGAAAGAGGAAGGGAGGAAGGAAGGAATAGAGGAAAAGAAAGGACCAGAGAGAATGATCAAAACAGCTAAAACATTTCAACTGTATTAGAGGGAGAGAAAGAAAGCGGGGAAGGAGAAGGGAGAGGGAGAGAGAGGAGAGGGGGGAGAGAGAAGACATAAAAGTCACAAACAAGCTCAGATATCTGAACTGTACTGGAGAGGAGACTGTGGTAAATGCAAGTTCCCACAGCGCTCTGCATGGGCATGGAGGGGATTCCCAGGGTGCTTGTGTGTGTCAGTTGGAGGGAGCTAAGTAAAAAGGAAGAAAGAACATCTTGACTTTTTGTTCATTTATTCATGCAACAAATATAAATTTTTCCTTTTTCGGTTGCCTGCTCTGTGGGAGCTTAATTTTTACAGAGAAGACAAAGATGATATAATGAGCCTAATATAATATAAACTTGTGGAAAGTGTGGTACTGTGATTAGGTATAATCAGAGGAACCCACCTGCTGGGAGGCCAGCGAAAGATGTTTAAGGAAGGGTGAGATTTCCACACAGGGAGGGAGGGGGGCGCTCCTCATGAGGAGAAACAGATGGAGCAGGTACAGGGCTGCCCAGGTGTGGGAGAGGTGAGCGGTCTGTGCATCTGAAAAGTGCTCAAAATGAGCAGGGATTGGGACAACCAGACAGTTTTTTCATTTTCTGAACTTGTGTTATGCTTAGAACAATCCTATAAAGTTAGAATTCCCTTAGTGTTGGTTCCCTTGAAGGTAAATCCTGACACAAAGACTTGGAGGCAAGTTGTCTATCAGGGAGGCAATTCCAGTTAGCAGAAGTGAGGGAGACTGGATTGTGGGCCAGGAATTAAGCAAACACCAAGTTAAAGTGAGTCACAGAGGTCCCTACCATGGCCAGTGCCACTGTTGTCCCACTGGGATCTCCTGGAAAGTACCATTGGTTCTCCATGTCTGTGGGTCCACATTCCAAATTCAACCAACCACAGGTACAGACATAATTAGGTCTATGATGATTGCATCTGTATAGAACATGTCCATTTTTTGTTATGAATCTGTAAACAATGTAGTATAACAACTATTGATAACGTGTGCAATGTGATATAATCTAGAGATGATATAAAGCATACAGGAGGATATGTATAGGTCACATGCAATGTTATGCAATTTTATAGAAGGGATGTGAGCATCTGTGAAATTTGATGTCCATGGGGAGATGGGTTGTAAAACCAATTTCCAACAGATACTGAGGTATATCTGCATATAAAGGTCTTCCACAATGTTTTTTTTTCTTGAAGAAATGGATGCAGATCAAGAGCAAAGAGTTTATGGGCTGGTAGGGGTTCAATCCCAAGCAACACACACACACACACACACACACACACTCAAAGTGAAGGGCCAAAGACCCTTGAGATACTTGCCATGGGTGTTATGTTCATTTTAAAGCTGAGGATCAAAAATTTCAACCTTGCCAGGTGCAGTGTGCACACTTGTAATCCCAGTGGCTCAGGAGGCTGAGGCAGGGGGAATCTCAAGTTCAAAGCCAGCCTCAACAAAAATGAGGTGCTAAGCAACTCAGTGAGATCCTGTCTCTAAATACAATACAAAAAAGGGCTGGGAATGTGCCTCAGTGGTTGAGTGCCCCTGAGTTCAATCCCTGGACCCTCCTGCAAAAAAAAAAAGAAAATAAAAAACAAATTTCAACCCCTTGTTCAAATTTACATGGCCAGTAGATGACAGAGCAGGGATCTGGACCAACGTTCTGTGGTTGCAAAACTCATACTTGTTCTTACCATCATACTTTGCTGGCCTCATCATTATATATTAAAACATAATTATAAAAAATGTAATGAATTATAAAGATTGTTAATATCCATGTTGGCATGGTATTTTCATAATAGTCACTCATTCTTCAATCCCTAAAAATAATGTGAAATTTCCAATTCTGCTGTAATACCTCAGAAAAGGTACCACCTCACCGGGTAGGAGTGAAGACATGACATTGCCCTGTGAATATTTAATCTAAGCATTAGATAGATAGTAAAGGGGATTTCAACGGGGCCTATAGATTAAAGATCTAAGAGTAGATTAAAGGCGTCTACAAATTCCGTGGAGTTTAAATCTCCTTCCCCTAAATCCAGGCTGGCATTAACGACTTGCATGATCAATCAAAGACTGAGACAGAGTGACTTTCTGGAATTTCCAAGCTTTGCTGATAGGAATCCCTGTGGTTTGGAACTGGGCCTCTTATGTGAAAGACTTGCTCTTGGTTTTCTGAGTGGCCACTGAAGATAGCCAACCACTCAGAGTCTGCACACTGGAGAGGCCCCAGGTCAGTGCTCTGATTGAGTGTCAGCTGAGCGTAGCTTTCTAAATGTCCCCACAAAGTGCCAGATGTAGGAGAGACCCTCCAGACCAGGCCACGCTCCAGCTGTATGCTACCGCATAACCTCTTTTGATGCCACATGAAGCAGATGAATTATGTAGACTGAGCCCTGCCCAAATTATGGACCCACAAAATTACGAGATAAAACCACACACTTGTTAAGACTCTCATTTGGGGGGAAATATTTATCAACAATAAATAACTGGAATACAGCCACCACTTTCTATTTCCTCTATTTGCCACAGTATTGCCCTGTACAGCAGGATATATCAGTATTACCATCTTTAATGTTAGGCCAAAATGCTGGGTTGAAACTTGGCTATTTGTACTATGTTCTGTTATTTCTGATATAAGTACATTTGGTAATCATTGGAAAGTTTGGAAATCCCATTTCTCTCTCTGTTAATCAAGTCTGGGGTTTATTTTATTTTATTTTTAAAAATTTTTTGGCAGTTCTGGGGATTGAACCCAGGGTATCATGCAGGCTGGGCAAGTACTCTATCACTGAGCTACATCCCCCAGTCCCATGTCTGGAATTCTGGATCAAGCATCTGAAGAACCTGTACCCAGTAGTTCTCATAATTCTCATCATTGAATTTTGAGTCATGGGCACAAGGCTGAAGAATTCATTTATAAATATCAGAATACAAAACCCTCAAAACTATACTTATGGTGAGCAGCTTTCCATGAGGGCTTGGTACCTAACATAATTACTATGTTACTATGGGTGTGTTTTCTGAGACAAAGCAAAGCAGAAAGCAGAACACAAACTTGGGGGAACACCAAGGGAAAGAGGGCAAAAGAGAAGCCTGGGTTGGGCTCGGGAGGTGGGGAGAGGTTGGCAGAGCTTGTGTTAAGGCAGGCTCCCGGAAGAGGCCTTCGTGTGCTGCTTGGACACTGGCAGTTCATACAGAGTCCCTAATTCCTCACCTTTCATGTGCTCACATTATAGTTCCCTGGTGACCTCCAAAATAACTTTGGGTAGTCATACATATGTTGTTAGGTGAAAGAAAAAAAAGCCTTTTCTGTATTAATGGGCAACTAATTTAATGAGGCATCTCACCTTTCTGGGGGCAAAGGCACGGCATGGTTTTATTTTTCAATCACCACAGTTGTCTTTTGACAAAGTCTCTTATCTAGGGGGTAGGGAATCTCCCTGATGCCTGTTTGATCTATTTTTATAAATGCCAATAATGTGTTATTAGAACACTTCAGTCCTGATTTTAAGACTTGGTGGTGTTCACTTTAAAATCTTCACCTCAGCTGGGTGTGGTGGCACACGCCTGTAATCCTGGCACTTTGAGAGGCTGAGGACAGGAGGATTGCAAGTTCAAAGCCAGCCTCAGCAACAGCGAGGTGCTAAGCAACTCAGTGAGACACTGTCTTTAAATAAAATAGGGCTGGGGATGTGGCTCAGTGGTCGAGTGCCCTTGAGTTCAATCCCTGGTACTAAAAAAATAAATAATAATAATAATAATAATAATAAAAAGAAAATAAGAAAAATAAAACCTTCACCTCACTATCTGTGTCTTCCTTTTCACTTGCTATTGTGTGTTTGAGCATATCTCCTACCTCCCACCCTCTCACCCCCTCTGAGCGTGCACCTCTGGGTTGGATGGGGCTGCAGGAGGGCAAGGGAAAGCCCTTAAAGGCCCTGTGCATGGACCCCGATGGCCAGGTTGCTGTCCTCTTCCGCTGGCTGCTGCTGTTTCTCTGTTTTGCCGTGACGGGTCTTGGGGTCTATTTGGTGTTTCCCAGCAAGAGCTGGTTGTTCAGAGGAACCAGAGGATAGCTTCTCAGTGGTCTGAGGAGCCTGGCCTCATTCTACACGGTTCCGTGGTTTTTATGATAACGTTAATATTTTCAGTGCCCCCATCTCTTCTGGCTGAAGAATCCTCACTATTTCAGATCCCATTCCCACAGCTCGCCTTCTACAACCGTGCTTTCCCCAAGCCCTCTGTAACACCAGCCGTCACGCAAAGCCCTCTCATCAAGTCCCCTTGCCTCTGGAGGGAGGAGAGGCTAAGAATGCAAAGCGTGGTCCAGAGTCACAGCTGTGGTCAGCAGTCTTGCAAAATTCTCCCCCTCTCCTCTTTCTTCTGGTCCTGTTTACTCTCCACACACAGTACACACCTCTCCATGATCAATCATTGTGCTTCTGAGAATTTCCTTCAGACTTGTGTGTCTTTTTTTAGATGTGGTAAACTAAAGTACATGCGATTTTCCAAATATGGCCGAGGCTGGGTTTTGAGTACATACAGGATGAGGGCTTGTTTTTAACAGCAGCTATCTTGCTATCCTTTGACTTGGGTGGGACAACTAGGGGAGGGAAAGGAGTGAGAAAACGTTGCCAGGAAATGGCCACAGTGACCCCCACTCCCACCTCTTGTAATAAGGTAAGCTGGGGACCTTTATCTTAGAAAAATAGCAGAGCTGGCTGTTTCTGGAAGTCATTTTAGGGGAAAACTATAATCACAAAATACTCCCAGAGAAGTACAGCTATCATTTCCTGCTGACTATATCAGATCATCTTTCAGTATTATCAGCTTGCCATTTTATTATCTGTAAAACTTGAGAGTCATCTGCAAAGTCAGAGATTTCCTTAGGTACTCCCTCATTTTAGACCATGGAACAGTATTCATTTATTTTGAAAGTTGGATTTGGTCCTCAGGTTTCCTGTCTAGACTTGCTAGATGCCTACGCTTCTACTGGTTGTGTTGTGAAGTCACCTAATTACTAGACCTGGGACACATATGAAGCAAGATTAGAACCCATGAGAGGTGATGGCTTTCAAACAAGGGTAGGTTACCAAGACCTGAGGTTTTCTTCTCAGGAAAATCAGGAGTGGATAAGAGTATAAAATCATGAGATAATTTATTTTATTTTAAAAAATTTTTGGTACTGGGGATTCAACACAGAGGCTCTTTACCATAGAGCTGCATCCCCAGCGTTTTCTACTTTTTACTTTGAGACAGGGTCTCATTAAGTTGCTGAGGGCCTCACTAAATTGCTGAGGCTGACCTCAAACTTGTGATCCTCCTGCCTTAGCCTCCTAAGTCACTGGGGTGACATGTATGCCTCCCCTTGCCTGAGCTCATGAGAAAATTAAAATCAGATTTACCTAACGTACAAGATCAAGGAAGGTGCTATTTGATGTTTGACAGGGATTAAGGAAACGAAATGTCTGTTCGAATATATTAAAGAAATGTATGTGAGTTGCTCATGAAGAGATGGTACATATTGAGGTACCAAACAGTTCAAGTGGAGTCTGAGTTCATCAATGTGTAATTCTTAGTAAGAAGTCACTTAGTAAGAATTAGGGATGTTTCTTTCACTAAGAAAATTAAAAACAGAACCGGGCCTGGGAGGCTGTACTGGGGAGTTTGGGAAGATGTTGGTTGAAGGCTACAGAATTTCAGACAAGAGGAATAAGTACAGATTATTGATTTTAATTAAAATGTTAATTTCAAAATTGTCCTTGATAGCAATTCTATAAGGAGCATTAAGAGTGGTTGACCAGTGTGTCTATGAGAAGGTGTGTTAGAGACCCCAAGGATCAGAGTCTGTTTTCTTTGTCCTGATGAACTCTTCCTTCTTTCTCAAATTCATTTTATATTAAAAAAATCTTACAACAATTTTAGCTACAAATATTTCTTTACCTTTAAGCCTGTCCCTTTCTAGAATGTATCAGACCAGGAGGTAATGTAGTAATTTGGTAGCAAAGTAAGTTCCAGCTGTCCTGGGTTCAAATACTAGCTCAGCCACTTACTTGCTCTGTGAAAATGAGCAGGTTCCTTAAAATCTCTGAACCAGGAGGATAACGCTTCTCTTATGAGGTTGCTTTGGGGATTAAATTAATCAAGATGGTATATAATGAGTGCCTGTCACAGAACAAATTCTTCTTAAATTATAATTATAATTAGACAGCATTGATAGTAATTCCAAAATCTAGGTCTTATAAAAGAAAAACTGAGGACAGTTTAATTGAACAAAGTTCACTTGAACAAGATAAAGGTTCTAGAATCAGGCAGCATGTGGGACCTGAAGTTGGTCCAGGATGCCCCACTTCACCACAAGGCCAGGCTGTTTTTATAGCCAGAGAAAAGGAAGTGACATAGAAAGAAACTGGATGGGAGGTTGGGGTTTATTTTTGTTGTTGTTGTTTGTTTTTGTTTTTTGTTTTGGCTCTGGGGATTGAACTCAGGGGTACTCGACCACTGAGCCACATCTCCAGCCCTATTTTGCATTTTATTTAGAGACAGGATCTCACTGAATTGCTTAACGCCTCCCTGTTGCTGAGGCTAGCTTTGAACTTGTGATTCTCCTGTCTCAGCCTCCCAAAGTGCTGGGATTACACGCATACACCACTGCACCCAGCTTGGGAGTGTGGCTTTTGCCTTACATAGGCGTGATCTGATCAGTTGGCAACCTGTGCGATTGGCTGAAGCTCTGCTGCTCTGACTGGCTGAGACTTATCTATCTATTATAACATTATACATTTAAGTTAGTTTGCAGTTTGTTTGCATACCAGGTTAGATTGTAGTGCTTCATGTAGCTGGGCAGCTTTGGGCCAAGTTTTATTACCAAAGGATGGAAACAGACTTAGGCCAAACTTATGAGTTTAATAGTCTCTATGAGCCTAGGTTCTTGAAGTTTTTGGACTATAGTGAGTTCTTGGTTGGTTGGTCGATTTCCCACATCTCTGGGGAGTCAGTATTCTTCTCCTGTCCCCTTATATCCCACCAGGGCTAAAGTCTCTTTTCAGAATGGTCCTTCTGGCAAAAGAGACTTGACACCTGCGACCCAGAGCCAAGCCTTGATTACAGTAACTGCAGTTATTGGTTACAAAACAGTGGTGGTTTTTATCTAGTCCATACATTTAGGGTGAAATGGATTTCCCTACCAGTTTCTGGAGCAGGAGAAGTGGAGTATAGCTTGTGATTCCTGGGAGATTTGAAAAAAAAAAATATTTGACTCTGAAGAACATCATCCCTAGGGGTGGCACAAACTGGAGAGGAGAATTTGCCAAAGGTCTAGGAGCAGTTGCGATGAGCACTTCATGGCAATGTGCTCAGACATCATTGGGAACATCCTGAACTTTTGAGGTTGACGTTAGAGAAAACAATCCTTTCAGTGTCTCACCACCTTCTCCTGGAGCCACTGCAGTCACAGCAGGGATTGAGGCCCAGTCCAGGTTATTCAGTACATCTGTGAGACCCTCTTCCTCTTGGTCCACTGGCCCCCTAATTCTTTTTTTTTTTTGTACCAGGGATTGAACTCAGGGGCACTCAACCACTGAGCCACATCCCCAGCCCTATTTTGTGTTTTATGTAGAGACAGGGTCTCACTGAGTTGCTTAGCGCCTCACCGTTGCTGGGGCTGGCTTTTGAACTCGCGATCCTCCTGTCTCAGCCTCCTTAAGTGCTGGGATTACAGGCGTGCGCCACCGCACCAGACTCCCCTAATTCTTTTCTACAATCTGCCTATATGCAACAAAATAAGAGACTCATACTTTTACTTTAATCTTCAATTAATCCTTGTTATAACCTGTGGGAAAGGCAGGACAACTCCTACTGCATCCATTTGAGTGAGACAAACCATTCAGTGGACAAAGACCTTGAAAGTGGGGGCTCCAGCTCTTGCCCAGTTTCTTCTATTTTGTTGGATAATAAAGTTGATGCATAGTCATTTGCAGAGAGCATTTACCTTTAAATGAATTTCTGCAAAGGAAAGATTCATTCCTGACAACACGACAAGGTCACAATTCAAAGATTTTGGGGGAAATCTCTCTAGACCCCTCTGGTCACATGACTGCTTATGCACTGCAGTCCCCCTTGAGGGATGAACTGCCATGGCAGATCAAAGGACTGGTGAAGTGAAGGTAGATCTCCAAGAAACAACCCCTTCCTCTTATGTATATGTAGAATTATATCTTATATAGGATTGAATAACGGTGAATATTTTTGAGACAGTTAACCTAAATTTTGAATGTGATCTCAAGGTCAAGATTCTTGAAATAATGAAAATGGCTATGCTTACCAGAGGGAAATAGAAAGAAAGTGAAGCATGTGGTTTTAGTTCAGAAATCTTCAAATTTAAAAGAAATATGTTTGTTCAACCCATGTGGAAAACTCTGGCCAAAGAAATATTAGGTTGCTTTTAAAGTGCTTTTGTGCTTTTTAAAAGCACAAATGTGTGTTTTAACTTGTTTTAGTAATCAGTTCTGGTATTTTTGTTTTAATTGCATAAAGTGAGCTTCCAAGAGTTGAGCTCCTATTAGTACTGAGTCATGGAAAAAAGGAAGTTTGACCTAGGACAGCTCAGTTTGCAATCAGGAGCCAATTAAATGGGGGTAGGGGGTGGCGGTGGTTGCTAGCACTGTTTGTCAAAGGCGTAGCCAAGGAGTGCCTTGCCCAGGTCTGCGCTACTCTGGCTGCTGCTTGGTTAACATGAAGCATTTGCCTGGTTGTGGCTGTACGCTCTATTTGCTTCATTTGTTCCGGGACTCTGGGTCTTACTTCTGGGGGTTTACTGTAGTCAAGGGAAGGATGTTTTCAATTCCTCTTGGCAGGATGACTTATTTCTGAGTGGTATCCATGCAAAAAAGGATTTGCCTCAACTCGGTGAAATATCAAGTGCCAGGATATACATCACTAAATGCCCTTCATGACTTCTGGAGTTCAAGGTCTTATGGTTCAAATTTATTTAGAGCAATCTGAGGTGGACAGCATACGGAATGCCGTGGATAGCATGGTCTGCAGAGGGGACTGAGTGGGAGAGTGTTCAGCATCCAGTGAAAGGCCTGGGTGTGGGCCCTGGTAGAGTCCGGTGCACATAGGTCAGGGGGCATTCATGTCAACTCTTACAAGTGGAGATGATTCAGGGCAAGAGCCAGGCACTGGGAGACTCGTGGAAGAGAAGTTTATGTACATATAAACTAATGCTGTGCCAGTTTCAAATATTTCTGAAAGGACTTATAAAAGGATGTGGTTTTCTCTGGGGAGGAGGCCAGAGGTTCTGGGATAGGAATTGTTCTGCTTTTCTTTGAATTGTTTTTCCAAAAGCACTTATTCTGTTTCCATTAGATAACTCGACTGGGTTTCTGTGATCTTGGTCATCTATCACTGTACATGGCCAAATGTCACATTTCTTAATAGCAGGGCAAGGAAATTGAGTTAGAAACAGTTTAACATCTTTTCTTGTTCCTTCTAAGGATTAATTTTAAGACTAAAATGTAACAGGAAGTAGATTGTTTTCCATTTAAAACAAGTGTCTTTGAAAGATCTTTAAGTTGGCAGTGATGCTTACACAGTGCTCTTTGCCCTGCTGTCTTCTTCCACCCATTGCTAAGACAATGGAGATGTGAATGTCAATCACCTATCACTCACTGTCTCTTAATGAGGGCTGATGTGGCAATTGCATTGCTTCCAGTAGATAAGACAGATGCAACAGAACTTTCTCTGTTTGTGTGGGTGAGTGAGGTTATTTACATCTTTTTAAGTCAAGCCAAAAACCGGGATTCAGACTAACAGCTGGAAGAAGCCAGAAATCTATTTGATCAGGACACATGAAGCCTGCAGGATTCTCCCATCAAAGAGTCTTGTTTTCAGAAACTCTCCTTTGCTGGACATTAATCCCAACCAGTGCTTTGGAAACTACTGTTGATGGCTGGTTGGTGATGATCTTTAGAAAACACTTCCAGAATGGAAATAGTCATCTGTTACCAAAGCTAAAGAGCTTACATAGGTTGTTATTTCTCTTCTCAGTGGAGGAATTAACATCCAGTTAAGGCAAACAGTTAAAATGGGGTCAGTTCTAGAAAGGCTGGGCCTCACTGTGCTGAGTTAAAGCTTAGTTTTTCTAAGACGGTGGTTTGAAGGGCTCCAGGAAGAGGGAGTCAGAGCTGCAGGGCCTGGCCTATGTCCCAGGAAAGATGTCATTTACAGCCATTGCTACTGTGTGCATGCAGCCATTGGGGTCTTCAAGCCATTTTGAATGGAGGCCAGAAACTCAACTTTGATGGTTTTCAGAGATGTTTAGGCTCCCAAGGGCAAGTTCATCCTAACCAAACGTAACAGGCTATTGAAATCCAAAATGCCAAACTGTTAAGGACAGTAGGGACATCTTTTCCCAATGACTTATGTATGTAACTTTGGGGCCTAATTTGGCATCCAAGGGCAGCTTGGAGAACATTCACAGGAGTGCAGGGGCCTTGTGGAACTTTCTTTTTCTTTTTGGTACTGAGAGTTGAACTCAGGGATACTTGACCACTGAGCCACATCCCCAGCCCTATTTTTTGTGTTTTATGTAGAGACAGGGTCTCACTGAGTTGCTTAGTGCCTCGCCATTGCTGAGGTTGGCTTTGAACTCACAATTCTCCTGTCTCAACCTCCTAAAGTGCTGGCAATATAGGCGTGCGCCATCACACCTGGCTCCTCATGGAAATTTCTGGCAGTATACTGCAGCTATTAAGGAGGTGATTTCTGGACCCAGCCTGCCCAAGACTAGGTCCCAGCCTTAGAACATTGTTGATGTTGGAGTGGTTTTCTTAACTTTTCTCTGTGTTTCTTTATTGATGAAATTGGTATAATTTCATTAGATAATTTCAAAGTCTAAGAGAGGATGAAATGAGCATGCTAAGAACAGTGACAGGCACATGGTGAGCACTTGGAGTGTTAGCTACTGTTGTCATCCTCTCTGCAGATTTTTAGGGAAAGAAGATAACAAATACTTAATTGTATTGCTGACCTCACAGTTTCTATTGCAACTACTCAGCTGTGCTGCATAACACAAATGCAGCCACAGAAAATATATAAACGAGTGGTGGGTGGGGCTATGTTCCTGTAAAACTTTATGAAAACAGATGGTGGCAGGATTCTGTCCTATGGCTGAGGTTTGCTGACCCCTCATTTATAAAATCCCCATGATACTGGAACATTCGTTCAAATTACTGAGTATTATGATTTGGATCTTAAATGTCCCTCCCAAAACCCATGTGTGAAGGGTTTGGTTACCAGCCTGTGGCGTTAATGGGCTATTGTGGCACCTTTAAGAGGTGGGGCCAAGTGAGAAGCAGCCAGGTCATTGGGGCATGCCCTTGAAGGGGTTATTAGGGACTTTGGTCCCTTCTTGTTCTCTCTTTGCTTCTTAGTTGCCACGAGGTGAACAGATCTCCTCTGCTTCACACTCCCTCCATGAGATATTGTGCTGCCAATGTCTCAAAGCAATGGGGCAAGTGACAATAGACTGAACCTCTGAAACTATAAGCCCACATAAATATTTTCTCTTTTTAAGACAGTTATTTCAGGTATTTTGTCACAGTAACTGAAAGCTGACTAACACATTGAGTAAGAGTAAGGGGTTAATAAGAGGGGTATTTTGATTTTTCCTTTACTGAATAAGATTCCATTTTTTGGAAGGATGGAATGGGCAGATAGGGAGATCAAGGCATTCGTTCTTGTAAAGTTGGAGAAATTTGACTTGCTTGACTCTTATGTTTAGTGCCCTTTTCCTCACCCCTACATAGCCTAATGCTTACATGAGTAGAAGAAATCCAACATGATCAAGTGCAGATGAATTAGGGGCATACATTCCTAGCCAAGGACTAGCCTCCAGTAAGTATAAAGAATATTGAAGGATAGAACCTCCATTCAAAGGAAATTGGTGGTCAACTGTTGGATGCATATATTCCATAAACTGCATTCTGCCCAAGGGAAATGTGATAAATCAACAGTTGGCCTTCTCCAAGAGCATCCTTCAGAGATAGCAATGTGATGGCTGGAGTCATAACTGCCCTTAGCATAGAAAGAGGACCACTGCCAAAAGCCCCATGCTTGAGAGATACAAATACTGAAACCCAAAGACATCATTTAAGATTTTTTATCAGTCTTATAAGTAAGTTTTTAAAAAATTTTATACAAACATTGAATATAAGGGAATTATAGAAGAAACTTTCTTGAGCCAAACCAAGAGGGCTTGGCCCTCCAAGCCAGAATATGCTTTGAAGAGGGAAATTCATAAGCTTGCTCTTAAGATCCAGAGAAAGTTGCTTTTGTTTAAAGCTGACTATCTTGGGATAGTCAACCAAAATGGGAATCTAAATAAATAACTGTGCCCCCCTTTGTTGAGAAGTTGTAGTTTGGAACTTCCTAGAAATTCTGAGTCATGAAAGTGTGGCTCTGTAACGGGTGGGGAGCTTGCCCTCCATGGTTCTTTGGGTGTTTGATCTGGTGCTTTCCTTACCCAGGACACCATGCTACCTCTTGAGCTCACAGTTATGCTGGCTGGGTGGGAGAGTTCCTATGATTTTGGGGTCAGGGATCCCTTAGGTGCTGGTCAGGCCTTGGACATAAATGGGTAGGATTTCAAACATAGTTTTATTAGGTTTACATTAAACAACTTTAAAATATCTCAGTGTGTGGTGCCATGGCTTAAATACGTCCCCCAAATTTCACAAGTTAGAAACTTAATCTCCAGCTTCATGTGTTAATGATATTTGGAGGTGGAATCCTTGGGAGGCAATGAGATCTTGGTTCTCAAGGACTGTGCCCTCACGAATGGACGATTTCACTCATGGATTGGTGGTTTAATGGATTATTATGGAAGTGACTCGTTATAAAGCAAGCTCTCTCAGGTACCTCTGCTCTGTCTTGCCAGGCGATGCCCTCTGCCATGCTATCATGCAGCAAGAAGGCTCTCCCCAGGGTGGCACTGTGCATTTGGACTTCCCAGATCCCAGAGCCATGAGATATTTAAGCTTCTATTCCTTACCAGTAACCTGACTTTCCTTAGAATGTCAGATAATGAACTAGGACATGAGGTGGAGGAGGCTCCATGTGTGGTCTTGCTTTAAACCTAGGAAGTGTTGGGAGTGAGCTGGGCTAGCCTGCAGCTCCCCAGCTTCTCCACATGGATATAGACAACTTGTGTGCTGGGACACTTGAGTTTCCTAGTTCATTCCCTTACCACATCTCCTCTAGCTATGTTATTACCATTCATTTTTTTTTTTCTCAAAGCTGTCCTGGCCAGGGGACTGACCTTTCTTCCAAGTGACCTTTCATGCATCACGTTTCATGCATCACAATTCAGATTCTTAGTTCTAGCTCATTTCTGTTATAATTTCATTTTTTGTGTGTGCATGTATGTACAAGCATAACTTTTTTTTTTGGTTTTGGATTAAAAAATTGTCTTCTGTGCTTTCTAATTTTCAGGAGTGTAGGAGTGTGGTTGTAGGGGGTTAGAAGAAACAAGAAGTTTCCCAAACTCTCAAGGATTGAGAACGCTGCTGTGTCCTCAGCATCTTTGATCTCACTGAATCATTTTAATATCACTTCAAGGAAGGAAAAGGTATATATTACAGTATTAGGTTTAGTTCACACATGGGAAACTGAGGCAGGGAAATTAAAGTAGCAAATGCCCAATGTTACAACACCTATAGCTGAGTCAAACCTTGAACCCAGGTCTCTGGCATTAAAAGGAAGCTCCTTAGCCCTCCCTACTCCATAACCTCTTTTATTTTCTACCATATTTCACCACATAATCATTGCAGATTTTTTTTGGTACTGGAGATTGAACTCCAGGCTCTCAACCACTGAGCCACATCCCCAGCCCTATTTTGTGTTTTATGTAGAGACAGGGTCTCACTGAGTTGCTTAGCGCCTTGCCATTGCTGAGGCTGGCTTTGAATTCGCAATTCTCCTGTCTCAGCCTCCTAAGTGCTGGGCTTACAGGCTTGTACCACCACGCCCGGCTTATTGCAGATTTTATGCCAAATAGTTTTGCAAAAAAGTAGGTTGTGACCACTAGGCAAGCTTTTTTTCTTACTACAAAGGTACCAGTATTACTTTAAAAAGTACTCATTGCTAAACTGTCTTTGACACAGGATTAGGATGCACAAAATAGTTATAAATATAGGTTAAAATCCAATAGTCCAAATTGATGAACATCATTTTTTCATGACACTTTAGAAAACATTTTTCTGATCTGAAACAATGTTAACACATTAGTTGTTATGGATTTGTGCATTACAATTGAAATATTACACTTGAGAAAATTTACTACAGTTTTGCAAAGTATGGACTTGCAAAATGCATATTTCTTTGAAGTTTCTGAACCACTATCATTATTTTTGTCAGCTGACATACTGTCCTCAATGCCACTCATACAAGCTGTATTCATGGTTAGTACTGCAGCATTCTTTTTTTTTTTTTTTTTGGTACCAGGGATTGAACTCAGGGACATTTAACCACTGAGCCACATCCTCAGTCCATTTTGAAATGTTTCATTTAGAGATAGGGTCTTGTGAACTTGCTGAGGTCCTCGCTAAGTTGCTGAGGCTGGCTTTGAACTCACAGTTTTCCTGCTTCAGCCTCCCTAGCTGCTGGGATTACAGGCATGGGACACCGCACCCAGCAGTACTGCAGCATTCTTAGCAAACCAAGCAAGTAGAATTTTTTAAAAAAATATTTTTTAGTTATAGATGGACTCAACGTTTTTATTTTGTCTATTTATTTATATGTGGTGCTGAGGATCGAACCCAGTGCCTCACATGTGCAAGGCAAGAGCTCTGCCACTGAGCCACAACCACAGTCCACGCAAGTCGAATAATGACAAATATGTGTGTGCTGGGAGTTCTAGGCTTGAGGCTCACAGTGAGCAAGGAGACAATGTGCGTCCGCGTGCCACTACCGAATACATTGTTGCTCTGTTTACCTTTTAAGCAGCACAATGAATAGAATTATACCATGTGATAATTATGTGATGAAGCAATATTTGGACCAAAAACACAAGATGTGACAATTATACAGTGGTGATGATTATGCTGTGAAATTCGGTAACTTCTTTAAATTTTAATTTGCTCAATTATGGAAGGCTAACCACTGACCATCTTCTCATACAGAGATTTTTTATTTGCCACTTTTAACTATTCAGAATAAAATTAAGAAGTTTGAATTATCCCTGTAAACAGCAAAAAATAGATGTTAGTTATCTATTGCTATTTAACATTTTCCCTCAAGTCTTAGTTTCTAGAACAGTGATAATTGTTCCTTAGCTCATGGTTTCTGAAGGCCAGCAGTTCAGGGTGGCTTTGGCTAAGGTTTTCATATGATCTCAGTCAACACCTTGGCCAGAGCAGTTGTCAATCAAGGCTTGAGTGGGGCTGAGTGATGGGCCTCCAAGATGACTCATGGCTGGCAAATTGGGGCTGGCAGTGGGCAGGAGACCTCAGTTCTTGCTGTATGTAGTCTCCACAGAGCAGCTAGTGCGTCTTCATGACATGGCAACTGGCTTTCTTGGTTTGATCCCAAAGTCTGCGGAAGAGACTGCTATGACTTATGACCCAGCCACGAGAATCACCTATACTCATTTTGCAGGTGTATTCTGATTTTTTAAAAAATATTTTTTAGTTGTCAATGGATCTTTATTTTATTTACTTATTTTTATGTGGTGCTCAGTATCGAACCCAGTGCCTCACACATGCTAGGCAAACACTCTACCACTGAGCTACAACCCCAGCCTTGTATTCTGATTTAATATTCAGTGTGCAAGCCGGGCGCGGTGGCTCAAGCCTGTAATCCCAGCACTTAGGGAGGCTGAGACAGGAGAATCGCGAGTTCAAAGCCAGCCTCAGCAATGGCGAGGCGCTAAGCAACTCAGTGAGACCCTGTCTCTACATAAAACACAAAATAGGGCTGGGGATGTGGCTCAGTGGTCGAGTGCCCCTGAGTTCAATCCCCAGT
>CM053411.1:11265760-11368834 GCA_028644305.1 Xerus rutilus | reverse complement strand
CAGTGTGCAGGGTCATAAATACTAGGTGATCATAAATATTATGGGCTGGGGGGAGTTGTCATGGAGACTGGCTACTGCAGATATCCTCATATTCCTGTGTGCAATGTGGTATTCACAGCCCTGAGCTGGTGCTACTCAGGCCCCGTGTTTGAGCTGTGCTTTGAGCTCTACCTTCACACTAGATACAGCTATACCTCCTCATTAATACCTGCAGAAGTTCTTGGACTCAAGACTTCATAATAACCATAAAGACACTATTTGAGAATCTTATCTAGATGGTTAAGTGTTGACGTGAATATGGGTACATCTAATTAGTTGTAAGAACAAGTGTGCACACGGTATCCTCATGTTAACTACTGGTACTTCCTCATCAGATGCTGTGGATATTTGATGATGTCTGGAGAACAATGGCAGGATGTCTGTCCTTCCTCTGATCCTTCTCTTTGGTTAATGCTGATGGGCTTCTGCATCTTACGTGATTCATTCTGTTTTATACTTTTAATTCAGCTGATATCAAAGTGAAAACTATTCTGCCTCTCTCCCTATTGTTCAAAAATCATCTTTAACTGACCAGAATATATCTGTGCAGTCCCGCAGGTCCATTAACTGTATTTGCAATGCTCTAGATCCTTGTGTTCTTGTTCAAGCCTCACTGATTGTTGCATTTGTTTCACGGTGACTGGGTGAAAGCTCTATTGCCAGGCCTGGATGCAAGTCTCTTTGCTTTCTTGATGGCTGTCGTGTCCTGTGTCAAAGGCTTGAGCTCCTTTAAATTAGGCTCCTCTAATGCCTTCTGCAAAATGTCCTTATGCAAAGTGAAAGCTGCTTGCAGCACAAGGAGATGAAGTTTGAGAGGCAGCTCTCATTGTAGGTACAGAACATGGGCTGATGTCCGGAATGATCCCTGGAAAGATCTTCCATATTCTGGTGCAGAATATGTTTCTACTGTGTTACAATGTTCCCTCAGCTGCAGATGCTCCAAGACTCTGTGGTTGTTGTGGGTTGTTTGCTCCTTTCCTGATTTTTAAAAAATTTTTTGGTCTCTTTACATAGGACTTTGGTCCTTTACCTCTACCAAGAACCTATGTATCATCTGACACTTGTGTATCTTCTAATACAGAGAAGATTAGAAACAACTCCTTTAAAAGGCAGAGTGGCTGCTGGAAGTAGGTATAAGCTCAGTAATATGAAGAGCCATTGAAGAGACCAAGAAACCCACAAAGCTGAAGAGCATCATCAGGACGAGTGGCCCACTGGTGACATTCAGAAACAAGGCAGCCTTGGTTTATAGAAGCAACAGAGCCAAGGCATGTCAGTCATCCTGCCTTTGAGACCAGGTCCAGAACACCCGCACCATGACATGTGGTCCCTAGAGAAGGGGCCCATGCTTATAAATCTCCATCCGGGGTCTGGAGATAGGGACTGTGTGACAATGTGAAAGTGGGTGCTCTTTGGTCAGAAGTGACTTCAGTTGGAGAAGGGTGGGCCACGAGAGCCTGAGGGTATAACCGTATGTTCTCCTGAACTAATTCAGATTGGCAGGGCCCATTCTCAGTTCAGCTAACAAATCATGGCAGGGAAATGAGACTCCAGGGCCACCCATGTCTGACTTTTATCAATGCTGTTATCTTTTGGGTGATTAGTGGTTTTTCTGATGGGTCTGCTATGATGCAAGCTCTAGGAAGTCATTGTGATTGACAGGTCAATTGCAGAGTCTCTAGTCAAGAGATCATGGTTTGGTGAATGTGTGTTTGTGTGCATGCATGAGCATATATGTGGTGGTGGCCTGCATGTCAAAGTCACTAGCTTCCTCCCCACTTAGAACCTGATGAAGGTATGAGAGCGACACCTGAACTCACGCCTGGCTCTTCCCAAGCCAATGGAGGGATAGTTTCCTAGGTTCTCCCCATACAGCCTCCAAGGCCATCTTTACACCAAATGTCTAAAAATGTTCCAATTACCCAAAGAGAGCTCTTTCAAGGGAAAAACCAAATGAATTACTGAAGTAATACATTTAATTCCATATTTACAAGAGTTCCACGAAAGGGGGAATAATAAGAATATCAGTATGAGTCATGAGGTTTCACTGTTAATTGGGGGCTCCAATTTGTGAGGTCCTTTGACAACCACAAACCACCCTCTGCTACCTTCTCATTTCAGCCTTTGAGGCTTTCAAATCAGGGAACCTGGTGTGAACCTCAGGGGTAGCTGATTGTCCCACTACTCATGTACAGACTCTGTGCTGGGGACGAGGAGGTCTAACATGATTTGGTTTCCTCGTCTGACCCAGCCACCTATGCAAACACTATGCATTGCCATGAACTGCCCCATGTGGTGGGTCTCAACACCCCTATTTTAATAAAAGAGCAGCTGACTTGATGTGGAGCTCAGTGGAAATCCCCTGGTGAACATTGGAGTTCTCAGTGAAGAAAGATTCCCTGGACCCCTGTAAGCATGGATCTCACACATGGCTCCAGACCTTCAGGATTGGCCATCCCCACTTAAACTACTTCACTAAACTAGAAACAATGTCCTGGAGATTGGAGGTCCATTTGTCTTCCTGATGGCTCTGGCTATTATGCAGGACACTCCCTGCAGTGATGGCTTGGGTCCTCTAGTCCTAACCTTTCTTTTTACCTAAAGCTTTGTTTTGGTTGGTCCTTCGTTTCTCTTCTTAGTCACCCCCTTAGATTATTATAAGCTTGTAATCACTGGAGAGAGTTTAGCTAATGGGCAGAAAATTCAGAAGAAATTCTATGAGTTGGGTTTATTTGGTTACCTGCTAAAAGCTAACACTATCTCCAGGGGGCTTTCAGGACAGCCACTGGATATTCAGCTTTTCATTACCACAACAAAATACTAGAGGCAGGCTAACTTTATAAAGAAAAGAGGTTGATTAGTTTGTAGTTTTGGAGGTTGAAAGTGCAAATGGCATGGCACAGGTCCTGGTGAGGGCTCCCTCTCTGGCATCATCACCTCATGGCAGATAGTCATGGTGGAAATGCATGAGGGAATGAGTGACCATGTTCCTGAACAGGAAGCCAGAGGGTTGGGTGGGGCCAGGTGTAGGCTTTTACAACAACCATCTCCTGAGAACTACCAGGGCTCACGGGAGAACTACTCAATCCAATCAAGGGCAGCACCCTCAATTGATATTAGGGCATCCCATCAACCAGGCCCCACCTCCTAAAAGTTCCACCATCCTCAATACCTGCCACTTGGGTGTCAGTCTTCCAACATATGAGACTCAGAGGGACAAAGAAAAAACATATTCAAACCACAGTCACATTGAGTAAAGGGTGCCACATCATGAGTATAAGTCACAGAGAGGGATGTAAGCAATGCTTAAGTTGATCAGAGGTGGGGGCAAGGGTTGGGGTGGGACACAGAGAGGAGCTTAATTCTGGCACTTTCATTTGAACAGGTTAACCAGTGTTTTATGACACATGATCTATTTTGCCTTTTCCCTTTTGTGTGTGTGTGTACATAGATTTATACATAAATGCATAAACATGTACACATGTGTATATGCATGCATGTATGAATATATGTATATATATGTGTGTATAAATTTCTATGCATATGTATATAAATGTGTATACCAATTTTTAAATTTGTGTACGCACAAAAATCAATTCACACTCTGCTTTGAAAATTGTTTACCAAAATCTTTAAAACCAAGCTCAGTGGGAGAGGGTTTGCCTAGTAATAGTGAGACTCTGGGTTGATCACCAGGGCTGCAATGAATGAATGAATAAATGAATGACTAAAATAAAAAATAGAAAAAGGAATATGGGGGGAAATACCTGTTTTGTGAGTATTATGAATCTCTCTACAGGATCTGGTGAGACCCTGCCCTTGTTCCTCCCATTGGGTCTGCACATCTGGCCCCACTGGACAGCATGCTGAGGGCAAGCTCTCAGGAAGAAGAGAACCCAGGAGGCAGGTGGCCATGGTCAGGGCTCGTCTGAGCCCCGTCATCAGGTAGTACCATGTGACCTGAGACACATCACTCTCACTCTCTGGGCTTCAGTTTCCTTCTGTAGAGAAAGGATGCCCTAAGTGATCTCCACAGTCCTTACAAGGCTCATGTTCCATGACTTAAAATCACCTCCATGGAGGTGGATCTCTGGCTTCAAGTCTGCCCTGAGCATGCAGAAATAAGATGGCAAAGATTCAGGGGTTGATATTTATAGGAGCTCTCTCCATGCCTTCAATACTTCCCCTCCCCTTTGCCCTATGCTGATTGGTTACTTTGAATGTTTCCCCTCCTCTTTACCCCATGCTGATTGGCTGCCTTCAGTGCCTCTCCTTTTCTCATTCCATGCTGATTGGCTGCACGCCTGACATGGATCAATACCCTGTTGGCTATAACCTAACCTCAGGGCCATGATTGGTCCGAGGACCCTATATAAACTGTTGCACTAACTGGAATAAACCGGTCTGCTTCTCGTCAGGCAGAGCGATTTTACCTACCCCTGTCTCTGGGTGAGTGACTCCGCGACAGTCCACCCCATAAACCCTCGTCCTCCGGGACCCATGACCTTATCCCGTGAGACCCCATTCCTCGGTCCCCTCCCCTCCCCTCCCCTCGTCCTGCGGGACCCCAACTCCTCGAGCAAACCCACACGAGGCACGACATAAACGACAGATATTCTTGCTGCCTGGGTTTTCCTCACAATTTACTAAAGAGACTCATAGTAAATTGGGCTGGGACCACACCAAGAGCTGTAATTCTAGCTCCTTCATTGAATAGCTTTATGATCTTGAGCACAAAACTATTAAATTTACCCTCTTACCATTTCTTTATCAGAATAGCTTTTTCTCAAGGTTATAGTGTGCACCTCACCTATAATGATCCCTGGCTCACAGTGTGGTTCAGACAGTTGCCCCAATCTTATTGTTTCTAACGTTCTCCATGGGGAGTTGAGAATGGTGTGAGAATCTTGGCCCATGGCAATGGCAGACCAGAGCTTAGAGTCATGGTTTCTGAGCTGTTAACAAAATAGTGGAGTGAATGCAGACCAGCAATGAGATTTTCCAGAGAACATTTGACTTCATCTTCTTGGCAGTGTTTTTAAAGCTTTCAGTATCACAGCAGCAAATGTTTTTCTCTTGTTGAATGGAAGGGCTGAGCATTCAGCACAGCAAGATCCTGCTATACATCAAATATAGAGTCAGGGATGAGGCAACTTCTCTTGAGCAGGAAAGTTTCCTCATCAACATATTTATAAAAGCAATATTTCACATTTTCTAATTGATATGGTTTTCATTTAGGTCACTTTTGGTATATGTATGTTTTTCTCAATTATTGTCAAAATATACAGAGACATAAAAGCATAAAAAACACATGATCCCCCTCCTTATAACTGAACACTTGTATTAGTAATTTCTAATTTTCTAACTTGTATTAGTAATTTCTCTTATTTCTAAATGGCAACTTATCTCAAGGGGCCGGAGGAGAGGCAGAGAATTATCTATTGTCTCATAAAACAATAAAGTAAGATCCAGAAACAGAAAATAACAGCTTCAGGCATGGCTGGATCCTGGGTCCCCTTGGGTTTCTTATCTTGGCATCTTGTCCACATTCTTGTCATATGGTTGGCATATTAGACACTGATAGCTCAAGATGTGCCTTATATTTCCTCAGCAACGCACATGAGAAAAGAAAATCCTCCCCAATAATTCTGGCTAAAAGAGCTTAAGGAAGAGTCTGCCAAATCTAATGTGTCCTGTGCTCCTGTCTGGACCAGTCACTGAGGCTAGGTGGATGGTATAATCACATGGATGAGGCCTGGGTGACTTCCCTTCTATGTAGAACTCCCTGTCCACATTCCTTCCATGTAGAACTCAAATGGTATGAGTGGTGTCCCGGCATCCTCATTTCTAAAAGTGGTGGGAAGCCTTCTTCTGGTTTCCTTCTTAAGGATACCATGCAGGTAAATGGATGATTGATTTCTGTCCATCATGTGCTCGATTTCTCTGGAGGGCAGAGCTGGGGTTCAGCATTGTGCTCCAGAGTTCTTAAGCCTGTGCTCTTATACATAGAAACCAGGTTGAAATGAAAAGTTGGAAATTCATTCTTGAAAAGCCCCGAAACCTTTGCAGCACATCTCTTATCAGTCAAGGTCAAGTGCTTCCCATGAAAGGCATTGATCACTGGCATTGTTTGAGAGGCGCTCACCTCTGGGCCATTTCTGATGCATGCTGGGTCTGTATGGAGGCTGGGGTGCTGGTGGCTGGTGTTTCTTTTTCTTTTCAGAAGTGAGGGGGCAGAATCAAGAGGGCCACTGCCCTGTTTAGGAAAGCCCCTGGAGCACCCAAATGAGTCATCACTTTCTCAGGACTCTGCTGACTTGAAAGCTCCATGAGTCAGTGTTCATTGAAATCCCCCTTTGCATGAGAATAAATTTTTTTTTTAAAGACAAGAAAAAAAGCCAAGTGTGGTGGTGCATGCCTATAATCCCAGCACTTTGGGAGGCTGAGTCAGGAGAATTGTGAGTTCAAAGCCAGCCTCAGCAAAGGTGAGGTGCTAAGCAACTCAGTGAGACCCTGTCTCTACATAAAACACAAAATAGGGCTGAGGATGTGGCTCAGTGGTTGAGGACCCCTGAGTTCAATTCCTGGTACCAAAAAAAAAAAAAAAAGGTAAGAAAAAAAGTTGATTGGGGAAAATGAAGTATATGATCTCTTAGTTATTGAATGGCTTAAAGTGATGCCATGTGCCTGGTCTCACTTTGAGAGAGTGGCAGGCTCCGTTTGCAGTGGAAAAGCTGAGATGTCTCCTGAGTCATGTGGCCAATGTCCCAGGCTAGCTCTGATCATCACAATGTTAGACACCTTTGTGCATGGCTGTGTGGACTTATTTTCATATCCTCTTTGGGAAACCAGGCCTTCTATAACCAACTGATCTCCAATCTGTACATCCTAAAGTTTAAAAACTCACTCAAGTCAGGTGTGGTGGTGCACGCCTACGATCCCAGAGGCTTGGGAGGCCAAGGCAGGAGGATTGTGAGTTCAAAGCCAGCCTCAGCAACTTAGCGAGGCAGTTAGCAACTCAGTGAAACCCTGTCTCTAAACAAAATATAAGAAAGGGCTGGGATGGGCTCAGTGGTTAAGCACTCATGAGTTCAATCCTTAGTACAAAAAAGAAAAAAAAAAAGAAAAGAAAAAACTCACTTAAGTACAAAGATCTTTCAGGTTTGCTCTCTTGAACACAATTGGCATCCCTCTAGGGTCTCCCAGGTCATACACCCCTGTGTGTTCCTAAACTAACAGTTATTCCCTGTGTTTTCTTTTTTCTTTTGGTACTGGGGATTGAACTCAGGGGTACTCGACTACTGAGCCACATCCCCAGCCCTATTTTGTGTTTTTTATGTAGAGACAGGGTCTCACTGAGTTGCTTAGCACCTCGCCATTGCTGAGGCTGGCTTTGAACTCGCGATTCTCCTGTTTCAGCTTCCCTAAGTGCTGGGATTATAGGCTTGAGCCACTGCACCCGGCTTCCCTGTGTTTTCTAATGTCCTTTGATCTCCTTTGAAGTGACATTGACCTCTTTTCAAATGCACGTTATGAGTTTCCCCTTTCAAAAATGCTTCTGAAGTTCCCTTCCTTGTGACTGTAAGGTCTTCCTTCCCACAAGGCACAGCAATTACTAGAAAGGTTGGCTGGAACTGATTCTTGGCTATGTCGACATACTGCTGTCCTTAGCCCATCTGCCTGCACACAGGTGGGCTAAAGACAGCAGTATGAGGCTTCCCAGTAGCTTCATCATTTCTTCCTATCTGAGAATCCCCAAGAAACAGCCAAACCCACATTTCAAAATTCCACAACAAACCCAGTGTCTTCTCTCTTGGCCAATCCTCTCCTGCTGGTTCCTTCTTGGAGTTGAATGCCAGCTGAGTGTCAGCCTGGCACTGCCAGTGCCCCTTGCTTACCTGAGGGGGCACAGGAACCCACTCCAGGTCTGTTGAGGTGATGGTGGCCTGTGTGTCCCTGGCCCCCATGCCTCTTGACAAGACATCATTTTAAGATTTGAAGGTTTTCTGGATGAAGCCGGGCCTTCTGCTCTACATTTAATGATTTCACAAAATTGCCTCTTTCTAGTGTGTTAATGGTGATGGTCAGCTGTGCTCACCCTCAGGGTTACTGTGACCATCAAATGAGAGAGTACCCATAGAATTAGAGGGACCCTTGGCCTCACCACCAGTCTTTCTTCAGGCAAGGCTGGATGTCCTTGTTTGTTTCATGGGATGACTGGGTCTGCCTGCAGGTATACAACCCAATAAATTTTGAACAGGGACCGGTGTGAGCCAGATACTTCACTTCTTTGAAAGTAAGTTATGGTTGCCATTCCATTTTGACAATGAGGAATCAAAGGTTGAGAGGTGAAGGTGTTAGCCACTGGGCAGGTACTTTCAGGGGTGATCACCTATGCTTGGGATGGGGGAGTCCCTGCTGCCCCTTTAAATGACTGTTATTACACTCTCAAAGTTGTAGGCTTTTGTATAAGATAAGGTCATCCAGAGAAGCCAAAATCATAGAGTCACTGTGCCTCACTCTTTCTAAGTACCTAGAATAAACTTTACTCATTATAATACTGACTTCTCCACCCAGAGGCACTCCCTCAGCCTCTCTTTGAGCATATGATGCATGACCTTGAGCTGTCCATGTTCAGGAAGGTGCCCACCTCCCTGTGATGATGAGTCCTCCTTGTGCCAATATGTATGAGTTTCCCCAACAGAAGCCCCCCCTTTTTTTGTTTGTTCAGGGAGGTACTATTTTGGGTGGCAATGCTTACTTTTTGCAAGTATCTAAACCCTTTTTACTCTCTAACCTCCTGGTTTTGCTGATCAGCTTTGCAAACTCATTGTGTTCAGTTACAAAGGGACTTCTTACTACTAAACCTGCCTTTTTCCCACTGTGTCTATCAACTTTTTTTGCAGTGACAAAACGCCTGACACACTCAGCTTGAAGGATGAAGGATTTATTTTGGCTCATGGCTTCAGAAGTTCAGTCCAGGGTTGGCTGACTCCATTGTTCTGGGCCTGAGGTGAGACAGAACATCATGGCGGAAAGGAACAGCAGAGGGAAGTTACTCAGTTTATAGCATTCAGGAAGCAGCGAGAGATAGAGATAGAGGTAGAGATAGAGATAGAGATAGAGATAGAGAGAGAGAGAAGGGGCCCGGGACAAGATAAACCTGTTCAGGGCCCACCCCCAGTGACTTACTTCCTATAACTAGGCCCCAACTCCTAATAATCCAGTTGAATGATTAATCCAACAAATGGATTAATCCACAGATGAGGTTCGAATCCTCATGACCCAATCATTTACTAAAAGCCCATCTCTGGATATTGCTGTATTGGGGACCAAGCTGTTAAGTACATGAGCCTTTGGGGAACATTCCATATCCAAAACATAACACCCACTATAAATGAAATCACTTGTAAATACTCTTATTCAGAAAATGTTAAGAGTTCTGCAGGAAACAATTAAAAGCATGTGTGAGATTATCTAGGGCTAGTTTTATCTTTAAGCTAACAGAGGCACAGAGCTGGGGGTGGAGGTCCAGTTCTAGCCCCACCTCTACCAGGTCTTTATAGAGGGACCAGACTCCTCATGATGTGGTTGCATCCGATGGTGAGATGCTGGATAAGAAGGCTAGAAGTGTTCTAGGTGACTTCCTTGATGGAGCAATGACTTTCTTGGTGAAACTGAACATGATTGGCTTCTCCTCTCAATTGTCCTTTCAAGACACTCAGTGGGGAACATTTGGGTGTGTTCCAGCTTTGGCCCTGGGGCTTCAAGGCAGGGTGGGAAGATCAGAAAACACAAGTCAGAAAGCCAGAGCTGTTACCTCCTAGCTGTGGGACTGGACTCATTTCTTTAATCTATCTGAGTTTCAGTTTACTCTTCTGTTAAGTGGGCTTATTATCCCCATATTGTACAGTTATTGTGAGGGTTTTTAAATAAAAAATTATAGAAGGTTATTTATTATGTTGCAAAACAGAGCCACTCATGTTACAGTCTGATGTCTCCAAACTGAAACTAAGCTGTTATCTGACGGTCCAAGAATTCAGGAGAAATGTGAGGTCCCAGGTGACTTTCCCAAGTAGGCTATTTCACTTGGCAGAATAATTAAGTTTTCTCTGCCATTAATCCTCGCATCCCTTGGTCTTTGCACAAAGCAAACAGAAGTAGTCTGATGTTAAGCAATCTGTTATTTCCCTCTTGTTCTGTCTCTTTTGAAATGATCCATCCACTTTTTCTTTTGTTTCTGTTTTCATTTCTCTCTTTATAGAATCAATCCCCTCTGTCTCAGCCAATGGAACATTCATTCCACTTTATACGATGAAGTGTGGTTTGATTCTAGGATCAGAAATAAAGTGAATTAAAATATTAAAATTGTTTTAATTTTGCCTTTTGGCAGAATCAGATAAAGCATGTAAAGTTCCCATCACAGAAGACAGTCAGCAAATGCTAAGTGACATCTCCCTCCAGCCTCACTCCTGAGGAGCATTTGCTCCCTCTCTCCTTCCATCCACCCCGTTTTTAGACCTTTTGGACAGTCAGGTGACCTCTCAGAACCTCGGTCTTTTCAATTACAGGGGAAGAACAGGAGAGTTGCTTTAACAGGCAGGATAACTAAATTCTAAATTAATGCTCTCCATCCTAAAGCAGTTTCCCTTGTGTTAGGAGCAGAAGAACCTGTCATTCCATCTGCACAGCTTCTCAAAGAGCCTTCACCCTGCTGCAGAGATGGAGCATAGATGGCCACTGCTACCACTCCCAGAGGGCATGACCTAGAGTTAAGTCATTGTCATGGGGGGATTAGGCCAGTGACCCCTCTTTCTGCTGCAGAACAGTTCTCATGTTGACAGCAGCAACTCAGAACAAAGTCCTTAGCAGTGAAGTGACTTGTCCCAGATCCCAAAGCTAGTTTGTGCCTGCGTCATGTGTGATAAATAATACTGGGGACAAACAGCAGCAGCCTCTCAACAAATATTTGTCATAATATGTGTTCTTTTCTGGTTCCCTTGGTATCGAGCTTCCTTTTATAACATCATTTAGTTTAACTGCAATGTGTCCCCTGGGACTCACTTGCAGGGCAGTATCAGCTCACCGGCTCCATAATGATGGGGAGAGGAACTGGAGGGGGTTTCAGGCCCTCTCTGTGTGCACCTATCTTTTCTTGATTATTTCCAGGTATAAAATGTGTTGGACAAAATGGATGGTTTTCATACCTTTTTTTTTTTAGTGTTCTAGAATTGAAACCCTTTGGTCAGAAGAAATTTTCATGTCACTTCAAAATATAAATGACAAAAATTCAAAACCACTCCAGTTGAAGTCAGAGGGAGAGGCTCATCCAGGCTTCTTCAAAACCCATTGGAACCCAGGGTTCCTTGGAGCTCAGTCTGAGAACTGCTGGACTGGAGGCTCTCCGAGATGCTCTATTGGATGATAAATGACCAGCTACAGTGTTTCTGTAACTCATTAATATGTTTACGGTCCTGGGAAGGCCTGCTTATTGTCACTCTACCCACCTGCGCTGGGGATACATGAATGTCCCTCACACTATAGCAAGGGTCAGCAACTGTGGCCCCTGGCCAACCATGGCCTGTCACCTATGTTTGTATAGCCCAGGGTCACAGGCCCAGCACTGTGAGCTGTGGAACCCAAGCCCAGGTGTCCACCCCCACCCCCATTGCCCATTGGGCTTCCAGCACCTGCCTGCCCTGCCAGAGGACTCATCTTGCCACTAGGCAGGGCCCCCAGAGTTACCACCTCCATTGTGGGGACTCTGTTGGTACAACAGCCAAGCACAAGCCTCAAATCTCGGTCTGGGAATTGGTGACTCCATAGGCTCACTTCTGGTCAACTCTCTCAGGGGAGAGAGTGGGGTCACACAGGCAGAGGGCCAGTTTTCTGGGCCAGTTTTGTCTCTTGTTGTAGATGGACCTACACTGTCTCTATATTGTCAACCCTCTGTATCCACAGGATTTGTTTCTGGGACTTCCTTATGATCTCCAAATTCAATGATGTTCACGTCCCTTATAAGAAATGGCAAAGAATCTGTACCCATTCTTCAAATCATCTCTAGATGGATTATAACACCTAATAAATGTAATGCTATGTAAATAGTGATATTGTTTAAAGAATAATGACAAGATTAAACACCCTTGGTACATGTTTAATGCAGATGAAAATTTATTCAATTATATTATTTTTTTGTGGTACTTGGGATAAAACCCAGGGCCTGGAGCATGCTAAACAAGAGCTTTACCACTAAGCTACACCATCATTCCTTATTATCAACGTGTTTGATCTATAGTTGGTGAATCTGCAGATGATACACAGCTGGCCCTCCATAAGTATCATATTTAATATATATATTTTTATATATCATGTAAAAACTATGTAATATACTTTTTGGACCACAATATCTAAAATATTTATAATCTGACTTTAGACAGAGTTTGCCTACCTTGGTGCTATTAATAACTGTGCACTGAATGATCCTATAAAGATTCAATTACTTTTAATAACAATAAGCAATATTATTAGCTGTCATTTATTGAGGCTCAGAAAGGTCAAGTGATTTGCCTAATGTCACGCAGCTAGTGTGTGGGATTTTGCAGTTTAGAAAAAGGAATAAATGATAGACTTCATTCTTGGCCAGGCCTTCAGCTTCTCCAGGGGCCTCCCTCACTCCAGAACTGCCAGGCAGCTCTGTTACACCTGCCCCTCCTCCTGAGCTCGCTCTAGGGCTGCTGCCAATGTTTATTATTATGGCCCTGCGTGAGGAACACCATGGCCAGAAGCTTCTGTCTTTCCGGTAATTTCTTTCCTGTGTGGCCTCTCAGCTTCAGGGGTTCCTCTGTAAGTTGGCTAGCTCCCCTCTGGAAACACACATTTCCCCTTGTGGGTTTAGAGAAGAGACCACCACTGTTATGGAGCCCCTTTGAGTTCCAGGTTGGTGTAGTGTTGAGGCGTCCCTGCCTCCTCCTGACTCACCCCTGTGAGCAAACACAGCTCACTTCTGGGGCATGGTTTCAAAATGTGCTGTTAGGTGTATTTTCCAGGAATCACAGCTCATTGTTCCAAACTTGTAACTATTTTACACATTAATCTTTACCAAGCTGATTACACTCTGCCCTGTGTTCTTAGGCAGAGGTCATTGTGCATATTGAATCTTTCCTGAGAACTTGCAACATTATTATTTTGTGTGGAAGGTGGTAGTTCAACTGCCCCCCTTGAGAAATTGCCCATGAAACCTGGAGGTTTCCAAGGCCTCATCTATGAATGGGTGTAATAGTATTCCAGGTCCCTGTCCCTCACTCTTCACCGGGGAGGGTTCCAGGGACCCCCTAGGATGCCCCAATTCACAGATGCTCAAGCCTCTTATGTAAAAAGATGCCATATTTGCACATATCCTTTGTATATCCTTCTGTATACTTTATCTCTAAATTACTTATAATATCCAATACAAGATAATTTTGTGTAAATAGTTGTTACACTACATTGCTTAGAAAATAATTACAAGGAAAAATATCTGTACATGTTCAGTTCAGATGCAATTTTTTTCTTATTTATTTATTTATTTATTTATTCATTCATTCATTCATTCATTCATTCATTTATGGTACCAGGGATTGAACCCGGGGGTGCTTAACTACTGAGCCACATCCTCAGGTCTTTTAAAATATTTTATTTAGAGACAGGGTCTTGCTGAGTTACTTAGGGCCTCGCTAAATTGCTGGGGCTGGCTTTGAACTCATGATCCTTGCCTCCGCCTCCTGCACTGCTGGGATTAGGCTCCCCTCTTATTTTTGACGTATGGTTGTTTGAATCTGTGGATGCAGATAAGGAGGGCCAATGGTACTGACGCTGTGGGATTGTAGGGGGATGGGATAATCTACATAAAGCTGCCCTTAGGGAGACTGGCACTAGGACTGGCTCATAGTGAGCCCCACTAGTAGAAAGTCACTCTGTGGTTGAAGTGCCATGCTGCCCTGAGGCAGTAGTTCCACCCCTGACTGCATGTTCCAGTCCCCTGAAGGAGCATTTTAAATATGCTGCTGGGCCCCCATCCAAGATCAATCGAATCAGTGTCTCTGGGGCAGCTGCTGCTGCAGCCTCAACGATTCTGTTTGTTTTGGCACTAGAGATTGAACCCAGGGATGCTTAACCACCAAGCCACATCCCAAGCCCTTTTAAATTTTTTTATTTCGAGAGTGTCTCTTTGAGTTGCTTAGGGCCTTGCTAAATTTCTAAGACTGACCTCAAACTTGCAATCCGCCTGCCTCAGCCTCCTGAGTTGCTGGGACTATCAGTGAATGCCACCACACCTGACTCAATGATTCTGATTTGATTTGTGTTAATCTGAGCTCAGTTGCAGCCTGCACTAAAAATTGGTGCTTCAAGGTGTATCCAGGTGTCTCTCTCCCAACGCCAATTGTGACCCCATCCTGCTGAAGCTTTCGAGAATTTTTATTTTCCTTTTGGAGTGTTTTCCTTCCTCCTCCTCCTCTTCTGTTCACTCATATGTGTAGCTAAGAAAGATTAACCTTGATCAATTGCCTTGAAGTTATCACCCTTCCATTTCTACCGAGTCCCACATTCCTTCTGTGTCACTCTTGAACTCTTGCGAGTGGGAGTGCCCACAACATGCATGCTGCCTTAAATCTGCGGCCCCTGCAAGTTCCTGCTCTATTTCTTTCCTCTGTTCTCCACCAGGTCTGGAGTCTTCATTGGCTTTGTTCTCTGATTTAGAACTGTGCCTGTACACAGTAGGTGCTTGTGAGTGCATGTGTAAACCAGTGGTCCCCACAGGAACTCAGGGGGGCTTCAGGGACCACCATCTTCACCAATCCTCTATTACAGATGAGGAAATCGAGGCGCAGACACAATTTGCCTGAGATCCCTAGGAGGTGGAGGCCCCGGAGCTGGGACTGAGGTCTTGGAACTCACAGACTGCCTTCCGGATTCAGCTCTTCAGCCGCCTGGAGGACTCCAGCTGCCAAGGAGACGCCAGTCCAGGAAACCAGCAGACTTACTTTCAAAAAGAATTACATGATAAGCAAGATGACCTTGACTCTCTAGGGAATCTTGTTTCCCTTAATCTTCCTGACAATGTAATTCCAGCTATTTTTTTTCCAACAGATAAAACGTAACTATAACTTGGAGAGTTTGTAGTTTCCTCTTCTTAATTCTCAACTCAGTTCCTATTAATGAGCACCACAGTAGGGGCATGTGTTTTAATCAGCTTTTTCATTGCTGTGACCTCAACAATTAGAGGAGGAAAAGTTTATTTGGGGACTCGGTCTCCGTCCATAGACAGCTGGCTCCATTCCCTGGGGCTTGAGGTGAGGCAGGACATCATGATGGAAAAGTGTGGTGGAAGAAAGCAGCTAGGAAACTGGCACCAAGAAGGGAAGAAAGAGAGACAGACAGACAGAAAGACAGACAGACAGACTTCACTCACCAGATACAAAATATAAACCTCAAAGACATGTCACCAATGACCCTCTGCTTCCACCACACCATACCTGCTTTCAGTTACCACCCTTTTAATCCCCATCAGGGGATTAACCCACTGATTGGGTTAAGGCTTTCATGACCCAATCATTTTACCTCCAAACCTTCTTACATTGTCCCACATATGAGCTTTTGTGGGACACCTCACATCTAAACCATAAAGCATCTGCCTTTGGGCTGCTGCAGAGCCATACTGATTGCTTCTGGTTGCTTATTTAGCCCCAGAGAAAGGAGTAAGAAATATCCCAGAGGAAGAGTTAGGCCAGGGAGGAGGTGGCCGCCCCTTCCAGCTTGCTGGTGTCTGGTCAGGTCAGAGGCACTGCAAAACTGTAGATGGTGCTCCCCAAAAGTGCTCCATGCCTACTCAAAGTGGGAGCCTCCTCTACTGGACCTTAAGCCCATTGGGGTTGGGTATGGGTAATTCAGGGTGACAGCTTCCTCTGGAGCCAGGCCCCTGGGTGGCTACAGGCTGAGGGCTGCTCAGCAGAGGAGAAAGCTGAATCAAGAGGATGATGGGCTGCTATTTTCTGAGATGTCAGAGCATGACTCAGGGCACGCTCTGGCCCATCTGTGGTAGGTACCACCAGGCCTACCTGGGCGTCAGGGCCGAGGATAACCAGCCCACTTTCTGGCTCCTCACTCCAAAACCCATCTCTTCTTTGGTAATTATTTACCTAATGTGTGTTGCATGCACGTTTCTGCAACATTAACACTGCAATAAGGTGCCTCGACTTTTCTAGATGGCGATGAGCTGCAGACTGTGTGTTTCTGTTGCGCTCTTGCTGTCTCCTTACTCTCAGGGAAAGAACTTTATTTTATTGTAAATACGCTGAGAAAGTTGAATATGCTAAAGATCCTAGAATTTTCTATTGGTTCTCCTCTACACAAGGAGGGCTGGATAATGATCTGGAATAGCAAGGTGGCTGTTTGGACAGTGACCTGGCTTCCAGAAAACTGAGCTGGGAAAGTCTGATTATATCAGTCTCATGTGCCAGACTTATTTATATTCACCCTGAAGCAAGAGCCATGTCCTTTAGTCCTCTACAGAATTACTTGTTTCTAGTAGTGCTAGTCACTGCAGGCAGACGTTTTTAGTGAATTTCTTAAGAAGCATTAGACTAGGTCTCTACAGCATAGGGTGGGTGGGTAATTTTGGTTAAACCACGCATGTTCAGAGAGTAGGTGATGTGACTGTAAGGGCAGTGAGAGGCTCTTTTGACCCATTGGTGCCTCTCTCCTGGTCTCAGGCCCTCATTTTGTGGTTGAGAGGGGAGTAGGTCTTGGGGGCAGGAAGAGGGTGCACTTGGAAAGAGGTAATTCCAGGAAGCCTGATGTAATGCACACAGGCCAAGCAGAGAACCTGAAGGAGAAGGTATTCTGACTTTGGTCAGGAGCAGAGAAGGTCATGGACACGGGGCACTGTAGGTAGCATTGCTGAATGGGAATCTGCTCCTCTCCCAACCATTCCTCCTTTTGATTTTGTGAGATGTTTTGTCCCCTCAATAAGTCAAACACTGCACGGTTTATTCCAACTTCCCAGTGCACGCAATCTTACTAAGTGCGTCTGCTTCCTAGACCATTTCTGCTTCCTAGACCATTTTAAATTTACATTCTTCCTTTCTCTCCACTGCCTTAAACCAGGTCCCTGTCATGCTTGGGTGTGGCCACTGTCCCAGGCCACTGACTGGTTTCCTGGCGTTGCCGAGCTCCAATCCTCTCCCAGCTTGGGAGGCAGGACACTCTTCTGAAGTATAGATCTCTTCTGGACGGACTTTTCTGTGGGAGGAAAAACAACACACCTTCATAGCAGGGTGTCCCTGACCCTTTGGCATCCTGCAGCAGTGGGCAGATCCCTCAGAGTGCAGCACCCTTCCTTGCGCACTAGGGTCCCCAACTCCTCCTCTGCCACTACCCCTTGAGAAAACACAACAGACTGAAGGTGGGGACGCGAAGACTGCAGGGATCACCTTCATGGATCCTAATTGGTTACACATTTCTTGTGCCACACTGCTCCATGTTGAGCAACAACAGCTCAGAGGCAGAGTCCAATGAGGGAGTCTTTCCCAAACTTGTCCAGCCCTACCTTTCAGTTCTCTCTCTCTCTCTTTTTTTTTTTTTCGGTACTGGGGATTGAACTCAGGGACACTTGACCACTGAGCCACATCCCCAGCCCTACTTTGTGTTTTATGTAGAGACAGGGTCTCACTGAGTTGCTTATCACCTCGCTGTTGCTGAGGCTGGCTTTGAACTCGCGATTCTCCTGTCTCAGCCTCCCTAAGTGCAGGGATTACAGGCGTACACCACCGTACCTGGCTCAGTTCTCTTTTTCAACTGTGGCCTTCACCCTCCCCCTCTTCTCATGACATCTCTGCAGCCCCTGTCCACTTTCATTCTTGTGCATCTGGCCAGGCTGGTGGTCTCTGCCCAGCCTGGACATCCTCCTCTTCTCCATCCATGCAGGTCTTTCCATCAGTCCCAGCCTCCAGATGAAGCCATCCTTCACCTCTTGTACACACTGTGTGCGAGTTTCATAGTGTTTATCACATCATACTATATTATCTTACCCTGATTTTTTTGAAATCAACTTCTTTAGTATAATTTACAAATTAGAAAATACACCAATTTTAACTGTGCACTTTGATAAATTTTCATGTAACAAACCACCAAGGATACAATATAGGATATTTCCAACACCAGAAAAAATTCCCTTGTGCTCTTTGCCAGTCAGTTTCCCTCATCCTGGCCCTGTGAAACCACTGGTCTGATTTCTAGCATTTTAGATTAGTTTTCCTTTCTGGAGTTCCATGTCCACAGAGCAAAGTGTGTTCTCTTTTGTGGCTACAATCTGATACACTCCCACCAGCAGTGGATGAGCCTTCTGGTTGCTCCACATTTCTGTCAACATTCGTTATTGTCCATCTTTTTAATTTTGGCCATTCTGGTAAATGAGCAGTATTCTCTTCTTGCATTGGCTTATGCTTTCCCTTATCACACTATATTTCAATTATTTGTTTAAGAGTCATTCTTGCCCATCAGAACTCAGTGCAGTGACAACTGTATTTACTTTTGCTGGTTGAAAGAACACAGTCTAAATGTCACAAGATCCTTGTCTTCACTCTACTTAAAATCAAAGTGGAACATTCTGGATAGATGCTACCTGAGTATTAGGTAGCATGATTAGCCATCCTACTTTGAAACGGAGGGATTTCTCAGGCTGTAGGACTTTCAGTACTAAACCAGAGAGTACCAGGCAAACTGGTCAATGGATATGAGAGATAGCTCGGGCACAGCAGTGTGACATGGAATCACCAAAATGGAACTTGATTTCTCTATTACTGATCTTAGCTCACGAATCCTTACTTCTGCCAGCAGTGGAAAAATTAAGGCTTTCTAGTTCAAAGAAGCTTAGGTTCTGTCAATCAATCTTGCATGTGACCAAGGATTTAAACCAGTTCAAGATTCCCTTCCATCTCTTCCTTCCCACCCCTTCCCTCCCTGGGTATTAACTGAACTGGAAGCTGTCCAGTGACATCTGTCAACCTGACCACTGGCTACTGGACTCTCAATTTCCATGTCTTGCTTATGCCTGGTCTCTGGAGGCACATACTTTTCAGAGCCTTTCTGTAGCTCACTGGGGTTACTTGAACTCTGAGACTTCCTTCAGGTCTGTCTCCCCAGGAATCTGTCCCCCTTGCAGCCCCTGCGCAGGCTTATTGTGGATGAGGAGCTTCCATATGAGGTCTGTAGTCTCTTTAACCTCAGCCTGGAAATGGAGACCACAGGTTCCTTCCCATGCTAAACCCACTCTTGCGCTCTCAGTACTTCTTATATTATGTGTTGGTTTGGGTGTGTTTTCCCTTGGGGCAGGAATTCTTTGGTTTATGACATGAAATCTATGCTCCAGAATTCCAGGTATTTGGCTCCTGACATATAAGAATATGTTCTCAAATTCCAACAAATAAAAGTGAAAATTAAAACAAACCTATTCTTTCTCAAGTGGCAGAACTAACCGTCAAGGCTTTTAAGATTCAAGTTTTAAAAATCAGCTCGGTGGCTACTTTGGCTTTTGGACTCACTCCTGCACCTGGCCTCCTATATGGGTAGTGCTCAGGGAATGTGAGTTGTTGCCAGGGATGGGGGGCCGTGAGCTCAGGGGAGGAAGGAGAGAAAGGCAGCTCTGGAGGTGGTTTCAAGGCATTTTGAAGAGGTGCCACCACAGCTGATTTTAAAGGGAGTGTGCATTCTGGCTAAGGGGGTGCTGGGGTTGGGAGGTCCTTCCGGAGAAGGAAACTGACAACAACCAAAGCACAAAGCTGGCTGTGCCTTGTGTGTGGGGACTGTGATAAGGCAGCCTGACCACAAGGGAGGATGTGCGGTCCAGGGAGATAAAATTGAGGGTGGTTGCTGTAGTCCTTAGGGGCAGCTGGCCATCCTCTCCATTGCTCCCTTCTATTTACAGTTGCTCCTTGACAAGGTGTTTCACTTCAGCCTCCCCACCAACCTCTGGAGTAGGTGATTGCCTCTAGATAGAGAGGAAAATGGGACCCGACCAAGACAAGTTATTTGTGCTAGAACCCAGAGAAAAGAATCATTCTGTCATTCCATGAGACATTTGTCAAATGTCCCCCAGGATTCAGATGTGTGCACTATAAACTTTTGTACCTAATAAAATTTTCAAAGAACACAATAGAACGTTGCCTATGCAAGTGAAAAATCTGGAAGGAGTTTTGTATATTTCCTAAGTCTCTGCGATCCACTTATTGTATGCCTAATAATATTTCTCAAATTACATGTTTATGTGTCCCTGTGTCCAGGGATTCAACATCCATAGATTCAAACAACCACAGAAATATTTTTAAAACAATTACTCCTGAACCAAACACCTCCAAATATGTACGGAATCTCAGTGAAATCACTTAAAACTCTGCGCACCAGAGTTACCCTCAGGGCTCTTTTCTTCGATACTGAATGGATAAAATATTGCCTCTCAAAGAGCCTAAATCTGACATCCTCTTGCCTTTCCGAAGGAGGAGACAATAGTATACTCTTCTGAAAATCCACAGTTCATGGTCCACTCACCTCTAAGCTCAAAGACAAGAAAAAAAAAAAAGCAAGCCTACCTTACTCAGCAAAAAGCATCTTCTCCTGGAGGGTTCATGTCCCTTTCTTGGAACCCTCTAAGATGGGCATTAGCATGCCTCTCTTTGATAATGAGAGGATAAAAGAGTAAACGGGCCATGGGGCTTGCTCCAGGTCAGATGGCTCATGAGCAGCTCAATCTCTCCACTGCAGTGAGGCAGCTTCGAGTCCCATGTTCTTCTCATCTTACAAGGGATGACCAGCACATGGCTTCCAGCTTTACACCGTCCTTGAGATTTACTGTTTGGATTTAATTTTGGTACTTCTCAAAAAAGCTTCATATTAAAGAGTTTTGCTGTTCGTCTTATCTATTATCACATAATAACCTCCACCACCTCCAACTCCAGTGTTAGGTTTAGATATGAGGCATCCCCCAAAAGCTCATGCGTGAGACAATGTAAGAATGTTCAGAGGTGAAATGGTTAGAATGTGCGGACTTTAACACAATCAGTGGATTCGTGCACTGATATGGATTAACTGGGTGGTAACTATAAGCAGGTAGGATATGCCTGGAAAAAGTAGGTCACGAGGGGGGTTTATATTTTGTCCCTGGTGAACAGAGGTCTCTGCTTCCTGGTGTCCTGTCCTGGGCTGCTTTCCTCCACTATGCCCTTTGGCCATGATGTTCTGCCTCACCTGGGGCCCAGAGCAATGGAGTTGGCTGACTATGGATTGAACTTCTGACACCATGAGTCACAATAAGCTATTCTTCCTTAAGTCATTCTTATTAGGTCTTTTGATACAAAGCTGAGTAAAATATCCAGTGAAAAAACAAATCTTTTATTTCTGCTCATGATTCTCAGAGTTGGATGAACCAGATAGTTTTGGGGTTCTACATGGTATTGTATGGTTGCAGGCATGTGGAAGCTGCTTGGGCTGGTGAGGTTTGACATGGCATACTCACATGACTGACACTTAGTGAGGACAGCTGGAAAGCTGGGCTCTGATGGCAACCTGTGATGACTGAGTTTCTCTGTTTTCTTATGTAGTCTCAAGAACTCCCTATAATGTCTTTCCATGTATTCTCTAGTGGAGGAGCTCATTTCTTATACAGTAATTCAGGGCTCCCAAAACTATAGAAGTGGAAGAAGCTAAATCTTTGCAGGCATTGGCCCCCAAGCTAGCATAGCAAGGCAGTCACATGAAATTCAGGGGGTTGGCAAACAAACTTCACATTCAGAGGAGAGAGTGACAAATAATTTTCAGCCTTTTAAAACCCACTGCAATATCCAACAAAGAATACCTATTTTGCTCACTGACATTCTGCTAAGTAGAACACTAGGGATATTTTTCATAATGTCACACAATTGGATAACAAAGGAAGGAATTTTGTTGTCATTTAAAATATGACCTATTCCAGATGAAGGGATTTTTGGTGACCTTTATTTTCTTCTTTACCAAACATTTCTGTACTTTGGAAATTTTAAAATGCATCATTTCTACAATCAGAACAATGCCATTTTCATTTAAAAAATACACATATACAGGTAGGGATGTGTAAATGTATACATATGCTTTGTACATTTTTTCCCTTGGACCTTGGCAAAGTCAGTAGTAACATCTGAATTATTCTGTGCTGCCCTTATCCAGTCATGTGCCCTCTATAGGACTTGCAAATGAAAGAGGCTGCTGGTGGTAGGAGCTGACTAGATGACCTCTCAAGACCCTCCAACTGCGATACCTGCAATTCTTTGACCTCATCTAGTTCTGATAGTAGATGAATACCTCCTTACTAAATACTTATAAATCAATTTGCACAAGAATATACATACTCATTCAACAAGTATGTGTGATGTGTATGTTGTGATGTTGACTCTATATCAGATGTGGTAGGCACCGAGAGAGTCTTGGTGTAGGCTTCTTATCCTTAGGAACTTTTGAGTTGGGAGGTGAGACATAGGTATGCACAAAATTACAACAAATGTTAAAACACAGCTATAAATGGAGATAAAAATTTAAGTGTTGAAGAGGTGAGTACCAGCTGTTTGAACAAACAAACAAACATAAATTCCAACTCTTTCCAATGAGATCAGATTTCCACTAATAGAGCTCTTCATCCAAATATATAAAAAATTTCTAAGTCCTTGATCTCAGAACCCATTACACATTACATGCAACTCTTTTGCATGAAGAAAAGAAATATTTAGTATATATGGAAAATGTCTGCTCACTGCTCAACAGTTTAACTTGGAGGCCTTTCCTTCTGTGTCTTCCTGGCTGTCTCCCACATGACTATTGGAGACTCATTAACTCAATTAACAGGTGCAAGTTTCTGGTGCAAAAGTACCTCACACATTTCCAATTGCCTACTGAAGTTCCCACAAGTGTCCCTAGGAAGGAGGCCCAGATATAGGAGATGAATTTCTTTATGGAAAATGAAAAGAGTATATTAGAACATAAGAAAGGAAAAATAGTTAAAGACAAGATTTTGCTGAGGGTGGCCGTCAGAAATCATTTAAATTTCCAACAGCAAAGTGATGGTACAACTGACTTTAAGAAGACCTATCTATTGGTAGTGTATGAAAGAGCTACCATAGTGATCTATGCCATGGAGAGATTTATCGTGCACAGCTAAAACTTACTACAGTATAATTTCAGGTGATATTGTACCGCTTTATGTATAGTAAAAGAACCTTATACCATTTTAATTTCTCCACTACTGGTCTTTGTGCTATGATTGCTACACATTTTCCTTCTAGGTATAAGCCCTGTGATACACTGTTGTTATTTTTGCTTAAGTTACCTTTCAAAGAAACTTAAATAATAAAAAAAATCTCAGGTATGTACCCATATAATTTCCATCTCTGCTGCTTTTCACTCTTTTGTTTAGATCATACTTCCATTCATTATAATTTTCCTCTTGCCTGGAGGACTTTCTTGAATGTTTCCTATAGGCTTTCTTGAATGTTTCCTTTCAGCTTATATGTCTGGAAAATGACTTTATTTCCCTTTCACTTTCAAAAGATATTTTTACTGGTTAAAGAATTATAGGTCCACAGGTGTTATTTCTTTTAACTATTTTAAAGATGTTGATTCCAGCTCTTCTAACTTGCATCGTTTCTGATGAGAAATCTGTTGTGTTTCTTATTTTTGTTCCACTGACCTCTGGAAGCTTTTAAGTTTCTCCATTTCATGGGTTTTAAGTGACTTGATTATGGTATTGCTTCATTTCTTGGGTCTGTGAGTTTATGATTTCCCTCACATTTGAGAATTTTTGACTATTATTTATTAAAATATATTTTTTATCACCTCTACCTCACTCTATTCCATTTTAGGGACTTCGATTACATGTGTATTTAGATACTTTACATTGCTCTGTAATTCACTGATGCTCTATTCATTTTCTTCCCATCTTTTTTTCTTCCTATTTAATTTTGAATACTTTTAATTGCTGTGTCTTAAAAATTACTGATAGTTCATTCTCAAGTGTTGAATCTTCAATGTTTCTTATGCCATTCATGCCACCTAACATATTTTTTAAAAATCTCAGAGCTGGCCGGGTGTGCTGGTGCATGCCTGTAATCCCAGTGACTGGGGAGGCTGAGGCAGGAGGGTCCAAAGTTTGAGGTCAGCCTCAGCAACTTAGTAAGAACTTGTATCAAGATAAAAAATTAAAAAAAGACTGGGGATGTAGCTCAGTAGTAAAGTGCCCCTCAGTTCAGTTCCCAGTATCATAAAAAGTAAAACAAAATGACAATAAGACCTGCTAGTTTTCATCTCAATAAGTTTGTTTTAGATTTTTAAAAAATATTTTTTCACAACTGTACTCAACATGCTAAATCTTTTCTCTAGCACCTTGAACACATGAAATATAATTCTGTTTTGAAGTTCTTATTAATTATGCAGTCTGAATTTTTTCTGAATCAGCTTCGATGGATTGATTTTCCTCTTTATTAGGGGTTATATTTTTCTGCTTCTTGGCATACTTGGTGATTTTTTATTGACATGAATCTTATCTTGTTGATTTAGAACTAACAGACATATATGCAACATTCCACCCAGGAATAGCAAAATACACATTCTTCTCATCTGTACATGGAACATTTTCCAGGATAGGCCATATTAAGTCATAAAACAATGCTCGGTGCATATAAAAAGACTGAAATCATACAAAGTATTTTCTCAAACCACAATTGGATGAAATTAGAAGTCAATAAGAAAAGGAAATTTAGGAAATTCACAAATGTATGGGAACCTAGAAAGTCAGCAGCATCAAAAAAAAAAAAAACCATGAAACTTTAAAATACTAAAAGAGTCAAGAAATAAATTAAGCTGGGTACAGTGGTGCACGCCTGTAATCCCAGCACTTTGGGAGGCTGAGACAGGAGAATCATGGTTCAAAGCCAGCCTCAGCAATGGCGAGGCGCTAAGCAACTCAGTGAGACTCTGTCTCTACATAAAACACAAAAGAGGGCTAGGGATGTGGCTCAGTGGTCAAGTACCCCTGAGTTCAATTCCCGGTGCCAAAAGAAAAAAAAAAGAAAGAAAGAAAGAAATTATAAAATTCTTTAAGATTAAGAAAATGAAAGAATAAAAACTTATAGGATGCAAGTAAAGCTGTACATATACTCAAATTTAGACATATACATGTCTGTATTTAAAAAAGCAGATCTCAAATTACCTATTCTTCCACCTTGAGAAGCTATTAAAAAGAAACCGGGCTGGGTTGTAGCTCAGTGTTACAGCGCTTGCTTCGCACATAAGGCACTGGGTTCGATCCTCAGCACCACATAAAAATGAATAAATAAAATAAAGATTTTGTGTCCATCTACAACTAAAAAAAAAGAAAAAGAAAAAGAAAACTAATGATCAAAAAATCAGAAGGAATTACATAAAAAAGATTAGCATAGAAATAGATGAAATAGAGAACAGTATAAAATAGAGAAAATTAACAAAACCAAAGTCAGTTTGCTGAAATAATAAACACAGTTGGTGAACTGTTAGCTGGACTAATCATGACAAAAGAAAAAAAGATTCAAATAAATAAAAAGTGAAAGAGGAGGCTTCTGCTGGTGACATTACAAAAATAAAATGAATTCTAAGGGAATACTATAAAAACAGCAAGCTAGCAAATTAAATAGCCTTCATGAAAGGGACAAGTTCCCAGAATGTCATTAGCAGAAATGGATTCCAGAATATACACTCTGAATATCATTAAAATAATTAATAAATTGAATTAGCAGTCATAACTTCTCATGAAAAAAGCTCAGGCCCAGAGAACACTCTTGAAGAATTCCAGCAAACATTTAAAGAATTGACACTAATCCTTCAAAAAACTGACAGAGCAGAAGAGGAAGGAGCATTTGCCAAGCTGTTCTGTGAAGACATTACTGCTCTGATACCAAAACCAAAGATACCATATGAGAAGTAAAATGAAGACCAATATCTTTTATGAAAACAGACACAAAATCCTCAGGAAAATACTTACTAAGACAAATAAAGGAGCATTGAAAAGGAATATAAACCTTGACAAAATGGGAGTTGATCACAAGGTTGTTCCAACATCTCCAAACCAATCAGTGTAATAGAACATATTAATTAATGGAATAAAGAACAGATACCAAATGGTCTTCTCAATAGATGCAAAGCATCTGGTAAACTCCAACCCACTTTCATGGGGAAAAGAACCATTAGCCAACTAGGGAGAGAAGAGAGCTTTCAACATAATGATGAGCATCTGCGAAAACACCACAGCTGAACTAAAGTGTGGAAACCCAGTAGATGGGGAACAGAGAATGATGCCCATTCTCACCTCTCCTATTCAACTTTGTACTGAAGGTGGTAGCCTGTGTAATTAGGCCATAAGGAGAAATTAAAGAGATCCTCCTTGGAAAGAAAGGAGGAAAACTATCACTGTTCTCTGACAACATGGTCTTGTGTATAGAAAATTCTAAAGAATCCACAAAAAACTATTAGAACTAATAAACAAGCTGATTAAGGTTTCAATACACAATATCAATGAACAAGAATCAATTATCTTTTTATACATTAAAATAAGACTTGAAATGAAGGAAACAATTCTATTCATAACAGCATCAAAAGAATAAAATACTTAGCAATATACTTGACAGGAGAATTGAAAACTTAAATACTAAAAATACAAAACACTGTAGAGAAAAATTAAAGAAGACCCAAGTAAGTTAAAAAAAAAATTCCATGTTCCAGGAAAATACAAGTTGCTATAGTTGCAGAAATTGACAAGCTGATTGTAAAATCCATTATGTAAATGCAAGAGATCTGAGCAACTCAACAAAGTTCAATGAGTCATACCTTTCAATTTCGAACTTACTACAGAGCAGCATTGTTTCAAGACAGTGTAGTATTGCCATAGCATAAACATAGAAATCCCTTGAAAACAGAATCAGACTTATGATCAATTGATTTTAAACAAGGGTGCCAGAATAATTCAATCAGAAAAGAACTATCTTTTCAACAAATGGTGCTGGGACATATGGATATCTGCATGCAAGGGAAGAATTTGTACTTCTACCTTATACTAGGTACAAAAATTAATTCAAAAGGGATTGTACACCTAAATGTATAAGCATAAAACTCTTGGAAGAAAATGTAGGTATCAATCTTGGTGATCTTGGATTAGGTACTAGTTTCCTAAACATCACACTAAAAACCTAAGCAATAAAAGAAAAATAGATAAATGATACTGCATTGAAATTTAAATCTTCCTTGTTTTAAAGCACACTCTTAAGAAGGTGAATAAAATATTTGTATATTCTATATCTAATAAGAGACTTGTATATATGATACAGGAAAATCTCTTCTACATGAATTATGAAAGACCATCTAATTAAGAAGTAGGCACAAGGTTTCAATAGACATTTTTTTCCAAAGACATTTCCAATTTTTGAGCACATAAAAAGATGCTCAAAATTGTTAGTCATTAAGGGAATGCAAATCAAGACATAAAGAGGTGTCACTTTGCATCCATTAGAATGACTACAATTTAAAAAACAAGAAATAATAATGTCAGTAAGGCTGTAGAGAAATTGGAATGCTCATTCATTGCTGGCAGGAATATAGAATGGTACAGACACTTTGTAAAACAGTTTAGGATTTCCTCAAAATATTCAACATTGGGTTATGATATGACTCAGAAATTCTGCTCCCAGGAATATGCCCAATGTAATTAACAATTTCTACACCCAATGTTCATAGCAATATTATGCATAATATCTTAAAAGAGGAAACTACTCAAATGCCCATTTACCGGTGAATGGGCAAACAATAAGTGGTATAGTCACACATCAGAATATTGAAAAAGGATGTCCCACTGATAACACAACGAACCTTGAATCATTATGCTAAGTGAAAGAAGACAGTCCCCAAAGGCCACATGTTATATAATGTTTATGTTAATGGAATGTTTAGAACAAGCAAATTTATAAAATCTGAAATGAGTTTAGTGATTGTCAGGGGCTACAAGGAGGGGTGATGGGGAGAGACAGTTAATGCGTATGTGGTTTCTTCTGGGGATGATAAATGTTCTGAAATGAGGTAATGGTGGTGAATGCACACCTCTATAAAAACTTAAAAGCCATTGACTGGTACACTTTGAAAACAGGATTTTATAGTGTGTGAATGCTATCTCATTAAAGCTCTTATTAAAAATAAGATAAATAAGACATCTATTTCTAAATGTAGAAATTTTACAAGGCTCTGTAGAAATATGCTGAGCTAGCTGAAAACCTCTGGGGTGGGAGTGTTTGAACCCTGCCCAATGCCCGCAACCTCTCCTTCTCTGAAGACCTACAGATAGAATCTTCGACCTGCAACACACCCAAGCATCACCCAGTCTGGCTAAACAATGGTATTTTTCCTGCAAATGATCAAGTTTTCATAATAGAATAAGAATGAGGATTAACAGGAAATAACAGCTCCTTCCCCATTCTTGGGTGGTCAGGGGCTTGGGAAGCACCTCAGTTGTCCTGAGTAATCTGGCTTCCTGCCAAGAAGAAGTCTAGTAAACTTCCCACCCTTTTGTAGAAGCCCAGGGCGAGGGAGGCACAGAGGGAAACCTGCTTTTCATGTGCATATCCGGGAGCATGCAGAAACCCTTGTGCTACCAGTTACTGGTTATAACGGAAATTGTAATGGCCTCTGGTTGGTAAAAGATAGGGGGTTCACTAGCCGGGGGCAGTGCAAGCAGCTTCCACTTTTGATGATCTCAGTAGGGATATAATATAAATTGCTTATTCACTCATTTTTTTGGGAGGTGTTACTGGGAATTGAACTCAGGGGCAGTCAACTACTGAGCCACATCTCCAGCCCTATTTTGTATTTTGTTTAGAGACAGGCTCTCACTGAGTTGCTTAGCACCTTGCCTTTGCTGAGGCTGGCTTTGAATTCAAAATCCTCCTGCCTCAGCCTCCTGAGTCACTAGGATTACAGGCATGCGCCACCACGTCCAGCTCATTCGTTGTTACTAATGACCTGTTTGCCTGGGATACCTTGAAAGAGCACAATAGAGAAAACACAGTTCTTCTATCTTTAAAGACGTTACAGCATGGGTCACAGAATGTTTTAGTTCAGTATTTCTCAATCTTTAGCCTGCCTAAGAATCATTTGGAGGGTGCCGATTCCTGGATCTCACCTCTGGAGTTTCCAAGTCAGAAGATGTGGGCATCTACTCACAGGTTTCCTTTACTTCTTCTTCCTTTTCCTTCTTCAAATTTCTTCTTGGCTTACACCTATCTTGCCTTTGTTTCTCCTTCCTGTACATTGCTTTCATTACATTTTAAATTTAATCCTTTAATTTAAATGTTATTTCTAAAATTTTTCCACGTGGTCCATTTTGTTAGAAAAACACAAGGGAAAATTTTAATGGTATCTTTTCAGACATGAATGTCATGTTGGTCTTAAAGCCAAAATGCGTAGTGCATCTTGAAATGTTTTATATTGAAATGGGGGCACTTAACATTTGTTTGCTTTTCATTTTCTAACATCATTAATTCCCTTGACATAGAAAATTTGGAATCAGTTGGATGCAAGTGGTGCACACCTGTAATCTCAGTGTCTGAGGCAGGAGGATCACAAGTTCAAGGCCAGCCTCAGCAACTTAGTGAGGCCCTAAGCGACTTAGCAAGACCCTGTGTCAAAATAAAAAATAAAAAGAGTTGGGGATGTAGTTCAGTGGTAAAGCACCTCTGGAGTTGATTCCTAGTTCCCGCCTCCTCCCCCCAAAAAAGTTTGGAATCAGAGTCGAGTAAAAGTAATTTTTTAGTAATGATGTCGTGATAATTCCATACACTCAGCATAAGGCAAGTGAGAACAGAATGTATTTGTCCATTTTATTTTCTGTTGCTCTAACAAAATGTCCAAGACTGAATGACTTATGAAGAAAAGATGTCTATTTTGCTCACAGTTTTGGAAAGTTCAGTTCTGGTGAGCTCCATCCCCACGTGGGCTGTGTTACACCATGACAGATGGCATCTTGGCCTCGGGATCATGTGTAAGAGACCACATGGGCTGAAATAAAAAGCCAGAGCGTGGGAAGGGCCAGCCTTTCTCTTTTATCACAACCTTCCTGTGAAAACTAGTTAAGGTTCTGAAATGACTACGTTAATTTCTTCCAATGTCCCTGGAATTTTGATACAGGGTCTTGCTAAGTTGCTTAGGGCCTCACTAAGTTGCTGAGGCTGGCCTTCTCCAGAAGATCACTTCCCATTGGCTCCACCTCTTAAAGGTCCCACTGCCTCCCACCACTGACAGCCACACTGGGAACAAAGCTTCCAAACTGTGACTCCTTGGGGAACACACTCAAGCCTTATCCCAACCACAGCATCTTCCTATTCAACCAAAAAGGACTGCTGGTGGTAGAGAGTCCTATCATTTCTTGTAGAATTGTGTCTTATTTCAATGCCTCAAGTCAGCACGCTGTTACCAGGGCTGTCTGTATAGAGAGAATTTAGGAGTGGGATATGTTGAAGACGGTTCTTTCATCAGCGCATGACTGGCCAGCGACTCTTGGAGATTGTAAGTTTCTCAATGTTTTCTAATGACTAAGCATGTCATGAAACCATTTCTTTATGTATGGAGAATAACTTCCTCTCAGGAATTATACTGAAAGCCAGGGGTTTGGACCTCAGTAATTTTCTGTGTGAGCAGGAATGATGTCAGAAGCATCAGAGATCCTGGTAATAAGGATCTAAGGGGCCACTCCAAGGGACCATAAGCTTATGGTAGGTCCTGACTTGGTACTTCTTTAGGTCCTCTGAAGAGGACTTTTTGACTGGCTTCCTGAGGACATCTAGTCCTTCTCCAGACTCTGAGAAGTTCTTCTGCTGCCTTGGGAAAGTAAGTTTCATGCCCTGACTCATTTCCACATTGCAGAGGACACTTTGTTTGAGTGGGTGTTGGAAAGAAAATGCAAGATGAATATCACTTTCTAGTGACTCGTGCTGACAGTGTCTAGAATAGAAGTTTTATTCCTTTTTGGGTAGTCATCTTCTCCCCAACAGTTAGTTTGTTTCCCAAAATACTAGGGTAACTGGGTGAAATTATAACAACCTCTTGTGTATGATCCTTCTAGCTCCTTTTTATAAAAGCTGAGAGGCCTCGGTGGTCAAGGATGACATCTGAGCTAGTTTTGGCTCCTCTACCTTCTTTCATCTGCTCTGGTCCTGTATCTGAGAAAAGATCCCAACAGTTCAATAGATCTGTGCTTGCTGATGATGCTTTTAAGCATTTTCTTCAAGTACCTAAAACTATAGTTACTGGCTATTAAAAAATAATTGCAGGGCATGTGAATGCTTTATAAAATTGGAAATATCAATATGTACTTTAGCCAAATACTAATTTTTGTTTTGACCCTGCCACTTAGTTCTGTGGCCTGGCCGAAGCCTCACTGAGACTCTGAATTTCAGTTTCCTTGGTAGCCAAACTGAGAGAGAGCAGCTGAAATATGAGGCTCAAATGAGAAAGGCCGTGTGAAAACCCTGACCTGGAAACCCACTAAAGTTAAGCCAAATTAAATTGAACACAGTCGATTGATGTGTTTGGTGTGCATTTCCTCCTTGATTCCCAGGAATTCTAGAGAATGAGACATTGTTATAAACATGGAAACGCAGCAAAATAATGAATGCATAGTTCTTTTAGTACCACACTAGAGCATTTTCTAAAAGGCTAGACTTAGGGTTTGGTTTGACATAATCATTAACTAAAATCAATGCTGACAGTTCCAAATCCTGGAACATTAGAGGTTAATCTGAAGCAATGGATTCGTATAGATGCCAACTGAGAATCATCTCAAAGATGATATGATTTTATTGCCCTATATAATCTAACCAGTCTTACATATAACAATTTTGAAAAATTAAATGAAGTACAATATAGACACACATACACACAGAAAGTGGGCTCACCATGGGCAGATGAATGAATTTTCACAAACTCAAATTTTGTGAATGCATTTAAATTTATTGTTCCATTATACTGCTGACATTGGGCTATGTCATGTCTTTCGGTGAATACTTTTGCAGTTTTCTGTTGGTCATAAACTGGATGTGGAACTGGTGAGTCAGAGTAAACATATATATGCTTCAGTGGAAGATGTTGCTGCAGCTTCTCAAAGTGGGCTTATGAATATGTACACCCATCAGGAACATTTGAGAGTTCTGGTTGCCAGAAGTCTACCAGCATTTGGTGTTTTCTCTTTTTCATTTACTTTTGGGTCTATACTGTTCTACTGATCAGATTGTCTAAATTTGCCCTGATACCATGCTATTCTATTTATTGTAACCTTAAAATAAGACTTGATATCTGGTAGGGGAAGCTCTTTGGCTTTATTCTTCTTCAAGATGGCCTGGGCTACTCTTTGCACTTTATATTTCAATATGAATTTTAAAATCATTTGAAAATTCCTACAAAAAATCTACAGTGATTTTGATTCAGACTGTAATGGATACATAAATCAATTTGGAAAAAATTGACATCTTTGCAACATTGATCTTTTCACTTATTGGAAATAATATAGATCTATACTTACATAGATGCTCTTTTCATTTCTTTTGGTAATTTCTGTGATTTTCCAGTGTAGAGAACTTGCATGATTTTCATTTGATTTACTTTTAGATGCTTTTAATGAGATTGCACATGATGTGATCTTTCAAATTTTATTTACAGGCATACCTTGTTTTTTGGTACTTTCCTTTCTTATGCTTCACATATGTAACCATTTTTTTTTTTTAACAAATTGAAGGTTTGTAGTACCCATGTATTGCCATATTTCCAACAGTGTCTTTTCCCTAATGTCTGTCACATTTTGATAATTTTTGTAATATTTCAAATTTTTGTATTATTATATTTGCTACAGTCATCTATGATCAGTGATCTTTGATGATACCTTTGTAATTGTTTGGGGGCACCATGAGCTTCATGCATGTAAGACTGAGAACTTAATCCATGAATGTGTGTGTCCTGAACGCTCTGCTAACTAGCAATCTCCCATTGTTCTTCTTTTCCTCAGGCCTGTCTATTACGTGGGCCATATTAATATTGAAATTAAGCAATTTACATGGTGTCTAAATGTTCCAGTGAAAGGAAGAGTTGCACATCTTTCGCTTTGAATCAAATGCCAGAAACGATTAATCTCAGTGAGAAAGATATGTCAAAACCAAGACAGACCCAAAGCTAGACCTAAACTTATGCCAAACATCTAATCAAGTGGTGAATGCGAAGGAAAGTTCTCCAAGGAAATTAAAAGTGCTACCCTAATGAATGCCCGAATATAAGAAAGTGAAACACACTTATTTCTGATATGGAGAAAGTTTAGTGGTCTGGATGGAAGATGAAACTAGCCACAACATTTCCCTAAGGCAGAGCAAGGCCCTAACACCTTTCAGTTTCATGAAGGCGAAGAGAGGTGAGGAAGCTGCAGAAGAAAGGTTTGAAGCTAGCAGAGGTTGTTTCATGAGGCTTAAGAAAAGCAGCTGGCCCCATAACACCCAGGTGCAAGGTGAAGCAGCAAGAGCTGCTGTGGAAACTGCAGGGAATTTTCCAGAAGATCTTTGCAGGTAGCTTCACTAAACAATCGATTTTCAGCATGGATAAGACAGCTTTTTCTTGAAATAGGAAGACATCTAGGACCCTCATAGCTAGAGAAGTAAGGCAAATACCTGGCTTCAAAGTATAGAATGACATTTATTGAGGCCTAAAGCACTGGTGACTTTCAATTAAAACTGGTGTTCATTCACCATTCCAAAAATCCTAGCACCCGTAAGAATTTTTCTAACTCTACTTTGTGTGTGTCCTAAATGGAACAAGAAAGCCTGGATGATAGTGTGTCTATTTCTAGCATGGTTTATTGAACATTTTAAGCCTGCTATTGAGATCTACTGGTTAGAAAAAATATTTTGAAAACATTATTACAATGTGCTTAGTCAACCAGGTAAAAATGAGATTAATGTGATTTTATTTTTTTTAGCACAACATTCGTGGATCAAGAAGTAATTTTGACTTTCAAGTCATACACACACACACACACACATTCCAGACCTCCATCATCTGATGAAGGGCAACTAGGTTGGTTTTACAGCTTAGCTATTGTGACTTGAGCTGCTCTCAACATTGATGTGCCTGCCTCACTGTAGTATGCTGATTTTAAGTCCTTTGGGTATATGCCAAGAAGTGGGATAACTGGGTCAAGTAGTGGTTCAACTGGGTCAAGTTTTCTGAGGAATAGTGGTCAAAAAAATTTGCAGTCCCACCAGCAATGTATGAGTGTGCCTTTTCCCCCATGTCCTTACCAACATTTATTATTGCTTGTATTCTTGATGATTGCCTTTCTGATTGGAGTGAGATGAAATATGAGCATAGTTTTCATTTTCATTTCTCTAATTGCTAGTGATGGTGAACATTGTTTCATGTATTTGTTGATGAACATTGTTTCCTGTATTTCTTCTTCTGTGAAGCATCTGTTCAGTTTCTTTATCCATTTATGATTGGGTTATTTGTTTCTTTTGTGTTAAGTTTTTTTGAGTTCTTTATGAACTAAAAGGCTTCTTCACAGCAAAGAAAACAATCAAGAATGTGAAGAGAGAGCCTACAGAATGGGAGGAAAACTTTGCCTCCTTCAAATACAGGAAGCAAAATATTACTTCAAGAAAGAGATAGAAATATTAAAAAACAAACAAGCAGAAATCCCTGAAATGAAGGAAACAATAAACCAAAAAAAAAAAAAAAAATCAATGGAAAGCATCACCAACAGACTAGATAACTTGGAAGACAGAACAACAGACAATGAAGACAAATATATAATCTTGAAAATAAAGTTGACCATACAATGAAGATGGTAAGAAACCATGAACAAAACATCCAAGAATTATGGGATAACATCAAAAGACCAAATCTAAGAATTATCAGGATAGAGGAAGGCACAGAAATACAAACCAAAGGAATATACAATCTCTTCAATGAAATAATATCAGAAAAATTTCCAAACATGAATGAATTAGAAAATCAAATACAAGAGGCTTACAGGACACAAAATGTATAGAACTACCACAGATCCACACCAAGGCACATTATAATGAAAATGCCTGCTATACACAATAAGGATAGAATTCTAAAAGCTGCAAGAGAAAAGGTACAGATTACATACAGGGGGAAACCAATTCAGATTTCAGCAGATTTCTCAACCCAGACCATCAAAGTCAGGCGATCCTGGAACAACATATACCAAACTCTAAAATAAAATGGGTGCCTATCAAGAATCTTATATCCAGCAAAATTAAGCTTCCAATTTGATGATGAAATAAAAACTTTCCATGATAAACAAAAGTTAAAAGAATTTACAATGAGAAAGCCTGTGCCAGAGAACATTCCTGGCAAAATATTTCATGAGGAGGAAATGAAAAACAACAATGACAATCGGCAAAGGGAGGGGCTACACTAAAGGAAAAGCCAATCAAAGGAGAAACCAAATCAAGTTAAAAACCAAAAATAAATGAAAATGAGTGAGAATACAAACCATATTTCAATAATAACCCTGAATGTTAATGACCTAAACTCATCAATCGAAAGACATAGACTGGCAGATTGGATTAAAAAACAAGACCCAACAATATTTTGTCTTCAAGAGACTCATCACATAGAAGAAGACATCCACAGACTGGATAGATGAAAGGATGGGTAAAAATATACCACTCAAATGGACCATGTAAACAAGCAGGGGGTCTCCATTCTCATATCAGATAACGTAGACTTCAAACCAAAAATGGTCAGAAGGGATAAAGAAGGACATTTCATACTGCTTAAGAGAACCATACATCAAGAAGATATTACAATCATAAATATCTATGCCCCAAACAATGGAACATCCACATATATCAAACAAATCCTTCTCAACTTTGAGAATCAAATAGACCACAACACAATAATACTGGATGACTTTAACACACCTCTCTCACCACTGGACAGATCTTCCAAACAAAAACTAAACAAAGAAACCATAGAACTCAACAATACAATCAATAATTCATAATTAACAGATGTACACAGAACATTTTATCCATCAACAAATGAACTTTTTTCTGAGCAGCGCATAGATCCCTCTCTAAAACAGACCATATGTTATGCCATAAAGCAACTCTTCGCAAATACAAAAAGGTAGAGATACTACCCTGCATTCTATCAGACCATAATGGAATGAAATTAGAAATCAATGATAAAATAAAAAACAGAAGCTACTACATCACCTGGAGGCTTAAAAATTACACTATTGAATGGTGCATGGATAACAGAAGACATCAAGGAGGAAATAAAAAAATTCTTAAATGTAAATGAGAACTCTGATACAACATATTGAAATCTTTAGGACACTGTGAAGGCTGTGTTAAGAGGAAAGTTCATTGTATTGAGCTCATTCATTAAAAGAAGAAAAAGTCAACAAAATAATAACCTGACATTACATCTCAAAGCTCTAGAAAAAGAAGAACAAATGAACCCCCAAAGAAATATAAGACAAAAAATAATTAAAATCAAGGTTGAAATCAATGAAATTGAAACAAAGGAAATAATTCAAAAAATTGTCAAAACAAAAAGCTGGTTCTTTGAAAAAATAAATGAAATTGATAAACCCCTGGCTACCCTAATGAAAAGAAGGAGAGAGAAAATTCAAATTATTAAAATTTGAGATGAAAAGGGAAATATCATGACAGACACTATTGAAATACAGAAGATAATTAGAAACTATTTTGAAAATCTATACTCCAGTAAAACAGAAAATCTCAAAGACACCGCCAAATTTCTAGAGGCATATAATCTACCCAAACTGAACAGGAGGACATACACAACTTAAACACATCAATTTCAAGCAAGGAAATAGAAGATGCCATCAAAAGCTTACCATCCAGGAAGAGCCCAGGACCAGACAGATTCTCAGCCGAGTTCTACAAAGACCTTCAAAGAAGAATTAATACCAATACTCCTCAAATTATTCCATGAAATAGAAAAGGAGAGAACCCTTCCAAACTCATTCTATGAGGCTAGTATCACCCTGATTCCAAAACCAAAGTCACATAAAAGAAAGAAAACTTCAGACCAATATCTCTGATGAACATTGACACAAAAATTTTCAATAAAATTCTGGCAAACCATATACAAAAACATATTAAAAAGATAGTGCACCACAATCAAGTGGGTTTCAACCCAGGTTGAAGGATGGTTCAACATATGGAAATCAATAAATGTAATTCATCACATCAACAGACTTAAAGTCAAGAATCATATGATTATCTCTATAGATGCTGGGAAAGCATTTGACAAAATACAACACCTCTTCATGTTCAAAACACTAGAAAAACTAGGGATAGTAGGAACATACCTCAACATTGTAAGAGCTATCTATGCAAAACCAAAAGTCAAAAATATCCTCAATGGGGGAAACATTAGAAGAATTCCTCCTAAAAACAGCAACAAGACAAGGGATGTCCTCTTTCACCACTTCTATTTGACATAGTCCTTGAAACTCTAATCAGAGCAATTAGACAGACAGAAGAAATTAAAGGGATGAAAATAGGAAAAGAAGTTAAATTATCATTACTTGCCAATGACATGATTCTTTACTTAAAGGACCCAAAAAATTCCACCAGAAAACTTCTAGAACTAATAAATGAATTGAGCAAAGTAGAAGGAGATAAAATCAACACCCATAAATCAATTGCATTTCTATACATCAGTGATGAATCCTCTGAAAAAGAAATTAGAAAAACTACCCCATTCACAGTAGCCCCTCCCCCAAATGAAATACTTGGGAATCAATTTAACAAAAGAGATGAAAAACCTCTACAATGAAAGCTACAGAACACTAAAGAAAGAAATTGAAAAAGACCTTAGAAAATGGAAAGATCTCCTATGCTCTTGGATAGGCATAATTAATATTATCAAAATGGCCATACTACCCAAAGTGCTATTACAGGTTCAATGTGATTCCAATTAAAATCTCAACATCATTCTTTATAGAAATAGAAAAAGCAATCATGAAATTCATTTGGAAAAGTAAGAAACCCAGAATAGCCAAAACAATCCTCAACAAGAAGAGCAAAGCAGGAAGCATCAGACTTAAATTCCAGACTTTAAATTATATTACAAAGCTATAATAACAAAAACAGCATGGTATTGGCACCAAAATAGACAAGTAGACCAATGGTACAGAATAGAAGACACAGAGACAAAGCCACATAAATACAGTTATCTCATACTGGACAAAGGTGCCAAAAACATACACTGGAGAAAAGACAGTCTCTTCAACAAATGGTGCTGGGAAAACTAGAAATCCATATGCAAAAAAATCAAATTAAATCCCTATCTCTCATCATGCACAAAACTCAACTCAAAGTGGATCAAAGACCTAGGAATTATACCAGAGACTTTGCGCCTAATGTTGGATTAGGCCCCGACTTCCTCAACAAAACTCCTAAAAGTGCAAAAAAAGCAAGAATCAATAAATGGGATGGATTCAAACTAAAAAGCTTCTTCTCAGCAAAAGAAACAATCAATGAGGTGAACAGAGAGCCTGTATTCTGGAAGCAAATTTTTGCCACATGCATATCAGATAGAGTACTAATGTCTAGGATATATAAAGAACTCAAAAAAACTTAACACCAAAAAACCAAACAACGCAATGAATAAATGTGCTAAGGAGCTGAACAGAAACTTTTCAGAAGAACATATACAATCAATAAACACATATATGAAGAAATGTTCAACATCTCTAGCAATCAGAGAAATGCAAGTCAAAACTACTCTAAGATTTCATCTCACTCCAGTCAGAATGGCAGTTATCAAGAATACAAGCAACAGTAAGTGCTGGCAAAGATGTGGAGAAAAAGGCACACTCAAACATTGCTGGTGGGACTGCAAATTGGTTCAATTCATCTGGAAAGTAGTATGGAGATTCCTTAAAAACTTGGAATGGAACCACCATTTGACCCAGCTATCCCACTCCTTGGCCTATACCCTAAAGACTTAAAAATAGTAATGCAGCCACTTCAATGTTTATAGCAGCACAATTCACAATTGCTAAACTGTGGAAGCAACCTAGATGTCCTCAACAGATGAATGGATAAGGAAACCGTGGTATATATATACACAATGGAATATTACTCAGCAATAAAAGAGAATAAAATTATGGCATTTGCAGGTAAATGGATGGAGTTGGAGAACATCATGCTAAGTGAAGTAAGCCAATTCCAAAGAACAAAAGGCTGACTGTTCTCTCTGATTAGAGGATGCTGATACATAATGAGGGTGGGGGTGGGGAGCATGGGAGAAATGGAGGAACTTTGGATGGGACAGGGGGGAGATAAGGGAAGGGAGGGGGAATATGAGTAGCAAAAATGGTGGAATGAGATGGACATCACTACCCTAGGTGCATGTAGGAAGACACGAATGGTGTGACTCTATCTTGTTTGCAACCAGAGCAATGGAAAATTGTGCTCCACATATGTACTATGATTTGAAATGTGTTCTTCTGTTTTTAAAAATAAATTGGGAAAAAAAAACTTTGCCTTCTGCACCTCAGATAGAGCATTAATTGCAAGTTCAATGTTTAAGAAATACATTTTACAAGGTAATAGCTGCCATGGATAAGATTCCTCTGAGAGAATCTTCAAAGTTGAAAACCTCCTGAAAAATACTCACTATCTATACGCCATTAAAAATATTTGTTATTCATGGGAGGAGATCAAAATATCAACAGGAGTTTGTAAGAAGCTGATTTCATGGATGCCTTTGAGAGACCCAAGACTTAGTGGAGGAAATAATGGCGGGTATATGGAAAATGGCAAGAGAACTAGAATTAGAATTAGGAGCCTGATGATGTGACTGAATGCTGCCACTCATGATAAAATTTTGACAGACGAGAAGTTGCTTCTTATGGGTGGGCAATAGATGTGGTTCCTTGAGATGAAATGTACTCCTGGTGAAGAAGTTGTGACCATTATTGAAGGACAGCAGGGGTTCAGAATGTTCAATAAGCTTACTTGATAAAGCAACATCAGGATTTAAAAGGACTGACTCCAATTTTGAAAGAAATGCTACTGTGGTAAAAATGCTATTAGGTAACATCACAAACTACAGAGAAAAATCTCATGAAAGAGTCAACTGATGCAGTAAACTTCATTGTTGTCTTATTTTAAGAAATTGACACAACCTTCAACAACCACCATCCTGATCAGTTGGCAGCCATCAACACTGAGGCAAGATTCCACCAGCAAAAAGGTTAAGACTTGCTGAAGGCTCAGATTAGTGTTTTTTAATCACAAAGTGTTTTTAAATTAAAGTATGTACCTTTTAAGAGACACAATGATTTGCATACTTAGTTGACTACAGAATAGTATAAATATCACTTTAGATGCACTGGGATACCAAAAAGATTCCTGTGACTTTATTTGTTATTTTCAATTTATTGTGGTAGTCTGGAACTAAACTCACAATATTGCGAAGGTTTGTCTATCCTACTTGTTTGTTGACAGAGATAAAATTGATTCCATTGATTTATGTCTTATCTAGTGACCTTGCTAATTTTTTGTACTGATTCTATTAATTTGTAGGTGCTTTTGAATATTTCAGAAATACAATCAGGCTGTTTGTAAATAATGGCATTCATTTTTATTTTTATTTATTTTTTCGTTACTGGGGATTGAACTCAGGGGTACTCAACCGCTGAGCCACATCCCCAGCCCTATTTTTTAAATTTTTTTTTTGAAGGGTGTTTTCATTGAGTAAGAATTCTTAGTGGATAGTTTCATTTTCTTTAGGTGCTTAGAATATATTATTCCAGTGTCCTTTGGTTTCTGCAGTTTGGAATTTCAGTTAATCATGTCATTGTTTCTCCTGTATGTAATGTATCATTTTTTTTCTCCTGACTTCTTTCAAGATATCCCCTTTATTTTAAATTTCTATGTTTGACCATGATGTATCCAAGTGTGCTTTCTTTCTGTTTATTCTGTGCTGGGTGGTTGACTTAGTTGAATATGTAGATTAATATTTTTCACTAAGTTTGAGAAGTTGTCAGTTTTTATTCCTTCAAATATTTTTCTACTACTCCTATCTTTCTGAGATTCTAATTATATTTAGATTGGTAATTTAGTTTTACTCCACAGGTTCCTGTGGCTCTGTTTATTTTTCTACAATCTTTATTCTCTATGTTTTCCTACCTGTATAATTTCCACTAATCTACCTTAAAGCACTCCAATTTTTTCTTTTCTCATTACTAATCTGCTCTGGGGCCATCAGGTAAATTTTAAAATTCAGTTATTTTTCTCTAACTGTTCTTTTAAAAAAATTTTTTTTTAGTTGTAGATGGACATAATACCTTTATTTTATTTATTTTTATGTGGTGCTGAGGATCAAACCCAGTGCCTGATATCTGCTAGGCAAGCACTCTACCACAGAGCTGCAACCCCAGCCCCTCTAGCTGTTTTTTACATTATATAACTTTCATTTCTTTGTCAAGATTCTATCTGTACATGCATCAGTATCTTATCTTTAAAAATTATTTGGCCGAGTGTGGTGGCATATGACTGTAATCTCAGCATCTTTGGAGGCTGATGCAGAAAGATTGCAAGTTCAAAGCAATTTAGTGAGGCCCTATGTAATTCAGCGAGACCCTCTCTCTAAATAAAATATGAAAAAGGGCTAGGGGTGTGGCTCAGTGGTTAAGCACTCCTGGGTTTAATCCCTGGTACTAACTAACTAACTAACTAACTAAATAACTAAATAAAATAAAATAGAAAATAAAAAATAAAAATTATTTGAACATATGTCTTTATTTCTTTTAATACATTGATAATGGCTGCTTGGATTTCTTTTTATATCCAACATCTGCACCTGCTCACATTCCTCTGCATTTTTGGAGAATATATTTCCAAGGTATAAAATTCTAGCTTTGTAATTGTTCTCCCTTCACATTTTAATTACATCACTTCATTGTTTTCTAGTTTCCTGTTGAGGAGATGATAATAAATCATCCTCTGAAGGTCATATGCCTTTTTCTCTGGCTGTTTTTAAATGATAATTTTTATCTTTGATTCTCAACAGTTTTATTATGATGGGTCTGGTTGTAGTTACCTTTGGCTTATGCATTTTTTTAAAAAAACTTGATCTTCTAACCCTTTGTCCTGTCTTTCACCTCCACCACCACCACCACCTATCATGAGGTATTTGACCACAGGAACCTAAATCCTCATAAATGTTCTCCTTTGAGCTACTTCAAAACAAACAAATCCATCAGATTGCATATTACTTTCCCATCAATGTGGGGCTTGCTAAGCATCATGAAAATGTGGTTCGTTTGTTCTGGAAAAATTTTGGCTGTTATCTCTTCAAATATTATTCTTGTCTTGCTCTTTCTTCTCCTGAGATTGATTATACATATGTTAGAATTTTTCACTCAGTCTCACATGTCTGTATGCTCTTTTCTATGGTTCTCTTTCTCTTGAGGAATTCATTAGCTTTGATGTTTTTGGTCCAATTACTTCCCAATTCACTAATCCCATGTTCTGATGCACTTTATCAGCTGTTAATCCAAGAACTGAATTTTTGTTTCAAATGCTCTATTTTTCAGTTCTAGAATGTCTATTAGATCCCTTTTTACAGATTCTAAGACCTTGTTGACATTCTTTATCCTCTTACCTACTTAGCTTGTGTTTTTCTCCATCTTCTTGATTGTGCCTCTATGGACAGCTTTTTTATAGGTGTTTTTATTGTCTGCTTTCCCTCTCTTGATTATTGCTTATATTTTCCTGTCTCATCAGTAAGTTTTAAATTTTGCCAGATAACCATCAAAAGAAGACATCAAGGCTTCGGCTCTCGATGTTCAGCAGATGGAATCAAGTATTGGCAAACTCAATCCCATCAGGATTTTTAGTTTTAGAGAGACATATTAGACCCTGCCCTACTCCATTTCTTGGTTGAGGCTTTTCTGGACTTTTCATGGAGTGCCTCATGAGTCTCTGTTGCCTTAGTTCTGAAAAACTGCTGGGGAATTGGCTCTACCCTCCAAAGATTCCTGGCCTACCTCTTTGGTGTTCTGTTCCATATAGGTGGCACAGGCACTGTGCTGAGGATAACAGACTCTATGCTGGAGGCAAGGCCTCTGCTTCTAGAGGGTTTGGATAAGTAATTCTTTAATGAGTTCAGCTGATTTTACTCTGCCTTTTAAAAGCTTTCAGCTTCTTTCTCTCTCCTCTGAAAACCTTGCTTCCCTATTCTCCATTGCCTTCAGCAACTCTCTACTGCTTTCTAAAATACAGCTTCTTAAATTTGTCCCTGTTTGTCCAATTATTGTGGCAAGATCTCATATATCCTTTATCTATTATGTCCTCTCCAGAAGCAGAGGTTCTTGGTGACCATATTTTAATATTCATTTCCTGACTAATTTTGGAAATGCATGTTTCTCAAGTGCTCTTTAGAACCAACTTCTTTTTGGTCTTCTTTATTCATTTCTTCATTCATAGGTTAAATAATACGTTGGCTTTAAAGATAATATTGAAGATTCTGCTTGCACACCTCGTGTGGATTCAGAGAACAGAGCACAAAGAAGGATTTTATCATACTAATTCCTCTAAAAATGCAGCTTTTGTTAAATAGGTCTGGTAAAACAGGGCAGGTAAGAGGGTCACAAGAGGATGAAGTCAGCGCTAGGTGCCTGGGAGAATGGAAGTAGAACACTAAAAATATTTCTTTCTCCTGTTTCATGACAGTCGTTTTTTTCCAGCAAAAGTAGGCAGATCTGTCAATAGGAGTTTATTCAGGATCAGGTGAAATTTTGCTAAAATGCATTTAGAGAAGAAGACTTAGAGTTCAGAAAAGGAGATAACTCTACACCTAAATAAAAAACACCATCTAGACCTCTCCACGACCTTGAGACTTGAAGGTGCTATGAGCGATTTTGAAATGAGAGAGCAAATAGTCATTGGTTTCCATTTTTGTTCATTCAGATGTAATAAAAATTGATCTAATGAACTTGTCTCTGATTCAAGTGTCTTAGTGTAAAACCTTTGTGGAGATACCGATTCCTGCAGCCAAACTCCCCAAGGCAGATGGTAGCTGAAGGTGGTAAAGGAGAGAAGAAAGAGGTGGAAAATCAAGTGGAAAGAAAGGAGTAGTCATTTTAAGGGACAGAAAGAAAATGCTGATCTAACCTTATTGAGAAAGCTAGCAAAGGACCTTTTTGAAAAACCGTGCTAATTATGCATGCTCTGCAGCTGGAGCGATCGATCCACTTTGCCATGCAGTTACCTAGAAAAAGCTATTTACTGAGTCCTCAACCAAATCTTGAGAAAACTCCTTGTTAGTAGGTATAGAATCCAGAAAATGTCAGCATGCATCGCTGTTCAGGATTGACTTGACGTCACCACATGAATGCAGCAGGTCTCTCTGTCTGAAGAGACATTGAATATGTACTTAACACAGAGATGAAGCTGACACCATTTTCATACTTGACTGAGTTTCAAATAAACAGTTATTAAGGCTTAGCAGTGGAAGTGTGTAGGAGAATATTTCCTAGGAGAAATATTTTATTTAGTAAAGTAATAGCAGCCAGTTTTCTGACACCCTGAAACACAAGCATACACATACACACACGAGCTTGGGGGACAGACTCAATAAAAAGCAGCTGTTTTCCAAGAGCTTAGCCTTCAAACATGACCTCCCCTACCCCTCAGCAGCATATTTTCTTATTGCCACATTATGAATTCCCTGTTTTTAAGGTTTATCATAAATCTACTGTAATCAAGACAATATGGTATTGGTATAAAAACAGACAAAGGGAATCAAAGGAGCAGTAAGAAGAGTCTAGAAACAGAGGCACATGCTCATGGACAACTGATCTCTAACAAAGTTTCAAAAGGTCATGGAGACAAGGCATTTTTTTTTCCAACAAATGGTGCTGGAACAATTGGATATTTATATGCAAAATAAAACACACATACAAAAACTTTGATATTTTACAGCATCCACATATATCCTGTGTACATCCGGTATACGTATGTGTACACATAGGTGTATGTGTGTGGATGGACGTATACGTATTAGTATAACTCTTCATAGAATTCTAGGAAATGCAAACCAATCTATAGTATCAGGGAAAGAGGAAAGTGCTGGCCTGGGGAAGTACAGGAGGGATGAATTGCAAAGAGGAATGAGAAAATATCTATGTGGCAGACACATGTGCACCATCTCATAGATTTATGCATGTGGAAAACTCAGCATCCCACAGCTGTTTCTGGGCAGTTTAACTTTTGACCTTTAAGCCCCTGCCCCAACACAGTGCTTGTTCTTATTGCCACATCATGGACTAGTCTTTTCTCCCTGAGTCACACACTTATAATTTTCTTGGGGGATAATGATGGGAAAAAGACAAAACACTTGATTTCTATGTGTGGTAAAAAGCCCTTGCGGTGATGATAAAGAATGCAGAAAAAGAAACCAATTGTCCACTGGGGAAAAGCCTTCCATTTGTTTATAAATTCTGTCTTAACCTGATGAAATTTTGCTACAAAATACTTTCTTTAAAAACAAGAGGGCAAATTTTTTTAAAATTTTTAAATGAAGGAGTATTTGAAACTTACCAAAAAATAAAGGTAGTGGATAAGACCTTAAGTAAAAAAATGCACCCACGTATTTGCCAATTAATTTGAGAAATAAAACATTAACACCTTAATAGTTTTTCTGCACACTCTTCATCCCACCTCCTTGTTCCCCTCAGAGAGAACTGCTCTCCTGCATGTCAGCATTTCTGTAGTTTTAACATTTATGTTTGCATACCCAAAGTGCATTTATTTCATTTGTTTTTAATTTTATAAAAGTGCTGTTACATTTGCAATCTTCATTTTACACTTCGTTTTTAAGTTATATTCGTATGATACATGGAGCTGTGTTTGGTGTTTATTGTTGTGTCAAGTTCAATGGTGTGAACATATAATTAGTTCATTTTTCCTATAAATGAGTTTGAGGATCTTATGGGATTTTTGCTATTATGCAAACATATTACACAAAATACTTCCATGAGCCTTCTTGTACTTTTCTCGCAGGATGTGTACATGTGATTGATATGGTTTAGATGTGGTGTCCCTCAAAAACTGATGTGTGAGATAATGCAAGAAGTTTCAGAGGAAAAATGATTGCGTTGTGAGAGTGTTAACCCGGTGATCAATCCCCTGATAAGGATTAACTGAATGGTAACTGAAGTGGTAGGGTGTGGCTGGAGGAGGTGGGGCGTGGCTTTGGGGTATATCTTTGTATCTGGCAAGTGGAGACCTCCCTCTCTGCTTTCTGATCACTATGTGAGCTGCTTCCCTCTGCCACCCTCTTCTGTCATGGCCTTCCGACTCCTGGAGGCCTGAAGAATGGTGCTGGACTTCTAAGGACTGAGACCTCTGCAACTGTGAGCCCTCAAATAAACTTTTCCTCCTTTAAAATTGTTCTGGTTGGGTCTTTTAGTCCCAGCATCAAAAAAGCTAACTAAAATAGTGATATTCTTTAGACAAAGTCTAAGCTGAATTTCAGGGTAGGCATGTTGAAATTGTTTTCCAAAATGGTTATAAAGATGTATCTCATATCAAGAAGAGTTTCTATTTGTTGACAACTTCTGGTTTATTAGACTTTTAACTGTTATGCCTATAAAGCAAATGTAAAATAGTATCTCATTTGTGTTTCTAATTTTTCTGGGTTTTTAAGTTAAGAAAGTTGTCATTAATTTATTGCCTTTACAAGTTTTCTCTTCTGTAGAATGTCTCTTTATCTTCATTGTCCATTTAAGATTTGTTTGCAGCTCTCTTCCTGACTGATCCTAGGAGTTCTTTACATGCATTGGATACTAATTCTCTGTAGTTTGTGTTACATATACCTCTTACTTGTTTAATGATGTCTTTTTTTTTTTGGTACTGGGGGTTGAACTCAGGGGTACTCAACCACTGAGCCACATCCCCAGTCCTATTTTTTGTTTTATGTAGAGACAAGGTCTCACTGAGTTGCTTAGCACCTCGCCATTGCTAAGGCTGGCTTTGAACTCGCGATTCTCCTGTCTCAGCCTCCCAAAGTGCTGGGATTACAAGCGTGAGCCACCGCTCCCGGCTAATGATGTCTTTTGGTGAGGAGAAATTCCCAGCTGCAATGTAAGCAAAGTGATTAATCATCATAGATTTTAAAGGCCTTTGAGTCTTTTTATAACTTCTTTTTGGCATCCATATTCTTTTACTCTAAATGTTCTTTTTTCAGTTTGTTTTAAAAGATGGGAAGTTTTGCCTTTGTCTGAGGTCCATTTGAAGTAGACTTTTTGTTTTTTCTACATGGTAGCAATCCTGTTAGCTCAGCATGCACCTTACCAATTATCTGAGAAATCTTTTAGTGAGCAGGCTACATTGCCATCTCTGCCATTTGTCAGAATAGGAAACACTCCAATGCAGTAACAGAGCCTTAACTTTAAGACATAGAGCAGCGAACACTTCTTTTCCATTCTTGCTAAGTCTGATGTCAGTGGCTCTTTCAAGTGGCTCTCTTACACTGGTGACTCTTTCAGGGATCCAGACTGCTTCCTTCCTGCAGTCCTACTACCTTGGAGTCCTTTCCTGCCACCTTCTCACATGATGGAAAAGCAAAGATGATGGAGAATTCGGTTTTGCTCTTAACTGCCTGGGACCATAGTGGAACAGGACCTTCTGCTTACAGCCACTTGCTAAGAGCTAGTTACCTGACCCAACCATACTGTAAGGGAGGCTAGTAAATTTTGGGAGCATATGTATATTTAATGAGTGCTTATTTTCTGTGCCACATCAAGCAAGTGTGAACATCTTTATGGAATCTCTATGCTGTTCTTGGTCTATTTGCATGTATTTGTAACAATACTTTTTATTAGAATAGCTTTACAACAAGTTTTTCTATCTGCTTGTACAAGTCTTCCATCTAATTTCCTTTTTCAATATTTTAAAAAGTATTTTTGGCCCCATCACTTCCATTTATTTAAAATCAGCCTGTACGTTTCCATAAAAAATACTCCTATAAGATTAGATTATTAAACTTATTAAGTCTATTTAGTTTCTATTGAAAAGGATTGGAATCTTTATGATTACTATTGCCTTGTCTAGATGTTTTTAAGATTTTTCATTAAAGTTTTATGATTTTTTTCTTACAAAAGTGTCTATATTTTTCTAGATTTACTCCCATGTCATAATTTTTTTGCTAATAAAATTTTTACATGTATAGAAATACAGTTTGTTTTTGAGTAGTAAATTTGTATTTACTAATTTTGCTAGATTCTCTTATTAATTATCATACTTTACCCTCAGTAATTCTAATTTTTGGTCAGTAGCTTTTTTAGGGTTTGCTATTCATATAAGTCATGTCATCAAATAGTGACAACTTGGTCATTTTTTACAGTACTCTTTGCTTTTGTGTATTTTCTTATCTTACTGCCTTGGCTATAACACCTTAAGCAAAGCATTCAAGAGAAAATTGGATGATGATCCTTGTCTTGCTGCTGATTTAGAGAGAACCACTGGTTTATAGGATCTGACATTTACTTGTAGGTTTCTGGTGGACGTTCTCTATCAGGTCAAGAATGGTCTCTTCGCTGGGTGTGGTGGTGCCACCCTGCAATCCCAGCGGCTCTGGAGGCTGAGGCAGGAGGATCACAAGTACAAAGCCAGTCTCAGCAACTTAGTGAGACCCTGTCTCAAAATAAAAAGGGCCAAGGAAGCGGCTCAGTGGTTGAATACCCTTTGGTTCAATCCCTGATACCAAAAACAGACAAACAAACAAATAAATAAATAAATGAGGTCTCTTTTCTTCCTGATTTGCCAAGGGAATATCCAGAATGAAAAATGAATACTGGGTATCATGAAAAGCTACTTTGTGTCTATTAATTTCATTTTTACTTCTTTACCAATATGCAAATAATATTAATAGATTTCCTGAAATTTAAGTCATCTATATGATACTGAGATATTTCCAACAAAGTCATGGTTTTTCATATCTTTTTAAAGTCCCCACTGGTTAAAAATTGATAACTTTGTTTTATTTTAGGATTTGTATCTCTACGTTGTAAAATAATTTTATTTTCTTATATTGGATTCTTTAATTTTAGTGTTATTCCAGCTTCATAGAATATATGAAAATGTGTTTCTTTTAAAATTCAGCATCCATTCATGCTCAAAACACTAGAAAAACTAGGGATAGTAGGAAATGCCTCAACATTGTAAAAGCTATATATGCTAAACCCAAGGCTAATATCATTCTAAAAGGAGAAAAATTGAAAGTATTCCCTCTAAAAACTGGAACAAGAAGATGATGCTTTCTTCTACCAGTTCTATTCAACATATTCCTTGAAACCCTAACCAGAGAAATTAGATAAAAGAAAGAAATTAAATGGATATGAATAGGAAAAGAAGAACTCAAACTATTCCTATTTGCCAACAATATGATTCTACATTTAGAAGACTCAAAAAAAAAAAAAAATCCATCAGAAAGCTTCTAGAACTCACAAGCTTAGCAAAGTAGCAGGATTTAAAATTAACACCCGTAAATCAATTGTGTACCTATACATGAATGATGAATCAGCTAAAAGAGAAATTAGGAAAACTATCCCATTTATAATAGTCTCCAAAAAAATACTTGGGAATCAATCTAACAAAAGAGGCAAAAGTTCTCTACGATGAAAACTACAGAACACTAAAGAAATAAATTCCAGAAGACCTTGGAAGATGGAAAGATCCTCCATTTTCTTGGATAGGCAGAATTAATACTGTCAATATGGCCATACTACCAAAAGTATTATAGAGATTTAATGTGGTTCCTACTGAATTTTCAACATCATTATTCATAGAAATAGAAAAAGCAGTCATGAAATTCATTTGGAAAATAAGAGGCCTGGAATTCTTGGCAAGAAAAGTGATGTAGGAGGCATCACAATACCAGACTTTTAATTATATTATAGAGCTACAGTAAAAAAACAGTATGGTATTGGCACAAAAACAGACATGAAGATCAATGGAACAGAATAGAAGACACAGAGAGAAACCCACATATATACAGTTATCTCAAACTAGACAAAAGTGCCATAAACATACATTGGACAAAAGATAGCCTCTTCAACAAATCATGTTGGGAAAAGTGGAATAGGAAAGACAGTAGAATGAATTGGACAGAACTCCCACATATGTGAATACACAATCAGTGTAACTCCATGTACAAACTCAAGAATGGGAAGTCATACTCCATGTATGTATAATAGGTTAAAATACACTCTACTGTCACGTATATAGAAAATGAACAAATAAAAAACATAAAATAAATAAAAAAAGGTTTTTTGAACTTGTTTTATGGCCAATATATAGTCAGTTCTAATAGGTAGGATTTCTTTTTCTTGAATATGTCTGAGTACCTTTTATATTTTTTGCCATTTACTGTGTTTTTAAAAAAATTTTTAGTTGTAGATGGACACAATGTCTTTATTTTATTGCTTTGTATGTGGTGCTGAGGTTCGAACCCAGGGCCTCACGCATGTGAGGCAAGCGCTCTACCACTGAGCTACAATTCCAGCCCCCTACTGTGTCTTTATTCCCTTAAAAATTTTTGGTAAGTCTATTTATTTGCTTTATATTCTGTATTTGATCATTTAATATTTGACATTTTAAAAAACTTTACAGCAGCCTGGTTTTCTTAGTTTCTGTCTTCCCCCTAACCCCTTGGGTGCTTAATGTTCTTGTGATTTTTGTATTTTGACTATAAAGTCATGTTTATTGGAAACATATTAATGAAAATTGCTTGAGTGGCAGTCTGAGAGTACACCCTCCTCTACCAGCATCTTAGGGCTAGTTCAGATGGGTCTATGGCTTTCGGATTGTACAAACATGTAAAATCAGGTTCTGAGCCCTTGTTAATGTGAATTTCTTTATCAACCAGCACGCAGGGACAAAATAGGGCCTATATCTGATATCAATGATCAATTTTCTCTGCTATTTCCTGCTGGGTTTTTAAAAAAATTTAAGTTCATACTTTCTTGAAGATTTTAATCCTTTCCAAGTTCTCATTTCATATGTGATTTGCTTTTTTTTGGTACTAGGGATTGAACTCAGGGGCACTTGACCACTGAGCCACATCTCCAGCCCTATTTTGTATTTTATGTGGAGACAGGGTCTCACTGAGTTGCTTAGCGCCTCACCGTTGCTGAGGCTGGCTTTGAACTCACGATTCTCCTGTCTCAGCCTCCCAAAGTGCTGGGATTACAGGCGTGCACCACCGTGCTTGGCTGTGATTTGCTTTTTATCTACTTTTTTTTTTGGTACCAGGGATTGAACCCAGGGGTGCTTAATCACTGAGCCACATCCTTAGCCTTTTTATTTTTTATTTTGAGACAGGGTCTCACTAATTTCCTTCCTTCCTTCCCTCCCTCCCTCCCTCCCTCCCTCCCTGCCTTCCTTCCTTCCTTCTTTCCTCAAAATTGGAATCCTCTTGCCTCAGACTCCTGATCCTCTGGGATTACAGTGTGTGCACTGCACCTGGCTTAATCTACTTTTTCATACTGTGTGGCTTAAAGCTCTGTCCTAGATCTATTGGCAGGAAAGCTCCCGAGTTCTTATTACAGAAGCCCCAAGTCACTGGCTTTTCACATAAACCATTAAACACACCCAATATTTGCTTATGTATTAGTAGATTATTAAAATGGTGTATCCTATTAAATATTAATACTGTAAACAAAGTGTCTTTTTCTTCTCATTGTTCTAGAAGAAAGATTTTAAGACAAGATCAAGCTTATTGGGTAAATACTTGCTGGCTAAAAAGTCAACTCTAAGGAAATAAATAAAAGGAGTTACATTGAGTGTGTGGACGAGGAGGGAGGACAAGAGGCTAAGGGGCGTCAGTTGTGCCTGGTGAGTAGAGTTACAAGGGAGGTCGGGTGTGGAGTCAGTTCGTGGGGAGGGGAGGGCAGCTTAGTCAGCCTAGCTGGTTTGGTGGGGATCCCCCACCCCTGTGGCCACTGTGCATACCTCTCACATCCCTGGGACAGGTCCCTGTGCTAATATCCTGTGGGTTTCCACTGCTAGGTTTTTTGGGGGCTGCGTTCTAGGGTCTACTGTGGCATCTGACCCCCATTTGCAATCCGTGTCAGGAGAAGCACCCAGAGGGCGACTGTCCGCAACTCTGACAGCAGCTGGAAATGCAGTCTAAATTCTTATCCTCCCAGCAGATGGTTAGGGTTGGGGTTAGGGTGGTTGAAGCAAGAGGCAGGTCAATCACTAAGGAGAAGAGCAGGATTGGGGCAGCTGTGTTGATGCTCAAGGAGTCTGGGTGAGTGGAAACAGGAGCAAGAAGCATGTTCTGAGAACAAGAGGAGCAATCCAGAGAGGGCAAAGGAAAACAGAGGAGAGGGAGATTTTACATGGAGCCAAATGCTCCCACAGGAACATTGGGTTTTAATGTGCTGGCAGAGTGCTATTATTTATTTATTTGGTGCTTTGCCTTTTAAAAGGAAGAAAGGAAGATAGGGAGAACAACAGATGTCCATCACACATATCAGGTGCTGTTCTAAGTGCTCTACATGTATTATCTCACTTAAAATTTTCTATAACCCAGTGAAGTAAACGCAAGTATGTGTTGCCATTTTGTAGATGAAAATCTAAGACCCAGAGAGGGTAAGAAACTTGCTCAGGGCCACCCCACTGCTAAGTAGTAGATTGAATTTCAAGGCCTAAGCAGAGGCCTGAGAAGTCAGTGAACCATAACATTTGACCTGCAGCTATTTTTCAGCTCATAAACTTGTATGTATTATTTTGCTTCTTACCTTGCTTTACAGAACAGTGTAGTGAGGTGTGGGAAAAGGAAACCTGTGGAGGTCTGCTGACCCAATTCCTTCCTTCCTTCCTTCCTTCCTTCCTTCCTTCCTTCCTTCCTTCTTTCTTCCTTTCTTTCTTTTACTGGAGATTTAACCCAGGGGCACTTAACCACTGAGCCACATCCATAGCCCTTTTTTTGTATTTAGAGACAGTGTCTCACTAAGTTGCTGAGGCTGGCTTTGAACTCATGACCCTCCTGCCTTAGCCTCCTGAGTTGCTGGGATTACAGGTGTGTGCCACTACGCCCAGCTACTGATCCAATTTCTTATTCCAGGTAAAAGTTCTTTCTTTCTTGGAGATGGATAGGGTGGACTCTTATGAGAACATCTTGTTAGGAATCACCCCTTTAGACAAAAGGAGTCTTAGAATTTCTTAGAGAGGCAGCTTGAGGAGAATCCAGAAGAATCATTGGAAGTTCAGATTTTACTGAAGGAAACAGCATCCCTTTAGGAAACGGGACGGAGAAAATGACACCAAGTGATTTTTTTAAGGAGAACTATTTGTTACTAGAGAAGAACAGGGTTTGACACTGAGTATGTAGTGGAATAAACATACAGTCTCACAAAGCCCTTTGATAACCACTAGGAACTTTTTGTTTAAAAGCAGATTCTACAAGAGCTTTTTATTTTTGTGATCTCTATAACTGAAGCCCTGTTTGCAGTAAGCTGCAAATGAGTATTTTTTCATAATTTAATGGTGTATTATAGTTGGACATAATGGTAGGATTTGTTGTTACTCATTTGTACATGCACATGACATGAGAGGATTTTTTTTTTGCTCACAAAATCTTCATCTATGAGAATGTAGGTACAGTAAACGTGGAAAATCCTTTTTTTGCACTCTCCACCTCCCCAGGAAACTGATGATAATGATAATAGCTCTTAAAATTAAGAAAGTAAAGCTTCAACATTTCTATTGATTTCCTTGGATTTGGTGACATGGTATTTGTAACTTCATATATACCAAGTACGTAAGGGGCAGGAGCACCTTATTCAATTTGTAATGAGCCTTGAATTTCATTTTCCATAGGTTTTAAAAGAATTTCATTAGAAATAATACATATTTTGAGCAAAATAACAGTGTGCAGAAAAGAAAAAAGAAAGCAACCCCACAATTCTTCCCATCCAACCACTGTGAGAACTCTGGAGGTGTCTCTTCTTTCAGACGTTTGAAATTTAACATGTGGATAGAAATCTTTCCCTGCCTTTTTTTTTTGTACTGGGGATTGAACCCCACTGAGATACTCTACCACTGAGCTACACCCCCAGTCCTTTTTATTTTTTTATTTTGAGACAGGTCTCTGTAAGTTGCCCAGGCTGGCCTCCAGCTTGCAATCCTCCTGCCTCAGCCAGTCTCCATAGCTGGGATCATAGGCATGCACCACTGTATCTGGCTCTTCTTTTCCTTTTAAAATGTAAAATGAAAGTCATAAAGAGAGTTAAGACTGCAAAGAAGGGGAATGTGCTGGAATAGGATCTCACAGCAGCTGAAGCTATATCCGGGGAACTTGAGAGTGACAGTGGACAGTGGCCTCCTGCCTGGTTCTTGCTGTTGAGACTGGTGACTGTTGGCAGTCAGGGGTTTTCAAGTAAGTTGCATTTTATAGAATCCCCATTTAATTGCATAATGCCTGCACAAAAAATGATGATTATGAAAGAATACTTGTGACATGTGAAGCCCAAAAAGATTACAAAGACTTATGTGTAAAGAATAGGTGGACATATTCCAAAAAGCTAACACGGATGGGGATTAGGTAGTGAATGTTTTTAAAATCTCCTCTTTATTGCCTTTTTTTCTTATATCTTCTGTGTCATGATTTTTTTTAAATAACAAAGGTATCTTTAAAAATATTAATCAGAACTGTTGAATCTTCCTACAAATTTATTGGTGCCAGTTAACTAATGTTAGAAAGCAGCTGTAGACAATGCAATTTCATCTAACAATAAATTAGAAACATTTATTGGACTGTGACTCATGTTCCAGCTTGAAACATAAGAACACAGGTCATATATCATCTTACCTTATTAAAAACAATAACTTCCTTATTCACTGACAAAACTGAAAAAATAGCATCTGTTATGTTTTTAGATACAAGGTGTCCCTCCAAAGCTCCTATGTTAATGCAGGAATGTTCAGAGGAGAGATGATTGGACTATGAGAGTTGTAACCTAATCAGTCATCCTGGTTTGACAGGATGACTGCCAAACTGGTAACTGTAGGCTGGGCGGGGGGGGCATGGCTGGGTTACTGAGGACATGTCCTGGAAGATTCCCTTTTCCCTATGGTCCCTTCCTCTTTTGTCTTTCTCTGCTTCCTGGCCACCAGGAACAGAGCAGCATTCTTCCTCCACCATGCCCTTCTGCCATGATGTTCTGCCTCACCATGGGCCCAGAGCAATGGACTCACGCCACTATGGACTAAACCTCTGAAACTGTCAGCTCAAAATAAACTTTACCTTGTCAAATTTATTTTTGTCAGTTATATTGGTCACAGTGACAAAAAGTTGACTAACACAGCATCCAAAGTTTACAGAAATATACCATGAAAGATTTAGAAAAGAAAAGAGATTGAGGTCTATAGATGCAAATTTTGGTCTTGGATTTGACCATACTAACTTCAGTTTCATATATCAAAATGTGAGTGATGAGAAAATGTTCTGTCTGGCTACCACATTGATTTATTATGAGAGTAAACTAAAACCACAGAACCTCAAAATTGAATCCCCCAAATCAGAGAGGCTAGAGGAAGTAATAGAAGCAATTCCATTAGTGGCCACTGTTGGAATACTTCAAGAATGGGGAACACATCATCTTGGGTTTGGCCCATTTCGTTACTGAGCACTGTTGTTAAAAGGGTCTTGCTTATGGTGGTCTCCTGAACTTTCTGCTCCATTTTTCCAGTTGCATCTCTGAGGTAGGGCAATTTGGCCCCAAGCATGGCTTGATGGCTTCCAGGTGTGCAGATAGAAATCCTCCCAGTTTGGTGGGAGAGCCCGCTGGTCTTCTCTGGCAATAAGCAGCCTTGCTGTGGCTTTTTCTGAGTGCCATGATGGGAAAATTCTTGGAAAGTACCACTCTGGACCCTAGAGTGACCACTCTCCATTGCATTAGAAGTCACATTTTCACAAAGGTAGCCAAGCACATGCTCTCCTACCACATGCAATTCATAGTGGCTTAGTTAATCAAAATCCCAGCATTTGTTTCTTTTGTTTGATTGTTTTTCTATCTGTATTTTTGCTTTTATGAATGCCCTATCCTGTATTTATGAAATTAGTTTTAGAAAGTAAGAATGGGATTTTAGATTTATGTTAAATTCCATTTGTTACATTTGGTTCATGGTTCTATGCTAATGGGATCTTATGGGGTTCTGATTTTCTGACTCAATGAATTCATAGTTCATTTTGTTCAAGGTTCTCCAGGATGTGGTGAATGTGGTAACTCTGTCCTTATGCTGTAGGAACCTGATCTGCACTTCCAGCCCCTCTCTCCCACCTCTGGCTTGGTCCTAAGATATTCTTTTCTATATTCATGGCCTCTAGGAACTGCATACCATCTGTTGCATTTTACCAATTCTCACTTGGTTGTATTTTTTTTTATTCCAGTTCTGCTTTCTAATCTTGTGTATTAGTCCATGTCTTTGTTGCTATAACAAAATACCTGAGGCTGGTAGTTTATAAAGAACTATTTAGCTCACCTTCTAAAGACTGCTAATTCAAATAATATGGTGCTGACTCTGGTGAGGGCTCTCATGGCTGCATCATATAATGATCCCAGAGGGAACATGTGCAAGAGGGAGAGATTACATGGTGAGATTACATGGTGAGACAGGAAGCCAGAGACTGGGAAGTGTGCAGTCTAACTGGGGTCCCATGATAACTACTTAATCACTTTTGAGGGTACACCTTTATTGGTCCAATCACCTTGCACTAGGCCTCCATCTCTTAATTAAAGATTCTATCACCTCTTAACAATGTCACCCTGGGGACTAAGTTTTCAATGTATGAAAATATGTGGGGTACAAATCACATCAGAATCATAGAACCTTGAATATTTTATTTTTGAAAATGTATTCCTTCCTGCTCTCTTCTCTCCTATATCCTTCTGCTCTGGACTACAACTACAGAATGACCATGACCATGTCCATACCCACCTGGCTGCCTCTTTCCTGGGAGGAGAGGTCAGCTACACATATGGGAAGCAGGAGGGGATCAAGCACCATGCTGGAGGCCTTTCACTAGAACCTGCTCTTCTGACTGATCATTTATCACAGAATATGGGAGGTTGTAAATGTATCTAACTCTTCTAAGCACATGGTCCATTTTTTTCTCACAAGATAGGAATTTGCAAGTGCTTTTAGGAAGTCCTGATTCACCAAGCTCACAGCATTCTGCCTAATCTCCCCATGGAACAAAAGATTGTATGAGCTTCACCAGACTTGTCTCATTTAGTGAATTAATGCTTTTCCTGGGCAACTGTAGCTTCAGGAAGCACCGAAAGACTAGACCCTTCTCTGTGATTGAGACCCCCTCAGATCCAGTAATGGACATGGAAACCATCTGTCTGGAAGTATGGAGGATGAGAGTGCATCTTCCTCAGAGGGCTAGTCAGAAACTGGGGGACATGGTGAGGTTTGGCTCGTGTGTCATTGCCTGGAACAGGAGTGAAATCAGCAGGCCAGCAATCAAACCTGATTCTCCAGGCTGACCGCCAAGGTTACAAGGCAGCCATTGGGCATGGTGTGATGACTGTTCTGTGTACAGGGACAAGGGTTAAACTAACAGAATGCGTCGCTGGAAGGCATTTTAGAGATCATCTCATTTAATTACAGAAATGCCGGACTTAGTAAAACAGGCTTACTGCCCTTTCTTGATGACCCATAGCATTTGAAGGGATAGCCAAGACTAGATTGCAGGCATGCACACTGGCACTCACACGCATGTGAGCACACACACACTCACACACATGTATGCACATGCACACATGCACAGCCGGAACATACATGCTTCTTCAGTCCTCTTTCTCACCAATTGTGATATATAGGAAACACATGGATTTTAATTACATGAAGCATTTTCTTAAATGCAAATCAATTCTGAATGTGTGAAAACTTTTCCAGGAAAACAGACGGGTTACCTCTGACCTTTTATGTGTGAGTGCACATATTCTGGAGTTCTATAAAGATTACGTTTACCAATAAAATTGTGTTATAATGATGTCTTCTGATAGTTTAGTATTTAAAGCTCTGGGTGTGGCTCAGTGAATTCTATCCTCCAGCCACTCATAAGGGACCTTGGAGTTTGGAGATTTTCCATTAACTTCTGGTATTGAAGTTTTGTTGCCAGCTATGACCCTGTGTTTCCCCTGAACTCTGTGGGGGAGAGAGCGCTGAGAAAACTCAGGCAGGAATGTGTATGTGCGCGTGTGTGCATATGTGTATGTGACACATCTTAACTAAAGTGTGCAGATTTCTGACATTTTCTCTTTGTTGAGAAGTGAGAAGCAGAGAGAGAGAAAAAAAGAAATTGTATGGAGTGGAAAAGAGGACCAGAAAAATCCTTGATATGAAATCTCTCCTCTCTACTGTTCAGTAAAGATAATAGGCTTAAGAAAAATTAGGGTGACAAAGTCCTACTTGAGGAGACCAGTACCTGTGATGGGTTGTGTCCAGTCTGCTGCCCACTAGACAGCAAGCTTGTTGGAACTAAGGATTGGGCTTCCTTCTCTCTCTGACTCTTTGGGGGCCTTGCAGTCCTTGGGGAGCCAGAGGCATTCCTGGAATGAATTCAGCCTTTCGCACCATCTGCTTCTGGCCAGCAGTCTGGGAAGACACACTGCTTGTTTCTGAGTATTCCAGTGACTGGGGACTCACTCGGGGGCATTGTCAGAAAACTGCAGATCACTGCCCACTGGGACAGCATCTCCTTGCCAGCCTCTTGTTTCTCTGAGTCTCCCTGCTGGCTTTCCATCTTTATGGGAGGAGACATAAAAGAGGAGAGAAAAGTAGGAAGAGGATCAGGAGGAGGGACTGGAGAGGGAAGAAGGAGGGAACAGAAGGCAGAGTGGGAGGAGCAGGGAGAGGAAGAGAGAGGAGAGGGAAGAAGGGAATCAAAAGAGGGAAAGGGAGTTGAAGAGGAAAAAGCGCTGGATGGGAAAAGGTGGGGGGAAGCAGAGGAGGACAGGAAGCAGCAGAGTGGGGAACAGGAGGAAGGGGGAGCCAGAGGCAAGAGCATGGCAAGCTGTGCAGAGAAGTGGTCAGAATCTTTCCTGCAAATGTCCCTCCCTCGGATTCCTCAACTGCTCTTAATTTCTGCTGAGGGTGTCGGGACACTTTGGCTGCAGATCACTGAAAATCTGACTCAAATGAACTGACTTTTAAAAAGCAAAACAAAACAAAACAACAACAACAACACAAAACCAAAGAGGATCTATTGGCTGAACAGTCAACTCCCTGAACAGTCCAGAGATAATATGGGTTGGACTGGTTTCTAACACTTTCTCTGTGCTTCCAGAAGCCCTCCCTGTGCATGAGCTTATTCCTCAAGCTGTTTCCCTCCTTGTCTTAAGAAGAGTGTCAATAGCAGTCTTCTTTAGAGGTCAAGTCCTCACCACTGTCAAACAGAATCTCTGAGCCCATGGACCCGGTTGGGAGCGCTTGATGTGCTGATGAGCTTTGCCCTGGGAGTGCTTGTCTCTTGGTCTCCTTGGGCTGAAGGGAGGTTTACCCAGGTTGGCTCAGACCAGAGGGGCTGCCCCTGGGGTTGGAGTAGAGTCTGTCCCTCCCAAGGCTCCACATTGGAGGCTGGTGGAAAGTTCCACCTGACCTTTGAGAGACATATCAGATGTCTCAGTGAGTTTATGTCATCAGCAGTTTGTTGATTCACCAGATGGCTTAGACTTCAACAACCACATTATAAAGAGGTTAGAACTGTCAGCAAACCTCTTTGGGAACATTGCCTTGAACTTCAAGACCATTGTATTTATTCTTAATGGTGTTACCATCCCTGTCCATGGCTAAATTGGAACATTTGCTCTCTCAATAAGCGGTCATTAATTTACCAATTAATCACAGCTGCTTGGTCGTTGCCTAGAATGGGCTGTCCTCTGGGAAGGCTACCAAGAAGTGTGAGACAGTGGCTGCTAGGAAATTGCACAGTTCCTGAGTAGATAAGCCCTGTTCCCAAATAAATTGCACTGAACCTTAGGTAAGACTTGAAGAGCAACACCGGACTGGGCTCCACCCGGGCTCCATCCCTGCCTGGCTAATGGATGTAGAGAAAGGTACTTGACTGCTTTCCTCATCTGTAGAATGGGACCAAAGAATTTAAATTTCCTAGAAGAAGGCCTGGCATGGATCAGCACCCACACTTGTTTTCTCTGTTCTCAGCACAGAAAGAAGTCACGGGTTCAGAGCAGGAAGAATCACCCCAGGGAGCAATAGAGGTGTGCTTGAGAGAATAGTGGTGAAGACCGGAAAATGGGAAGAGAGGCAAAGAGGCAGCGGGATGTGTGCTGGGTAGGCTCACATCCCACAGGACAAGGAAAAACATGGCAGAATAGGAGCTGCAGAGGGAACAGTAGGAGTGAAGGTGTAAACCATGTGTTCTGGAGTCATTCAGATCAGTGGAAAGGCTTCTGGGAAAGGGCGATGGAAGCAGCAGTGGACGTGCATTCGAGACAAGCAAAAGGGGGACCTTGAGTGCCAGAAAAGGAGGTCTGACTTCCTCCCTGTGTTGCAGGTTTTTGGACAGCACCCAGACATTACTCTGCATTACACTGAGGACACTCACAGAAATGCAGGGCATGTGAGGGGCTGCAGGAGATGAAAAAGAGGTACTCTGCCAGCACAGCCTCCCATGGGAGGATCAGTCTGGCTATGGCTCCCTTCCTCCCTGCTCTACTTGCTGCTCTGGAGCCTCAGTTCTGAGCTGAGGAGTTGTTGGAGGGCTGTCTCACTTCCAGGATGCAGAGAGGAGAAACTTCCAGTGTTTTCAGGGCACAGGACAGAGGTGGTGGGCACCATTAGGCAGAGGTCGGAAGTCTGGAACATGAGCAGAACCGAACTGGTGGGGGGGTCCCTCAGTGCAAAGGCTATGAGGCTGAGAGTTGGGCAGAGCCAGGAAAGAGATAAGACCTCAGGCCTGGCCCCAAGTGGTCAGGACCCAGATGGTGAGGCCATTGTCACCCAGCCTGGTGCAGGTTTAATGCAAGGTCGTGCAAGGAGAAAGATGGCCTTGTGAAATGCTGGAGGTTAATGTGCAGTGAGGGTATTGGTGTTTCGTAAGGGCTTGGCACGTTTGCTGAATGATTCTGGCTGGCTGCCCAGTTCTGAGTTTCCTGTTCATAGTTCCCCAGATGTGTCACTGCTGAAGGATTAAAGCCCTAAGAGCCTCTGACATAGGCGTCACCAGGAGCCCACTTTCTCTGAGTCGTCTGACAAGATATGAGGTGTCATTCTCCTGTGACACAGACCCTAACCCAGAGCTTTTTGGGAAAGGGGGAGAGAAGGATGAGCAAAACTACCCAGGGCTGACTTCAAAATGTGCTTTTGTTTTTAATTACCAGCGTCAACCCAGCAGGCTTCATTTGGGGGAAAGAAACCCTGCTGGACTATCCTGAGAGCAGCCACTTCCTACTAAACCAGCTATTTCCAGATGCCCCAATGATGAACAGAAACGGTAAGATGATTAATTGTCGTTTAGGTTTTTAAAAATTTATTTCTTGGAGTTAGGAGTGGCTCTGTAGGCACATTTAATCTTCAGGTGTGTGTATGAGCCATATTAAGAGATCACTTATGATCACCTATGCTTTATTTCATTGCAAATTTACCAAAAATACATGGGAAATATACCTTATAACTTATATACTACTTTTATACTACTTATAAGCTATAAAGTTATATGACTTTTGGAGGCTTATAAGTGAAGTGTATTATAAATAAGATCCTCTTATAATGCTGGTGAGGATGTTAGAATGAAGACATCATATCACTTTCTATTAAGCATCTACACTTTTAGAGGGGCATAATCTCACTCAAAATTTTGCTGAAAGCTTAACTTTTAAAGTTATAATGTATTGTATCTAGAGATTCAGGAGGCTGAGACAGAAGGATCATACATTCAAGGCCAGCCTTAGCAATTTAGCGAGACTGTCTCAAAATCAAAAAATAAAAAGACCTGGGATGTAGCTCAGTGGTGAAAGTGCCCCTGGGTTCAATTCCCAGTATATAATAATAATAATAATAATAATAATAATAATAATAATAGAAGTTACAATGCATTATGTTGGCAATACTTGCACATGATTCCTTTGGTAAGGGCTTAAAATGTAACATAAAAAGCACAGGATGACTTATCTTAGGAAGCTTTGCAAAGGTTACACACAGGCCTCAGAGAGGATTAGAAACTGCATTTCTTATTGGACATCTTCACCTCCATGATTCCTCAAAATAGTGTATTGTTGTGGGAAAGGATAAGAAAATGGGACAGAATAGGACAGATTAAGGGAAGGAAATAAGAGAAGAAGTGAGGTTTACTACTCAATTCAACTCTACTGCTCTTATGCAAAATGCTAGTTTCACACTATGTTTGTGCAAGTGTGAATTGCAGGATGGAGGGGAAGGATGCTCCAAAAGGAGCACCCGCGGTCAGCAAGTGTGGTGAGCCAAACATTCACCAAGAAACAGCTGGAGAGCAATGGTGGGTGTGTCCAGGGTCAAGGATTTCTGTTCATTATAAATGGGTTGATCTGTTGGGAAAAGGAAGATGTGATTGCCCAGAAAGACCTGGGAATGCTTCCTGAGACGAACTTGATCTTCCCAGCGCAACATGCAGCTAATCTTTGAACCCAGGAGCCCTGTTAGCACAAGCCCAGTTAGTTTATTCAGGAGAAAAACTTGACAGTCAGATCAAGGAATGGTGGAGACCCACTTTTAAAATATGTGCACCAATATCCACATGCTCATGGTCAAAAATAAAACTTAAAAAAGAAGAGTTTAATAATTTAATAATTTAAAAAGATGAAAAATAGAAACACATCACTATGAGAGAAACACTACAGACTGAGCATCCCTAATCAGAAAATCTGAAGTCCAAAATACTCTAAATTGGATTTCAGAGCATTTCAGATTTTGAGATCAGGAATGCTTAATTAGTAAAGTCTATTCCAAAATCCCCAAATCTACAAAGCTCTGAAATCTGGAACACTTTTTGTCCCAAGCATTGGATAAGAGATGATCAACCTGTACTAACATTTTGGTGGGTATCTTTTTGTCTGAATGTATTTACATTTTGAAGAAATATACTTGTCCTGTGCATGCTGTTTTATTACATGCATTTACCTCTCAGCATTATATTGTGAGCATCTTGCTGTGGCAATGAATTTCCCTTTACCAATGCTTTTAAATTAGACTGCATAGATAATTTATTAAATTCTTTGACAGATATTTGATTTTTACTTTTCTATTATTGATGGTATGAAAACTAACATCCTTGCTGCTACACCTTTTATTGCTTCATGAATATTCCCTTGGGATAAATTTCTAGAGCTAAAATTGCAGGGCCAAAGGACACGAGAATTTTTAAGCTCTTGAACTCTGCTGTGAGATTAATTCTGGGAATGTGCTATTAATTTATATGCCCCTCGGACTGTAGGAACACCATTTTCTAGCATGTTTATCAGCATTGGGTTTTGTCAATAAAAAAAGTCCAAAAAACAACAACTTGTACTAACCCAAAATAACTGGCAAAAGCTATTTTGTTGTCCTAGTTTACTTTAAGAAAACCCTTAGTAAAACCTTCTGGCTTCCTCTTTGTCCCCTTGGGTTCGGCTTTCTTACTTTTTTGGTTACTCATTGCCGAAGCAATCAGCTCTTATCGTAACTTGTGTCAACCTAATTTCTGAGGTCTGTGGCCTCATTTGATGTCACTCAGAAAGTATGCTGAGAATGGTGGAATCAGAGGCTTTTACTCTGACTTTGTTCTGATGAACTACCTGGGATAAACATCGCTTTTATGATTTTTTCCTCTTTTTATAGTTGTTACATTTAGAGAAGTTCCATGCAGTGGTGCATGCCTATAGTTCCAGCTACTTGGGAGGCTGAGGCAAGGGGATGGCTTGAACCTGGGAGTTGAGATCAGTCTGGGCAGCATAGTGACACCCTGTGTCAAAATGATTTTATCATTATTGTTGTTATTACTACATGCTGAGTATCCCTATCCAAAATGTTTGGGATCCAAAATGTTTCAGATTTTAGAGTTTTTCAGATTTTGAATATTCATGTAGATTTTACTGGTTAAATATCTCTAATCTCCAAGATGCTCCAAAATTTTAAACTTTTTTCATCATGTCAGTGCTCAAAAAATGTCAGATTTTGGAGCATTTTGGTCTTTGGATATTTAGATTACAAATGCTCAACTCGTACAGTTTATAATCTCACCTTTTGTAATATATAGTTTGTGAAGAGCAGCATGCTAAAACTTTGATGGTGTTTTCCAATTCTAAACTTGGAAAGCGTGTGTGTATGTGTGTGTATGTGCATGTGTGTGTTTGTGTGTTTATGAGTGTGCATTTGTGCATTTGCACACACCTGAGTGACAGCATACTTTTTGGTTCTTAGATTCAGCAGCAGCATTTGGTGTATTCCAGTAGTTCGTGGAATACTTCAGGTTAAAAATGGTTTCTGATTTGCTAGTTACTTATTCCACTTACTGCCAAGCTACTCACACTGAGTTGGGGTCATCCCTGTGCCTTGCACAGGTCCCTGGTCTGACAGCCGAGAAGAACAGGGACAGATTTCATGTGTGTTTCCTCTCCAAGGGCTGGTGTGGGGCCCCACGCTCAGTGAGAGCTCAGTAAACACTTCATGGATGAGTCAATAGAAGGGAAATACAAATATGTTTACCCAATTCTGCAGAGAAAGGAACATTCCAAAATAGGAATCACAGAAGATTTTAAAACTCAACCCAAAGGAGCTTTTTTAGGCAAATGGATTGTTTAGTTTAGGTGGATTTCAGTTTCTAATGGGTAAATTCTTAAAAGCTCCAAATGAGTTTTTTAAGCAAATGAAGGTTAGACAAGGGTATTTCTGGCAAAATGGAGAGCACAGTCTTTTTATAAAAACAAGTTTCCTGGAGGTGGGAGGATGTGAAAGTATTTAAAGGAAGAGGGACACAGATTTTTACTCTCACCATAAAAATTCGGCCAAATTGATGTTTAGGAATGGTTTTAACTTGGTTCTGAATAATAGTAATAGCTAATACTTAATAGAGTATTACTATATGTGAGCCCTGGCTCTAAGTATGTCACATTAACATCCAAAGTATTTCTTATTATTATCTTATTCTGCAGATTAGAAAACAGAAGCACAGAGAAGTGATTTGCCTGAAGTCACATGAGTAGTGAGTCCAAGTGCAGAGTCTCATGGTGGAGCTCAGGGGACTGTGAAGGTAGGTCCCACTGAACTTTAAAGAAAATGACACATGGTTTGGGGGCTGCTGCTGAGGTCTGTGCTACTTCCTTGGGTCTACAATTACCATTACTGAGTCTCCCTTAAGGGACACTAACTGTTCTTGGTTTTTGATATATATTATCTCACATCTTTCTTACAATCTTGCAAAGTTGGTACAAGTTGAACATCACTAATCTGAAAATCCAAAATTTGAAACATTTGAGCACCAACATAATGCTACAAGTAGAAAATTCCACACTGTGAAACTTTGTTTCATGCACAAAATTATTAAAAATATTGTATTAGATAGCATGTGTAAGGCACAGATGAAACATAAATGAATTTTGTATTTAGACTTGGATCCCATCCCAAAGATATCTCATTTTTTGTGCAGATGTTCCAAAATCTGAAAAAAAAAATTGAAAATCTGAAACAGTTCTGGTCCCAAGCCAGATAAAGGATATTCAACTAGTATTATTATTATCTAGGGGCAAGTTCATATTCCAGATCTAGGGCCAGACAGGCCCAGAGGCTGAGAAGTTGAGTAAGTGGCCCAAGATGGCAGCTAGTGATGAAAATCCATCAATCCATACCAACGTTGATTTTGCTTCTAAGTCCAGGTGCCACACTGGTCTGGACAATTGAGTGCTATGCTGATGCCCTGGGTTCTTCCATCTCAAAGTGCTAAGAGTCCAATTCTGCTGCATTTGGAGGTATGAGCCTGAAGATTCAGCCAAATCACTCCTTCTCTTGGAGGTTAGGGAGGGCTCAACTTCAATTTCTCTGAATCTACATGAGTCAGTACAAAATGTTCAGACCCAATCCAGAACCATCCAATTTACCTTGCCAACCCAGATATGTTGATGTTTAAAATATGTGGAAACCTTTTCCTTATACTTCCTATCACTGAACTCCCAATCTTCACCAAGAAAGTGCAGAGAATGTTTTGGAGGAGGATGAGGTGAATATAGTGGGCGCTGGCTTGGGAGTGGAGGCCAGCTCCATTTTCTCCTGGGCAACTTGCCTACCTTCTCTTTCTTAGTTGTTTCATTTGTAAAATGAAGATATGAATGTAATTAAAAATGGAATTTTACTTATCTTTTCATTAAAAATTTCCATAAGATTTTGGAATTCTTAAATTTTTGGAGTCAATAACACATGGTTTACTTCCTTTTGAGTAGATAACACATTTGAAAAGGCTATTCAGTGAAGCCTCCCTCTCTCCCCTTTCCTCAGACTCCTCTCTCCCTCTTCTTTACTGGAGGTAACTCTTACTAAGAGTTTCTTGTATTTCCTTTCCTCTTTCTCACTAGTGGTGTGTGCTGCTCTGCAGCTTGTTCTATTTCTGTACCTGATGTAGTGTATTTTTAACCTCTTGTTGGACATTTAAGTTGCTTGCAGTCTTGATATTATAGCCAATGTTGCCATGAGTAACAGCCTGCTCATGTCATTTTGCAGACGTGCAAAAATACAGGTAAATCTGTTGGCTAAATTCCTGACATTGTGGTTGCACATAGCTGTGTGCATTTGTGATTTTTAAAAATGTTTTTATTGATGCATTATGATTATACTTGAGAGTAGGATTCGTTATGACCTATTCATACAGTACATTTGTGATTCTGGCATATATATCAAGATTTGCCATCCATTTCTCAACAGCTTACACCAATGAACATACTTACTAGGGATGTTGGAGAAGTTTCTCTAGGTGCTTGTCAATGCTGTATGTTATCAAGCGATTTTTTATTAAATTCTGGTAGTGTTGAAGGGGAAAGAGGTGAGCTTAGTGTGCTTTTAAATATTTCCTCTCATATCATGGCTGAGGTTGGGTACCTGCTCACTTGCCTTAAAACCATTTCTGGTTTGAATTTATTAAATTCTGATTTTAATTTATTAATTCAACAAACATTTGTGCAGTCTTGCTGTCTGTCTAGCCATGTGAATGCAAGCATAAATTTGCAATTGGGATGCCACGGTGGGCAAGGGGGGATCTGGCTACTGCCAGGCAGCTGTAAAAGTTGGCACACATTGTGCAAAGCACCATGAAAGAGACAGACAGGCTGCTGAGGTAGAGGCTAATGGACTGAGATCAGGATTTAGTGATCGGTATTCCTTGGGGGAAAGGGTGAGTTCTGAGACATGAGAGGATCCAGGAGGCAGAGGGCAGAGGACACAGCAGCCTGTCTGAGGAGCAGAATGAAGGTCTCTTCATGGCTGGTGGAGGGAGAAGGAGCTAGGAGGTAAGCTGGAGGCAGAGCCAGAGGCTAAATCATGGTGGGCATTTCAGGCCGAGGTAGGAGAATGGATTTTATTGAAAGTTTTGTGTAGGCTTCAGTCCCAGACTGGAAGATGCAATGGCAGCCTGTAAACCTTTCCCTGGTAGACTGTAATTGCTCACCTGGTTGATATCAGGGCATGGTTCCTAGGCATGAGCACGTTTGATTTGTTGTGTTTGCCATAAAGAGATCGTGACAGGCATGACACTGGGGAGAGGGCTGGCACCCAGCTCTGTGCTCATTGTGACAAATGACAAAAGCTTTAACTCCATATGGCTGTGGAGACGTGTTATAAAAGTACATTCTACCTCTCCCAGAAATAAAACTCCATTTGCAAAGATCTTTTGGTTCATTATTTCATGTAGTATTAAGTAGATTTTTTCTTAACAATTCTGGGGCTTGAACTCAGGGCTTTGCACATGCAAGGCAAGTGTTCTACCACTAAGCTACATCCTCAGCCCTGATTGATCATTTTGACAAATGATTACTTTGTCCAGTCCCTGCTGAGCACTCTTCTAGGTACTGGTGATGGCGAGTGGAAGGGATAGAAAGGAAGATACAAAGATCAAGAAAACTCGGAGAAGGTTCAGTTGTGAGATGAAATTAAATGTCCACAGCAAAAAAGAATTCAGGAAGGGGATGAGTGGAAGGCCCACCTAACTCTGGGTTCCACATGAGAACTCTGGCTTTCTGTGTGGGCCACTGGTAAATCTGCTGCTGGTGGGGGTGGGCTGCTTGGTGTCGGGGAGTCCTTCAAGGATTGGAGACTAGGAGATAGCCATAGGCTGCAAGGTCAGCTTACAACTTAGCTTTGCCTCCTGGTCCAGGGACAAGAGAGCAGGGGCTGCTTCTGAGAAGTGACTGCACAGGTGAATGACTCAGACAGAATTGCCCCAATCAGACTTGGCATGGGGTAAGGGTTGCCAAGTGAGCTTGCTGGGTAAAAGAGGAAGCAATAGGAATGCAGTTGTCCTTCATTATCTAGAGGGCATTGCTTCCAGAATCTCCTGTGGACACCAAAATCTGAGGCTGTTTGAGACTTATGTAAAACAGTGTAGTATTTGCACAGAACCCATGCACAGTATTCTGTATATTTTAATTCATCTCTAGATTACTCTGTATAATAATTAATACAATGTAAATGCTTTATACGTAGTTGTTATGCTACATCATTTTGGGAATAGGGACAGAAATAAATTCAGTACAGAAACACAACGTTCTTTTTTTCATTTGTGTATTTTCAGTCCACAGTTGAATGACTCCATAGATGTGAAATTTTAAATACAGAAGGCAGACTGTACTTACAAAAGAGAAGTCCAGAAACCTATTTATAAAACTTGAAATATGCCTTTGATGATAATTGAAAAAAAAACTTTAGGAATCAGAGGTTTTTAGGTTTTTGGTTTTCCTCTGTATGTTTGCTATGGATGTTTGAATGTGTGCTCCCCAAATTCATATGTTGACTCCCTCATCCCAATGTGAAGTTTCTTCTGGAAGTAATTAGGTTGTGCAGGCAACACCTTCATGAATGGGATCAGCCCAATTATAAGAGGGGGACAGAGAGCTAGCTCTATTTCTTTTGGCCATGTAAGGATACAAGGAGAAATATAGCTGTCTGCAAACCAAGAAGATACAAGGAGAAATATAGCTCTCTGCAAACCCTCACCCGACACCGGATCTGCTGACACCTTGATCTTGTTCATCCAGCCTCCAGAACTGTCAGAAATTAATGTTTGTTATTTAAATCATCCAGTCCAACTTGTTACAGCAACCTGAATGAACTAAGACCTGTCTGAGAGCTTTTAAAGCTTAAAATATCAGTAGGGATTTTGGCAGATTTTATAATGTTCCAAGAATTAAGGAACAAATGAATGATGACATTGCTATAGGACTAGCATGTTTGTGTAGGCACATTTGTGTCTTCTGTGAATGTTTGCCTTCTTTTAGTAGTCAAGGGAAAATTATTAGATGTAAACACACTTATGAGTTCTTCCCTTTTTTGTAAAGATGTTAAACCTCTTGACACTGGGTTCCTTCTTGTCTGAGGCCAGCCATGTTGCTTTTGATGACTGGGGCCGCTCAGGCATTTATACCAATAACATATTCTAACATGGGCCACAAAACCAACATATTCCAAAGCCATAATTACACCCCCAGAGATTGATGTGGCTTCCCTAATTCTATTCCCAGAGTTAGTGAGAGGGTAGAACTTGACTGGAAGTCCTGGGAGAACTATTCTTAGATGTTTTCTTGCCTATGATTTTATTTTCTGGCCCTTCCCTCTCTCTGGCTCTGTCCTAGGCTGATGTGAAACCATACAGTGATTTGCAGTCATCTCATCTTGGGGCTGTACCCACAGCATTCAGCCTCCCTGGCCAGGCAGGCAGCTCACTTGGCAGTTCCAGAACAAACAAGAATCAGCAGTCTTCAGTCTCCTCCCTGCCATGTCTGGAAGCTTTATGGACATTACCTATTTCCTACCCAGGTTATATAATTATCAATTTGTCCCAAAGGAAACTGAGGCTTAGCTGTTTCTTCAGGTCGCACCAAATAAATAGCAGACTTGGGATTTGAACATGGGTCTGTTGGACTCTCAAAACTCTTTCCATGTTATTGTGTTGAAATGATAAGATGACCCGAGTTAGGGGAACACTAAGAGCAGTGCTTGTAAGAGGTATGGATGCTTCTCAACTTACACTAGGGTTATGCTCGGAGAACCCCGTTGTGAGTTGAAACTATCCTACAAATACATTTGATCCTCTTCACCTTCGAGCATCATCACCTAGCTGCACAGCACACTGTGGAGTGTTGGTTGCTTCCCCTGGTGACTGTGGGCAGGTGTGGGGGCTGCAGTTCACTGCCACCACCTGGCCTCAAGAGAGTGTCACATTGCATACCATTAGTCCAGGACAAGATCCAAATTCACATTCACAGCATGGTTTCTACTGAATGGGCATCACTTTTTGCACCATTGTAGAGTAAAACACACACACACACACACACACACACACGCACACACATACCACACACACACATAAACTGAATCATTATAAACTAGGGACTGTCTGAAGTTGAAGGAGTGGGTCCTGATTTTCAGCATTTGTTCACATCAAGCCTTCGACTCAATCCCTTCCACCACCCCTGAGAGATCATCTAAATTGGCATATGTTATCTGTAAGCTGGTTTAACTTTTTTTTTTTTTTTTGGTACTTGGAAATGAACCCAGGGGCACTTAACCACTGAACCATATCCTATTCTGTTTATTTATTTTTTTTTAATTTTTATTTTGAGACAGGATCTTGCTAAGTTGCTTAGGGCCTCACTAAGTTGCTGAGGCTGGCTTTAAACTTGTGATCCTTCTGTCTTAGCCTCCCAAGCCACTGGGATTATAGTTGTATGCCACCATGCCCAGCTGTAAGCTACTTTTAAGAAGATGTGTTTTATGCAAGCTTGATTATTTTTTTAGCCTACAAAATGATCAGGTAGAGTCTTTGAAAACTAAAATAAATACAAATGAAATAGATGTAGCATTAAAGTACACATTCAAGTGTCATAGGAACTTGGTAGCTATTTCTTTGGGATAGTTAAACAGATTCTTCTGCAAGTAGGTGACAGAAACCTGGTTTTACAAATAGCATCGTTTGTCTATTATAGTCTATAAAACCATATGCAAAAATTCACAGGATTTCTTCCCCAGGAGGAAAATACATGAGTGTCAGCAGCACTGATAGAATGTATATTGAAACTTACGTGACTTAAAAAATTGCATGTGAACTTGCCATAACTTGCCTTTTTGACTGAATTTCCTTCAGGGTTTAAGTATTTCTCTACATTAGCATGGTGGTTCTTGAGCTGACTCATAGGGAAAAAGAGAGGTTACATTTTTGCTATTGTAATAATGTGGGAAATTACATTCAGCATCACTCACCATACTTGAATAGATCATCAACCTCAATCTCTGAGATTTATTTCACTGCAAGATCAGAGTTCCAAACTTTTTCCACAGTCAAAAGTTTGTAAAAATTTGGTAAGGTAATATGACAGAGTATATAGAAACCAGGTTCATAGGACATTGAATAATGCTGGGGCTTTGGGGCAGAGACGGGCACTGCTTTTAGTCTGCAACTGATGTCCATATGGTGAATTGTTGTTTTGGGGAAATCTGGTGGGTGTGAATCAGTCCCTGGAGCCAAACTTGCTTCCTGGCCTTGCTTCAGTCTGCCAAGAATGCATAGGAAATGGGCATTGATGCCTGTAAACAGGATCAGATTGTGCTGAAAAGAATCACTCTTCAGGGCTGGGGTTGTGGCTCAGTGGTAGAACACTTGCCTAGCATGTGTGAGGCACTGGGTTCGATTCTCAGCACCACATATAAATAAATAAAGTCCATTGGCAACTAGGAAAATATTTTAAAAAAAAGAGAATCACTCTTCATTTTATAGGTGGTGGTTTTCAATCCTGGCTGCATACTGGAATTACCTGGGGAACCTTGACAATACTGAGGCCTGGGCCTCACTCCCCGAGGTTCTGATGAGATGGATCTGTATACAGTCAGGGCTTTCAAAATTCTCCTGATGATTATACTGTGTGGCTAATAACGTAGGTTGAGAACCACTGACCCAGGAAGTATTCAGTAATCAAGTCAGTAAAGTACCCAAGTAAATAAGAAGCTGGCTAAATCCAGCTTGTTCAGAGAGATTGCCAGATCTGACCTGTTTGGGGCATTTAGGGTCATTTCTCAGAAAATCTTGTCCCTGGAAGTTATTAAAGGCCGGCTACCTCCAGAGCACTGTGGGCTTAAGAAGTGTAAATGTAGCCATTTTCATTCATTTGGCAAATATTTAAACATCGTCTGTGTTCAAGCTACAGTCGATCAAATAGAGTGAAGCTTGAAGCCTCCTAAGTAGCAGGGGAGCAGTGAGAAGCAGGGCTTACCAAGTGCCATCAGATGGGGGACATGAAGAATTGCTGTGTTTCAAAGGAGGAGAGAGAGTTGCCAGTTTCTGCTGGTGGAAGGGCTTGGGAAGTCTAATCATGCTCAGCAAAAAGTGATACCATATTTGGATGGGCCATGAGGAGGGTTTGAGCTGGAAGAGAAAGAAGGATGGTATTCTGAGAGAAAAATTGCATGGGCAAGGAAAAAACTAGAGACTGGGGAAGTTTGGAAGGACAGCGAGGAGAGAAACTGGTTTACAAAAGGTCCAAGGAGGTGGAGGAGGGTTGGAACTAGTGAGTGGACTTGGCTTTATTGGGGAGCCCGTGGGGAGCCCTGGATGGCAGGCTTTAACTTTTGAGGTAGAGGCAAAGAACAAGTAGGGGCTTTCTCAGCACTATTTATGCAGCTAATCTGGATTATTAAGAAAAAGAGGGGGGTGTTTTTGTCTCACTGTCCAATTTAATAAGGTGAAAAAGAACTCTAGGTAGGTCATACAGGTGCCACATCCTCTGCTTTGCATGGGCGAGGCGGGAAAATTGCATCGGGCAGGTCAGATTTCCCCTAATCCTTTTCGTCTCTCTCCTTCTCTCTAACTTTAACACTTTCTTGGTCCCTCCTTATCCACCCCCCTGTAAAAGAAGTTGAAGGGCTTTTCTTTTGCACTCTCATAATTTTGGCATTGAAAGTAGTAACCCCCAAACCCTGAAGATAGAAAGCAAAAGTTCGTTAAGATTTTAGATGTTAGCACAGCATGTACTTAGCAATTTGGGTCCACTTTGGCTCTGTAGTAAAAATAGCAATTGCTTTTTAAAAAAAACCTTTTTTTTTTGCATACTACAAAAAAACCCCTTTTTTTTTTTGCATACTAAATTATAAGGTCAACCAGATTTGGGCATAAACAGCCAAGACTTCTGTAAATGACAGTTTTGGATTAATTTTATTCATCTAAATTCTCTTCCATGTATTCTGAGAATTTTATTTGTAAAGAAGCCTGTGAGTGCTGTGGGTGATTCAGCCTGAAAGGGGAGTTGGGGGAGATGGACTTTCCTATAGCTGAGATCACTTTATTAAGGTCTGATTTTAAGTAATTAAAAGGTATTTATTGAGTGTTTCGTGCTGTGTTAGAAATGCTAGTGGATAAAAAAAACAAAAAAACATGGTGGTCCTGAAAACCCTCTTTGCGTCTTTATTTGCTTTTCTGTCCATGGGGGGAAATGGGTGTAATCTTGTCAGCCAACTTTCCATGTTGGGTCCTAGAGTTTTCTTTATGACAAGGATAATATTTTGCTAGATAAAATTTGCATGTGGATAGTTTCTTAGTTTCACTTCCTAGTGTTTTCATGTTAATTCATAATTCCCTTGTGACGTGTTTGGCCAAGTTTGAAAGAATCTCATATAGTGGGGAAGACAAAAAAATCACTTTTAAAAGGTGCCTCATTACATATGAATATCAGATACATGACTAGGTAAGAAAATAAAAATGTCAAGAGGTCTTAGTCTCTATTCCCCACTCCGCCCCAGGAAAGCCTTAGTTTTAATGTGTTGGTTTTAAATATGGGATGATGTTGTCCCAAATCTACACATTTTCTCAACAAACCACATGTCTGGTTTGAGACGGGAAGACATCCTTAACTCTATTTATTATGCACTTGAAATGGTAGCAGCTTCTCTGCCTATCTTTGGGGACACCAAATAATAACAACAATAAGCACCTCTTAGGAGTCAATTACCACAATAAGCACATCATCTGTATTTTTGCCATCCTGTGAGGTGGGCTTCATTATTCCCATGAGCAGAGGCTGATAAGTCCCCTCTGGAAAGAGTAGCGCAAGGGGCTACCTCTGCAATGACTGTGCTGTTTGAGGTGCCCTTAAGGATATGTAGAATGGATTTCTCAGAAATGATGTTTGCATATGTGGGAATACTGCCGAGTAGAAAGCACTTACTCTGTCCAATGTTCCCAGCACTTGAGTTTCAAAAGTTGCTTTTACTTATTAAGACCTTGGACGCATACCAAAGCTGCTACCTCCTGGGAGTTTTCCACCAAAATCAGTCCTCTGGCATGGCGGCATGCGACAGAAAAAAATACACAGTGACATAAAAAGATACATTTGTTCTCTGCCTCCATTTCCTAGCATGGAGCTCCTAATCTCTCAGTGTCCCGGGAGATAGGAGTGTCTTTGTTCTAAAGAGGCAACCCTGGCAGGGCTCCTTGGTGCAAACTGTCACTAGGAAGATCAGGCTGTGATTAAAAGCTTGGAACTGTATGCCCTGAAAACACTGCACCCCCTTCCCAAGTCTTCCTGCGAGGGAAGAAGGGCTGAAAACTGAGCTAATAACTGATCGTGCCCATGTGAAGAAGGGTGTATAAACATCCCTGAACAGTGTGGGGTCTAGAGAGTTATTGGTTTGCTGACCATGTTGTGGGGCAGAGCACCAGGAGAGGACATGGATGCTTTGGGTCCTTTCTCACATATATCTGTGCATCTCTTCTTTTGGTTGATCACCGTTATCATCTCCCTTAGTATATAGCAAGTGGGCGAAGTTGTTTCTGTCCCTGGGATCTGGAGCTGTCTTAGCAAATTATTGAATGGGAGAAGGGGGTTATAGGAACCTGATTATAGTAGTCAGAAGTCCAGGTGACAACCTGCCTTTGCTGTTGGTATTCTGGGGGATAGTCTTGTGGGACTGAGCCCTTAACCTGTGGGGTCTATGCTAATATCAGTTAGTGTCAGAGAATTGCTTGGTGGAGGAAGAACACATTCATTCATCTGGTTGCAGAAGTGTGTGGGGCATAAATATAGAGAAGGAAAAATATACTTGGTTTTAAAATCTATTTTACACATATTTTTGGATTGCTCAAAATGCTCATACAACTCTACAAGGGGCAAAGAAAATATTTATGAGTGGCAACGGTAAAAATATAACATTGAAGTCAGGTGGTGCTTTTCTTTCAATGATGCAAGCACTCCTAGTTAAAACCCGAGCTCCTTACTGTACTTCCAAAACATCCCTTTGTCCATAGAGCGTTTTCCCTTCCAAAATATATTGTGTTGACTTGTGAGGTTGGGAAATTTACTATGGAAACAAGATCGTTCTTCCTTTGGTCTGCTGAGAATTAGAAAATAACTTTTGTGCAGTCAGTAGGTTATTGCTTTAAACTTAATTGCATGAGATTAGCTGCATGAACCAAGACTCCAATAACAGTCTCAGAAGGTAATTTAATATTCATTTAAGTGCCACATGTTGGGAAAGATGTGCATCTGGTGCCAGGTGGCTTTTGCAGCCTGGCAGGGATTTAGTTTGAAGTGGAGCCTTCACGGAAGTTACACAAGTCCAGACCGATAACAGTTGGTTGCACAGGTAGATTTTATTTCATTTTATTTCCCAACTTCATTGAGGTCTGACTGACAAATAAAGCTTATGTCTATTTAAGATGTTCAGCATGATTGGAGATTTGTGTGCATTGTGAAATGAGCTCCTCACCTGAGCTAGTTGACACTGTTGCCACCTCAAATAGTTGCCCTTCTCTCTCTGTCTCTCTCTCTTTCTCTGTCTTTTAATGGTAGGAATCCTTGAGACCAGTTTTCTTAGCAAATTGCAAGTGTACAATACAAGATGGCTCACGTAGCTACCGTGCTGTTTATTAGGTCCCCAGAACTCACTCATCTCACAACTGTAAATTTGCACCCTTGGTCCAGCGTCTCCCATTCTCTTGCCCCTGCCCATCCCTTGGCAACCAATGTTCAACTCTGCGAATCATTCTTAGGTCATTAGCCCCTGTCAGAACTCTGCAACTCGTGTGGACAAATGGTCACCCTAAAGTGGGTCAGTCCCAAAGCCTCCCCTGAGGTATGGAAGCTTCATCTGCTGCTCTGTAGAAAAAACCGCCAGTGCTCATTGCTAGGTCAGTGCACATCTCCAGCGGGCAGTGCATGGACTTCAGCACAAAGCCTTGGCACATGTGCTCTGGGAGTGCATGTGTGGCCTACGTGTGGGGGTGTTATGTTTGTTGTATGTATTTTTTATGTTGTAGGAATGTGCATGGTGTGTGTTTCTTGTATGTGCATCATTGTTTGCTTGTGAGTGTCATGTTTTGGGAGGACATGTATTGTGTGCACTGTGATGTTCCATGTTTCATGTATGCTGTGCTGCATGTTTGTTGTGTGTATGAGCTGAGTTTGTGGGATGTCGTATGAGTGTATGTAGAGTATATTGCATGAGTGTGTTGTGAGTGCCTATTGTGTCTTTTTTATGCTGTGTGGGTGTGTGTAATATATATAGTGTGTGTAACGTGTGTAGTGTGTGTAACGTGTGTAGTGTGTGTCTGTTGTATGGGTGTGTTGTATTATGTTGTATGTGTTGTTTAAGTATGTGTATGTGTTTGTATGGTGTGTGCTGTGTATGTAGTTTGTGTGTCACATGGTGTATGTGTGTGTGTTGTGTGACTGCCCAGTGCCTGGCATAGGTGTGACTAGGAGTCCACTCGTAGGCAGATCTCCACTTCCTCCAGGATAGGCCTATATTTGTTCATTTTTCTGTGCTTTGGCAGCCCTGGCACAAAGTGTGGAGGTTCTCCAGCTCAGCCTTCCTGTGGCAAACTGATTTCCTCCCTCATCCACCTTCTCACCTACTGTGTACCTAACTCCCTATTTGTTATGTTGGTCTTTTATTGTCTGCCCACACCCCACAGAAAGTAGCCTTTGGTCTGACTGTTTTCAGATACACCTCATGTTCCTAGAACACAACCTACTATGGTGTGTGCACAGTAAAATTTGTATTTGTTCAATGGTTAATAAAATTTGTTTAAAGATCAAGAATAAGTGAGTTCCAGAATGTTTGGCCCAAAAGGAGGTGTTATTATCTGGGTCTCAATGTACTTTAAATCTCAATAAAAATTGGCAGATAGCTTTCCAGAGGTTTTCTCCATTCTTCCTCTCTGGCCCTATTATCAATCTAATGTCCTGCGGAGATGGTGAAACTGGCCCTTGGCGAGATGCCTCATCCTTCTAGATCCATGGTGATGTCCCCTTTGCTATATCCTGTGCACTGCGAGTCTGGGTGCTGTGAAAGGTCTCACCAGGCTGCCTTGTGCTGACAACTGTAGACTGCACCAGTGACCACAGGAGTGAGGCCCCAGGCTCTATCCTCTTGTTCCCTCTGGGTCTCTGCTGGCCCTCTCCCTGCCTCCATATCCCCATCTTTGGGCCCAGAAATTTGGCAGCTTCTCTGCCCTGCTAGAGTCAGTTCTGTCAACTGGCGGCAGCAGCAGCAGCTGGGCTCTGCCAGAGCCAGGTCTCACTATGCAACACCTTGCAATTACGATACAAGTGCCAGGATAAAGCATGGGCTAGCTTTGTCCACGGAAAGTACTAAAGTCCCTGTAATGCCATGGTTACAAATAATGGGAAAATGCTATGTCTCATAGGACATTCAAATATCATGGATGGCACTGACATCAGTAATATGATTTTCTACTGTGGTGAAAAATCTTTTATAAACTTCCAGAAAAAAATTTTAAGCTCAACTTCCCTTTGATTTACATAATAACTGCATCTCTGGAAACTTCAATATGCACTAAAATGATACAAAAAAACTACATGACAGAGTTTGGTTCCAGGTTCTGATTATATCTATATTTAGGTCTGGGAAGATATTTGAAACATTTGTAGGATGGGGGACAGTTTATTCTACAGTGCTATTCTGTGTATTGCAGAATGTCTAGTAGCCCCAAATTCTGTCCATTTGATGAAGCACCTGCCTAAATACAGATGACCAGAAATATTCCTCGGCTATGTTTGCAAGTGGCTTAGGCATGTCCATCCCATAGAGACCCATTATATTTCAAAGTCACAGGAATAGAAAGACCCTAGGGATCCTCTTGACACATTGGCTCTCTAAACATAGGCTTTCCAGGCACTGTCTGTAGAGATTCTGCTCAGGTAGGGTTTTAGTGTCTGGAAGACCCTGCTGCGTAGCCAGGTGTGGGGCCCATGGATCTAATGCATCCCTCTGATTCACCATGTCCCTTTACCTTTTCTTGGGCCAAGTGGCTGCCCAGCTGGAGTTTGAAGGAGGTGTGTTTCAGTGCACAGTATCAGTTGTGTCAGTTCTGGTTCTTGGAGAGGCTCACTTTCCAGTCTAGAAAACAGCTAAGCATTGGAGAGTGGGCTCTAAGATCCTGTGCAAACCCTTGTGGACACTTGGGTGTGGCCGCCAGTGAGACCATGGACTGGTGGTGCATGAGCGTTTCTCCATTCTCTGCTCTGCACACTGTCGTGTTCATGTCCCCATTATATCAAGGATGGGAAACACTTTGCTCCAGGTCTCAATCCTTTGAGGTCCCCTTGGCTGAGTTGGTTCCCCACCTACCTTCAGAAGGATCCAGAACAGGTGAGCATCTTAAAATTAACACTTGCATATTCATGAACACATATAGTGAGAGGAAATAAAGATGGATGGGAGAAATGTAACTGGTTGGAGAAGAACTGGAGATGAGAAGAGAAAATATTAGCGAACGGAAGGGATTGGAAAATACTGCAGCCAAGGATGAGGACTTTTAGGGGGCAGAGTTAAGTGATTTATTCATCTATTCAATAATATTTAAAGTGCATGTTCACAAGCTAGCCTTTATTTAAAACAATGATATACAACAATTAATGAAAACAGACAAGAGCCCTCCCCTCATGGAGATTATATTCCAGTGGGTTTGATAGCAAATAAACTAGATTAAGAATTAATAGGAGCTAGGCACAGTTGGCACACACCTGAAATTCCAGAAGCTCAGGAGGCTGAGGCAGGATAATTATAAGTTCAAAGCAAGCAGGAACACACACACACACACACACACACACACACAGAGTTCACGCATGCATGCAACATCTAACAGCAACATCTAATGACTTGGGATTTGTATTTGATAATGAGGGAAAGAAATTTCTTTGGCAGTAGTGTTTGAACTTTAGTAGTCTAGCAAGAAGGAGAAAGACATATTGCTGTTGTTAAGACAGGAAATGATTCAAGTTTGGATAAAACTTTTTAACAATGGGAGAGAAACAGAACCACTTTGGCAAGGCAGTAATTACTGAGTTTACGTAAAGAATGTTGTGAAACTTCTCATTGCGAGGTGACCCTTTGTTTTCCTTAAAGTCTTTTTATTATCTTCAAGTACTGTTTAGATTTCAATTCCTGATAGTTCTTCAGAATATTGACTAGTTTGCTGTCTTGTCACACACAGAGCAAGTTATGCATTTCATACTTGGTTACTTGAGAACTTAGTGTTTGTCCAGAAATACCCTGCTTTTTAAGTGTGGTTTTGGTTGGTGTTTTTGGAATGAGGAATTTATTAGTTGTGGTGAGTGGTGTATACTCTTTTAGCCAAACTTTACCAGAAAACTCCCTACTCCAAAATGACCTCATGCCACAAGTTTATGCCTAATACAACTCCAGTAATATTTATTTGCATAGCATTATTTAGTGAAAAGTATTTTCAAGTGTGCTAACTTCTGTAATTTTCTTGATAACTCTCTGGGGTAACTGGGCAGGTATGATTATATCTATTTCATAGATTCAAAAGACCTGAGTAAATTACCCAGATGTAATTAATGTGTGACAGATAATGGTCATCTTTACCACTGATTATGCCTCAGACAATTAGAGGCTTTTTTTCTTTTTTTTTTTTTGGTGCCAGGGATTGAACTCAGGGGTACTCAACCACTGAGCCACATCCCCAGCCCTATTTTGTGTTTTATGTAGAGACAGAGTCTCAGTTGCTTAGCTCCTCACCCTTGTGAGGCTGGCTTTGAACTCGCGATTCTCCTGTCTCAGCCTCCCAAAGTGCTGGGGTTACAGGCATGCGCCACTGCGCCTGGCTTATTAAAGGCTTTTTATGAATTAACTTATTCAGTCCTTACAGCAACCCAATAAGTTGGGAACTATTATGACCTTGTACCTTTCTTAATGATGGGGACACATTCTGAGAAATGCATCCTGAGGTAACTTCATCATTGTGTGAGCATCATAGAGTGGACTCATACAAACTAAGATGCTACAATGTCCCCAGGTGGAGTAATTTCCTGGGACCACCATTGTATATGTGGTTCATTGTTGACTATAATGTCATTATGTGGCACATGACTGTTGTATGGTTTACCATTTACCATTGAGGAAACGAAAACACAAGAGAAGCTAAGTGACTTGCTTAGCACCCGTAGATGCATCATGGTAGAGCTGGAATCTGAGCTGGGATATAAACTGGGGCATCTATGCTAGAAACACCCTGCTATTCTTCCTCTGCTAGAAAGCAGACCTCCAGCTGGTACCTATTTGAAGGTGTTTTTACTTTATAAGCAAGGACACCACTGCAGTGGTCGATGATGGAACAGTAAAGAACCACCGGCTTTGGAGAGCGAGGGGAACCCAGTTTGGTTATTGCACTCACTGAGTAGTTCTTGGGCGAGTTCCTTCACCTTTCTGGGATGGCTGGTGCTGTCTAAAAACAAGGGTAGTGATACCCTTCTGTTGTGCTGAGCATTAAGTGTGATGGCCTATTCAAGTGTCTAATGCGTGCCCAATCATGCCACAGGCATTTGACACTTACACAGTTTATTCCTACATACAAGATTGATCACGGAGCACAGGACAGAGGGGCAGTTGAGATAGCTGTGGTCAAGTAAACTACAAATGACACTGGTGATTTCAGGTACCCTTGGGGAATTCAGGGCAGTTAAAGTCTCAGTGATGACATAGGACCCAATCATTTCTGGGTGAGGCTCATGGGGAGTATCATTGCAAAGTCTGGGGAGCAGGTAAAGTGGCTGGTGTGAGGGAGACTCTCCCTCCTGACCTCTTGGCTTGTCCTTTGTCCTTTTTCCTGAGGAACATTCCTCGTGACCTAGTGGTCTCTACAGAGCCGCAAAAGTCTTGAGCAAGCAGAAATTCCCCAAATTTTGGTCTAAGGACACTTTCTACTTTTAAAAATTATTGAGAATATTAAAGAGCTTTTGTCTACATGGTTAATGCTACAGATACTCATCCTAGTTAAAAATTAAGAATGAGAAATTGCAGAACTAAATTTGTACAGATCATTCAAAAATCAATAAACTCATTACCTGTTCATAAAATAACATGCTTTTTAGAAAATAATTATATTTTAATACAAATGAGAAGAGTGGCATCATTTACACTGTTTACATTGTTCTGGAAATTTCTCTCAGATTTAGCTTGACCGAAGACAGTTGAATTCTTGTATCTGCTTCTACATTCCATCTTTGAGCTTTATACACCATGGAGCCTCCGGAAAACTCCACTTTATACTTGTGAGAGAACATACCATTTTCGAATGATGATGAAAGTGGTCGTGACCTTGAGGATCCTCTGAAGGGGTCTCAGGGACCCTCAAGAACCACAGTATAGAATTTTTTCTCTCTTAAATTTTTTTATATTTTTATTTTGAATTGGCATATAATGTTCATCTTTGTGGGGTAGTCTGTGATATTTTAATATATGTATAGAATGTGTAATGATCATATTAGGGTAATTGGCACATCTTTTACTTCAGAGATATATAATTTCTTTGTGTTGGGGATGTTCAAAATCTCTAATTCTTTTGAAATAAATAGTGAATTGTCACCAACCATCCTTACCCTACTGTGATATGGCATTGGAAGTCATTTTCCTATATATCTATACTCTGGTACCCCTTAAAAGTCCTCTCCCTGCCACTTTCCTTTTCCCCTTACCTGCCACAGGTGATCATTATTCTACTCTCTACTTCTGTGAAATCAAATTTCCAGCTTTCACATACACATGAGAACCTGTGGTAATTATCTTTCTTTGTTGTTACTTATTTCATGTAACATAATATCCTCCAGTTCTTTCCATATTGCTGCAAATGACAGAACTTCATTCTTTCTATGATTGAATGATATTCCATTGTGTGTAAATATCCACATTTTATTTATCTATTTATCTGTGTGATGGACACCTAGGTTGATTCTATATCTTGACACATGAATTGTGCTGCAAATTTTAATAATTTTTTTGAATGTTATTAGCATTCCCTCTCAACTCTTCCTTTCTGATGCCTGTGTTCAATCAATAACAAATGCCAGTGATTCTTCCTTCAAAATTCTTGGGTTTGGCAACCCGAGAGAGAGTGGATTGAGTTTTTTGGTCTTCGAATATCTCACTCCTGTCTTCTTTTCTTTCTTCTGTCTTCTTTCACAACGTTTCTTTCCTTTTCTCTTCTGGCTGGTGCCTCTAGGATCCAGCTGCTCTCAGGCTGTTCTAATTTACATCCTTCCTCAAAAGTCCTGGTTTTGGATACCATTGACTAATTCTGGGTTATGTTTTTATGTTTTATAAACATAAACAAAATACCTAAATCAGGAATATGGGTCTGTACTTTTCTTATAATGTCTTGGCTGGTTTTGATATCTAGGGATACTGTTAACCTCATAGAGTTTGGAAGAACTCATGAATTGAGAAGAATCTACTAGAAAAGTTTGGGTAGAACTGATATTGCAACTATGCAGATGGACATAAAAATTCTAAACAGAATACTAATAAATAAAGTCCAATAATACATATAAAGGCAACTATATCATGAAAAAATAGACTTTGCCTTCCAAATGCAAGATTGGCTCAGCATTAGAAAATCAATAAGTATAATGCACCATATTATTAAAACAAAAAAGAAAGACTATATAACAATAGATGCAGAAAAAGCATTTGACAAAATCCTACATCCTATTCCTGATGCAAACTCTCAGCCAATTAGGAGGAGAAAGAAGTCTGTTCAATGATAGTATCTAAGAAAGTCCTAGAGTAAATATCATACTCAATGGATATTTTCCTCCTAAGGTCAGGGACAATGCCACTTCCTCATTTCTTTTCAATATTGCTCTAAAGGATTGAGTTCATTAAAAAAAAAAATCTAAGAAAAAGAAATGTAAGGAAACTCTTTGCAAGCAACATGGTGTTCTATGTAGAAAATCCTATGGAATCTATAACATTGTTACCAGAACTCATAAGTGACTTTTGCAGGTTATAAACTCAATGTACAAAAATCACTTGTACATCTATATAGGGACAGTGAACACTGAGGAACTGAAGTTTGAAAAACAAGTGTGTACTTGTTCTGGGTGTGCACCACACTCCTCTTCATGGACATCAGTATGAAAAACGCACAGTCAACCTGACAAAGGATTTACAAGAACTGGGCACGAGGTGGTAGTGATGGCTAAGATGCTGTCGCTGGGCCCACAGTGTGCTGGCACTGTCCTTGTTGGGGTCCTCTACTTCCTATTCACCCCCTGGCTCAGGTTGCTCTGTTTCAGAGTCTTTCTCAAATAACTGGCTTTTACAGATTCTTCCAGACACCTACAGTGTTGTAGGGACAGACGAGGCAAGACACCGGGTAGGAAGCAGGAAGTAGGTTTATTTGACTGCAGCCAGTTCACAGGGTACAGCTTTCTCTGTAATCAATTAATTCCCCTGAATCCCGAGTTTAGGCAGTTTCAGAACTTTATACCCAGCGTGTAAGGGGAGGGGCTCAGACATTCACAGTCTGCAGAAGTTCACACAAAAGCAGCTTTTTTCCTTTTACTGTTCTTGGCAAGTTAACACTTTAAGGACAGCACCTGAGAGGGGGAGAGCTGCTTCTCCTCCCCCTGTCAGCTGTTACCATGGAGCCCAATTAGTAACATCTTCTCTTATCTTTGAAATAAACATTTCCGTGAAGCTCAGGCCCAAGGGTTGAGGCCTTGTTAAAGGATCTGTCTTTCCTACCATACTTTGCATTTACAAACCTGCTTCCCACTTTAAAACACAAAACAAAACAAACTTCTATAAACCATTGTATTGTTACTACACTAGATAGTCCAAAAATGCTTTTGAAAAACTAGTAAGGGGGCATTAAGCAGCGGGAATGCTGATCTCTTTCAGGCTGGTGGCCAAGCAAGACAGAGCAACAGGAAATAGGAACTTAAACTACATTGAACTCCTTGGTAGAGACTCTTTTGCTGATAGTCCTGAGATCAATTATGGTGAAGATTTCTGGAGAAGCTTAATTAAGATTTTCTGTGGAGGAGGGAGCTCCACTACAACAGTACTAATTTCACACACATGGCCTAAAAGCGAAAATGTACTCCATAACTTCTAGATTGCCATTCCTTCCTTTTACTTAGCATAGCAAAACACTCTCACCCTAGGAGACTTGGAGCTTTCTTCTCCATTTAAGCTTTTCCATGCTGGGACGGGTTCTTTGTGCTCTTAGGAAAGCTGAGGTTGTGTGTGTGCACCCACTGTCTTAGACACTGTTTCTATGTGCCTTTACTTTCATGCCCAGACTTAGTTGAAGATCACCAAGTTACTTGACAAGCACCCAGGATAAGGGACTATAAATGATTCTTTTTAAGAGAATAAACAAAAAGGAATGGGAAAAATGTAAAGCAATGGAAGATTTTAGAATTTTATTTACTGACCCAAGTATATCTTCAATCCATGGTGTGTTATTTTTCATTGAAAGGTAATAAGCATTCTGTTGTGGATTTCATGACACTGTGGCTGGCAACCACAGTGTCACCCCTACTAAAAAGCACTGTGAGGAAAGCAGATATCTGGGGTAACATTTACAATAAAAAATGCTTTATACTTTCCTCTTTGGCTGTTCCATTGACTACTTCTAACCTGCTGGCTCTTCACCTAGTTGTACCTGAGCATTTAGGGACAGGGGATAGACAGATTCTCCATCCTCTGCAAACACATAGATTCCTATCTCTGGACTTGCCATTTCTTTTTATTAGACAAATGAAAATATATATGTATATAAAATCATATATTCATGAATTTACAAAAATTATACTAATGAATATAAAGTAATTATAATAATATACAAAATACCTAAAATGTAGAGGATGATTGTGTGAGCAGGCAGGATTTAGATGAGCAATGAAAAGGGATGGAATGCTGACATGGTTGATTGAAAGGAAGGAGGAAGGGTATGAAGAAGATTCTTGTTCAGGTAGAGATTTAAAATAAGCAGATTGTCCATTTTGAATGAACACTGTCCTTTGAGAGAAGAATCTTTGTTCCAAGGCTCTTAATTGACGAGGCTTTAAGAAGCAATATCCAACAGAATGTTTTGCAGCAATGGAGTGTCTTATGTCTGCTCTGTCCAGTATGGTAGCCTCTAGCAATATGTGACTGCTGAGCTCTTGAAATATGGCTGGTGCCACTGAGGAATGGAATTTTTAATTTTATTTAATTTTACATAATTTAAATAGCCACATGTTTGTAGAGATTACATGAATTGGATGGCATATATCTAGAGGAACAAGAGATGGAATCCTTGGAGCTACCTCCTGAGAGCCCATGCCTGTGTCACACTCAGAGGTCTGCTTGGTTCTCCTGCCCCAAATCCAGTCCAGTCTGGATTCTCAGTCGTTTACTAAGTCATTGAGATTATGGACTTCCATTGCTGTTACTCAAGAGAAATCAAGACTTAGAGTCCTTGGCCTCTTCCTAGGATCGTGCCAGTCTCTGCTCTAGACCACAGGCTGAGCCCATTGGTAGGTTTGACTGTTCCAGATTAGGAACAGCTCAACACCATCAGTGATTTACTTATGAGGGTGCAAGAAGTGAAGGAAGAATCAGTGGGATTCTTTTCCCACTGATTTGTACTCATTAATATAATTTTTGTAAATTCACTAATATATGATTTTATATACACATATATTTTCATGTGGATCCAAGGCAGAGAACATTCCCAGCTCCCTTCTCACTCAGAGCAGTTGCGGATAATAATAATTATTGTCAGACAGCAGTCCTCATGCTGCTGAATTGTTGCCAAACTGTACTGAAGAAAGACAAGAGAAATGGTTAGGTACTAACACAATCATTGGGTGTTACAGGATTCGACGAAGGCAGCACACTTGACCAGATTTTTCTTTCACTTCTGTTGATAGAAGTAGTGGCCTCCTCTTCACTCTTTCAGGTACCTTTCATAATGTAGATTTACTTCTCATGGGTTGAACTATTGCTTAGAAAATTATTGAAGAGCAACTCTAGAAACCACATCATTCATTCAAGTGGTTAGCCTTTACTTAATAGTATATTGTTATAGCTCTTTTACTCAAAATAGCATACTCAAAGCTAAATCTATATGACCATTCCACAACTTTCATTTCTTCCCTTGTTTGCTGGTGAGATTTCCACTATCATAATAAACTTAAAGAAGTCCTCTTGAACTGAACAACATTCAGAGGCGATGCTGGACAAAGGAAGGAGGAGTGGATGAGTGTTTTAATTCTGAGAGATCTGGCATGTGAGCTTGACCTTATGTGGTACAGGATGGGCCATGGTGAACCATGACATATTCATGAGTATAATCATTGTTTTGCATATTTATTATTGTACTACAATCTACCTTGAAACTCTGTGACTTAAAATGACAATGTATTATTATCTCCCATGTTTTGTGGGCTGATGGAGCTCAGTGGCATGGTTCTCATTTGGAGCCTCTCATGTGATGTCACCAGATATCTGTTGGCTGGGGTTGATTGGCCTGACATCCAAGATGGTGCACTCCCATGGTCTCACTTGATTCTTGCTGACAGCTGGGGCTGTACACAGGAGCACCTGCATATACCCTCTATATATTAGAGGCTTTCTAATAGTATGGCAGTCTAAGGATAACAATTTTTACCTGGCAGCTCTGGAGACTGAGGGTGAGTATTCCCAGAGGCCCAGAAAGAACTTGAGAAGTTTTTATGATCGGGCTCAGAAGCGCCAGAAAGTTCATATCATCTCCTTCTATTGGTTGCAATTGGTTGAGCAATTCACTAAAACCAGGCCAGACTCAAGGGGAGGGAAATTAGACTTCACTTAAAAATTAAATGAGGGACAACTCAATATGGCTTCTCTAAATTCAACAGAAACGGTCCTTAATTTACTACAGTGTTCCTATTAAAAGAAAATCATTTAGAGAACATAAATGCACAGTTATGTTCAGAAAGTATCAAAGAGTTGAGAGGCTTCAATATGATTTTGGAAGGTGCTTGTGATAAAACTTAGAGACCAGCTACAGAAAGTTGCAGAGGCCCAAAGATGGTGAGACCATCTAGAATTACCAGGAAAAGAATATTAAATTTAAATGAATTTGCTGGGCATGGTGGTGCTCGCTTATAATCCCAGTGGCTCAGGAGGCCACGGCAAGAGGGTCATGGTTTTGAAGCCAGCCTCAGCAACTTAGCGAGGCTGTAAACAACCTAGTGAGACCCTGTCTCAAAATAAAAATTTAATGGATTTAAAGAGAGGCATCCTCTTATTATAGGTCTGGAATATGTCTGAGCAAAAATTTTCAATAGCCATCTTGGATAGCATGGGGAAAACTGATAAGGGCTGCTTTTTGGGTATCAATTGACAGTTCTATTATTGGTGCTTTAAGTTTCATGTGTTTCAGCAATCATCATGTAGGAGACAGCTGGGATAAGAGATGGGGCGGACACAATCTGGTTCTGGTAGGTGCAGCAGTACTTGGAATTTACCAAGTCTACAGCCTCTGGAACTTGCTGTGTTGTTTCTGTTTTAATATGGAATGCAAAATAGGTATAAAACATCTCTTTCAGTCATTTGCCTTAACTGAGCAAGATTAAAGCCAGTAGAACAAAGAGCTTGTCTGTCTGTCACATCTATCTTTATTTCCCCCTCCTGTAAAGGAGGTTATGAAATGACCCATTGCCTCGACAGTCTCACGGTTGTACCTTACACTTTCTCATCTGGTCTCATCTTTGTTTCACTTGTGGCTTTCTGTTTGGTAAAGGGCTTAAAAATCAGAGGAATTTAAATGATGATTAGAAAGATGATTGTAGAAACCCATGAAGAGCTGCTTAAACTGAGCAGTTGTAGCAAAAGGGGGTCATGATAGATGTTGGTGAGAAAGTAGTGGTTTGGAGGTCAGAGGATGGAAACTGTGAGAGAGGCAGAAAAACTGGGCTGTAGAAGGAAATCCATCTGGGACAGTGGTTTTAGATCTGCATTGTGGTTCTGGGTGAGATTACTGGCAGCTCCAAAAATAGCAAAAATAGGTGTAGCAAGTTAAGAATCACAGAGGCCCGTGTGACGTAATTTTCTTTATCTACAACTGAAGTCAACTTTGCTTATGTATTCCCATTTCCATCTGGTGGCAGAAAAAAAAATCTCATTCGATTCAGAGTTGTTTCATTTCTGCTCAGTGTCTTTGGGGGTAATGACACACTCTATTCAGAATTCTTTTCCCTCCTATCTTTGAGGGTGATGAGGATGAAGGAGATCAAGGTGATTAAGGGGTTGTCTTGGTCTATGGGGAGGAATTCAGGTGTGTAGGGCACCCTGTGGTCTTATAAATTTCAGCTGAGACCATGTTTGTCCTGTCTGTCTTAATTGCAAGGACTCTTCCAGAGGTTTACCCTCTTGGTCCTTCACAGCCCCCTTGGAGGGTTTGGTGACTCTTGGCTATTTTACTGAACACTCTGGGATGTCCTGGACTTTGTGAGGCAGCCTGCCCCTCGGCCCAGGTAGCTCGGCTGCTAGGGCTGATCCTCAGGTTGTGATGGACACAGGGCTTTGCTATGACACAGGTAGCACCCATGGTTGTTTCTTGGGAAGCAGAGTGTTACATTTGTCTTCAAGGATTCCCTATCAATTTCCTCCCCCATAAGGAGAGACTAGGGTTTGTTTAATGGTGGTAGAGAGTGAGGACGCTGGATCATCTCTTAGAGACCTTCTGAGGCCTAATAAACACTAGCAACCTTTCTTTGCTTCCCATCTTTCCACCTACTGGTCAAGTCTTACATTCTGTATTCTATAGTTTATGATTCTGTGGCCTAAGTTCTCCAACACTTTGGTTTTGGGGATTTAAGGAAACAAGCACAAAAATGCTTCCTATTTTAAACTTTCAAGCCAAGTGTTAATGGGTGTAATGAGCAATCCTTCAAAATGTTCTTCTACTGTATGGGCCATGGGAAATAGTAATCCTTCAAAATGTTCTCCTAGCAAGTGGGTCATAGGAAATGCTTTATGTTTCAGGCATCAGATCCTGTTGCATTTGGCAGTGAGAAGGGAGATCTTCAACTCCTGTCACTGGAGTGGGTACTTAGAAGTCTCACCTGGGTATAGAGGCCTGCATGTCTAGGAGGACATTTGGGGAATGGAGGGGACAACGCTTAAGGAAAGGAAAGCCAGGTGCAATGGCATGTGATTTTGGTCCCAGATGCTGGAGAAGCTGAGGCAGAAGGAACACTTGTTCCTTGAGGCTAGGAGTTGAATAGCAGCCTGAGCAAAATAGCAAGACTCTAGCTTAAAAGAAAAAGTGCAATTTTAATTTTTTTATTATTTTTTTCCTTTGGTACTGAGGATTGAACCCAGGAGTGCTCAACCACTGAGCCATATCCCCAGCCCTTTTCATTTTTTATTTTGAGACAGGGTCTCACTAAGTTATTTAGGGCCTCTCTGAATTGTTGAGGCTGGCCTTGAACTTACAATCCTCCTGCCTATACCTCCCAAGTAATTGGGATTACAGGTGGACATCACCATGCCTGGCAGAAATGTAATTTTTATTTTTACACTATTACACTAATTTCACTTTATGCTTGTAAACTTTACTTCCACTTTATACTTGTTTTATAAAAAAAAATCCTTCACTACATAAATGGTAAGGCAAGTTTAGGTTTATCAACATAGGGCTTCTGGGTTGGTTTGCAGCATCAACCCAGCCCTACCTACTTTAGTTTTCATTAACTAAACCACTTGACCACGCCTGCAAAGTGCCAATCAAGATGGAATATTCAGTGTGCCCGAGTCACTGTAGGAGCTGAAAGGAACCCTGACAGCACAATGGAATCACCTGGAAGCTGTAAAAACACTAATACTTAGGCCTCAGCCCCAGAAATTCTGACATGACTGATTCGGGCATGGAGGTGTCAGATCTGCCTGGTGATTCTGAGTGCAGTCAAGGCTGTGAGAACCATCTCTATTTAGATGAATACTGAGGAATGGGACAGTTAGGGGATTTTCATAATACTATGTCACTGCCAGATTTAATTAAGCCTGCTTTCTTGAGAAAAAGGAGTCATCTAAACTTATGGAAGCTGAAAAAGAAATGAGAAATTGGCATCATGCCAGCTTTCATGATGAATTATGGCTGCAAATTTCCTTTTGTTCAGGTTACCTCAATTCCGGGGATTGAGCTCAGGGTACTCTACCACTGAGCCACATCCCCAGCCCTATTTTGTGTTTTTATTTAGAGACAGGGTCTCACTGAGTTGCTTAGCACCTTGGTGTTGCTGATGCTGGCTTTGAACTCATGATTCTCCTGTCTCAGCCTCCCAAAGTTCTGGGATTACAGGCGTGGGCCACTGTGCCCTGCTCAGATTATCTCAATTCTTGAGTTCCTGAACCAGTATTTCAAGAGATGCCCTAGGAAAACAACAGCCTGTTCTGTCTGGAAGGGAGGCAGGAAAGGGTGGGAAGGAAGGAAAGGAAGGAAAGGAAGGAAGGAAAGGAAGGAAGGAATCATTTACTGAACAGTCTCATGGGAGAGTGGTCCATTAAAACCCAGAAGACGTGGAGAGAAGCTGGAGGGTCCAGTCACTTGCTGGAGGCATGCAGAATGGAAGTTGAAGAGCAGGTTTCAAGCTCCCTGGCTCATGGGCTAGGCTAGGACCGGTGTCCTCTCTTCCCCCACGCAGTCCTGCCCGGCACTCCCCCTATAGGACTACAGGACGTTGGCCATTCTTGCAGAATTCTCATTTGCAAAGTGAGCTGGTGAGAGTGAGAAGTTTAATAAAAGAGTACTCATTCTGGCATCCTAGATCATAGCTAAATTATAGGGTGCATAACAATAATAAAAATAATGCTCTCATGCTCTAAGAAAGCAAGCAAGCCAGCCAGCCAACAGATAACGCGTGCATAGTTTCGATTATGTGCCTGTCACTGCTTTCTGTGTATTAGCCCATTTTCTCTCTCCAACCACTCCAAGAGAGCGGGTCTGTTAAGAGCCCTTTTCACAGAAAAGGCAACTGCGGTACAAAAATGCAGTGACTACTCCCAAGTTCACAAAATCAGTCCCAGAAACCCGACCAGGCTCCAGACTCAGAAGCCACGCGGAGAACCAAAATGTGATTTCGGGATCTGTTGCGCAACCAGTCGCTAGCTCAGTTCTCATTGGTGGTAGAGTCTGGTCGCGAAAGCTAGGTAAGTTGTCAATTAACTTTGGTGGGACCACCGCCGATGGCCACCCAGGAGTCGTGCGGTGGTTTGGGAGGCGCAGCAGCCCTCCAAGGCCCTGGCACACGCGGAACCCGGGTAGGGGCGCGAGGACCACAGGGAATCCCAGGGCAGCGGAGCGTTGGAAAGGGGCTGTCCAGCCTCTGCTGCTCCCCAGGACTAGAAGCCGGGGCACCGGGGCACCTCTCAGACCGCCTGCGGTGTGGCAGGGCCGAGAAGTCTCCGCCCGCTCCACGCCCGCGTGACCGCTGGGCTGGCTTTGGAGCCGCGCCCGCGGTTCCAGGCCAGGAGGGCGGGCGGAGCTCTCGCCCAGTGCCCGGAGCCCACTCGCAGCGCGGCGCAGGCCGAGAGGAGCCAGAGCGCGGCCGGGCCGGGGCGGTGGAGGCGCCGGCCTGCCCCATGCGCTCCCGGGAGCGGCAGGAATGTGACCGCCGTGCGACCGCGCCCGGACCACCCCTTGCGCGGCTCCCAGGCTCTGATTTTGCCAGGCTCGGCAGGATCTCGACCACGACTGCGATCCTAGCACACGCCCCGGCGGCAGGCCCAGGTAGGAAAGACCAGGAGAGTTCCGGGGAAGCGTCGAGGTGGCGGGGACAGTAGCCTTGACACTGGTGTCCTTCCCAAGCTACCTTGCTTGTGAAAGTCTGTTGTGTAAAAAGGTGATGGCAGTTAAATGTGTGTGTGTGGGTTTCCTGTGTGAAGCAGGAGTAAAGGTTATTCCAACGCTTTGGGGAACTCGTTAATCCTTCTAAAAGTTTGTTCTAGATGGGGATGTGTAAATTGCTTCCAGGTCACTTTCAACCGGTACAAGAGCGAGTGGTGAATGCTCTAAATGCATTGGGTGAGGCAACTTGTCCTCCCCAGATAAAAGATGATCCTGGGCAAGGTAGCTACAAATAGGTAGACACCAAGAGGACACTCATTGTTGACAACAAGCATGCCCAGCACTTTAGAGTTTATATGGCTTTTATATTACTGTCCTTTTATCCTCCCAGCAGTCTTGTGGAGAAGGTTGGATGATCACCCTTGTTTTATAGTAGAGAAAGCAGAAAGGTGATTGATTTGTTGGGGCTTTGGCATCCTGAAGGAGACTGAGATCTGTGGTCTTCAAACTCCTGTGTCTTCTATATTACCCTCTTTTGGCCCCTAGCATGCCCTGCCTGTCAGGGCTTTCTCCTCTGCACTTCCAGGAGGGAGGGAAACTACTGAGGAAGATACATGCACTTGGATTCCTAGCACTGTATCTCTCTGCAGTGTTTTCCCCGGGACCTGGGGTGCTCATCAGATGGGCACATTTCCTGTGGTTTTATCTCCACATCCTAGGAACTGAGAAGGGATCCCATGCACTTGGGCCACTGATGCCATGGAGAAAAGGGGAACTGTGGTTCATCCATTATTGAAATGTGATGTCTGAGAACACTGGCTTAGTACTGGGCTTCTGGAAGGTAAATGTATAAAACTGAACTCTGTAACTATGAATTAAGGAAAGCCAGGGTGATGCTGGGTACTTTTTTTTTTTTTTTTTGATACTGGGGATTGAACTCAGGGGTACTCAAGCCCTGAGCCACATCCCCAGCCCTATTTTGTGTTTTATGTAGAGACAGGGTCTCACTGAGTTGCTTAGCGCTTCGCCGTAGCTGAGGCTGGCTTTGAACTCACGATTCTCTTGTCTCAGCCTCCCAAAGTGCTAGGATTACAGGCTTGCGCCACCGCACCCAGCTGGTGCTGGGGACTTTTACTATCTTTTTTCCCATGGAACGTACTAAGTAGCTATTGACATCTTTTTTTCTTTTCATTCATTCTAATTTCGTAGTATTCTATTTAATATGCCATTTACTATTCTGTATTCAGACCCTGTGCTGACTTTTGGGCTAAGCCAAAACATCGTGCCTTTGGGATGGATTTGATGAGGAAAGGAGGCAGACCCCTAACTTAGTCTCTGAGCTGTCATTCCGCTGCATGGGAATTTCCCATGTAGCAGTTCCCCCTTGGGTGGCTGCCATGCCGACCAAGAAAGGATGTTTGACCTAAATTCTCGTGTGACCTTGGCAGGGCAGGACCAAACTGATCATTTCTAATGGGCTTCTCCATATCTTGTGTATTATAATATGGCATCAAGGTGTTTTTTAATGGTTCTGAAACATATAACCCTTTGAGCACATTCTTCACCATTGGTAAAACACCAATTAATATTCACAAATGTTTATTGAATGCCTTTTATATGTCAGGCACTGTAGCAAGTGCTGGAACTAAAACAAGGAAAAGAACAAATGAAAATCCCTGTCCTCTCATGCATATATGTCCTCCTGGCAAGTAATAAGACATCTAGAGTCTCTCTTCAGAAAGGGGATTTTTGAAATCTGCTTCTCTGCACAGAGTATGGGTACTTGGGCTGCCCAGGGGACACTATTCAGTATCTCCAGTGAGAGGGCAAAAAGGTGATCACTGTGGTTTCTCAAGGAACAAAAATAGTGCCAGGATGTACTCCATGGTTTGCCTGTGTATATGGACTAGGACAGATGGAAAACCTGCCACTGGAGAATATCTGTGTCTGCCACCTGCAACCAAGACTGTGTAAAGGGAGGATCTCATTTGTCAGAGGGGCAGCAATTACCACTGCAGTGAAACTACCATAGAGCTGGGGATGGAGAATTGCAGAGATCCTCATCATCTTCAGCTACATGTGGATCCATTATGAACTTGCCACTTCAAAGGGGAGAAGTTGTCATGGACATCTTTGACTCACTGGCTGTGATCCAGCCCCACAGAGCTGGTGCTTGGTTGTGTTTTCCGCTCTTTGTGGGCTGCTGGAATGGCATGAGGATCTGTAGCACCAGCAGCTTTGTGCTCTGATTGCCTGCCATGACCACAGAAAATGCTGTAACAGTCTCCTGGCCACCCTCAGCACACGGGAGCATGCAGAGGGATCCTGGCACCAAGTGATATCATTGCATGTTGAAAGGAACTGGGCTTCTTCAAGATCCCTGCTCACCAGCATACCTTTGAATTCTGTGCTGTTTCTTCTGCATATTCCCCACTGACACACATGTGGCAGAGTAATGGGGACACTTTTCCATCCCCACCTTTTTCAGGAAGGATTTATAAGATGCCATAAATTAAAAATAGGATGAAAGAAAAACAAGAATGGAGATGAAGTGGAGACTGAAATGAGGCTGGAAATGTATAACATGCAAACCTTGCTGACTTAATTGCATATAAAGTGTTCTAAGTGGGGCTGCAAAGGTGTCTGTGTCCCAGTCCTGCATGTGCCTCAGAATAGCCAGAGACACTCCGTGACATGCAGGACTGGAAGCCAAGCAAGATCTGTTGGGGGTGCATCAGATACTGGTATTTTAAAAGCCCTGCAGGTTCTTCTAATATGTAGACAAGGTTGACAGAGAAAAATATGCTTTCCTGCAGGCAGTAGGAGAGAGGGAACTTGGGAGGTCCCAGCTGTCAGTGATTTCAAGATAAAAAGAAAATGCTTGGGAGAAATAAAAGCATTCTTGGTACAAAGTCAAGTAGAAACTTTCTCCCAAAGATCTTCATTAAAGAGGTGAGAAGACCAAGTTTCAGGCCATCTCTTGAAATGGTCTGCCTTGCAAGCTCAGTTCCATAATTGTGGTTTGGCTGGGTGCTAACAGGAAGGGTCTGGTCAGCCTGATCTCTGCTCATTTGGCTTTCCAAATTGAAGAACTTCTGGACACCTGGAAGTACAATAATACCTCCTGTCCAAGAGTTAAGTAAAACGTTAGATGTTGTCACTCTCCACTAGTGTTTCTTACCTCATTGAAAACCCAATGCCCTCTTCTTAATGCAAATATTTTAAATACCCATTAACAATTGTGAAATGATATGTGAAACTTAACCTATACCATAATTTTAAAAAATAATAAATACTCACATGTAAAGAAGATATAAAAGCAATTTGCATTAAAATTATGCATTTCAGCATGTGGATACATGGACTGAGCCAAACTAGAACCTAGTAAAGTTCCCCAGTGCTTTCTGCAGGCTGACTGTGTGGTAGCATGGGGCAGGTCTGAATCCTGGAAGAGATGAGGTGATGACCTTGGTCAAAGTCTGAATGGTAGTCAAAGGTCAGTCTTCTCTCAACTTCATAGTAGTAGCATTCTTAAAAAATTCAGTATGTATGGAAATTATTCCAACAATACACATTTTATATAAATATGGAATGGAGTTAGGAGCTAGATTCAACGCTGGCATGAATGTCTATGGGACATCTGTGGTCATGGGACAAGGCTTCTCTGAGCAGAACTGCCTTGTACTATTGCAGATGTCTAGCACCCATCGCCTCCAGCACCCACCAAATGCATTGTGATCCACCAAAGTGTCCCCTTCCCCACAGTTTCTGAAATGCACCACTGGGGGCCCTGCCCCTTCTGTTGAGAATGGCTGCTTCCCTGCATGACTTGGTAGTGAGAAACATGGGTCCTAAAAAAGCAGGGCACTGGTGAGTAGGGTAGAAGTTAGCCCTTCAGGAGGCACTTAGGGTTATCATTAAAGGATCGTAGGTAGAGGTGGTGATAGAAATCAGAACGGTGGGAGCTGCATGCCTGGGTGATGACTCTGAAGGTGCATGAAGGAACAGTGGAGGGTGGTGGCAGTGGTTTGTCTTCATGGAGAATCCCAGGTGCATACAGTTGTCCCAATTTATGGAATTGTATAGTATATGTATAGTATATAGCTCACTATACATATGTTTTACCTCAATAAGAAAATTATACAATGGAGCCGGGGGCGGTGGCACATGCCTGTGGTCCCAGCACTTTGGGAGGCGGAGACAGGAGAATCGCAAGTTCAAAGCCAGCCTCAGCAATGGTGAGGCGCTCAGCAACTCAGTGAGACCCTGTCTCTAAATAAAACACAAAATAGGGCGGAGGATGTGGCTCAGTGGCTGAGTACCCCTGAGTTCAATCCCTGGTACAAAAAAAATGAAAAAATTATATAATGGAAAACAATATGAACGTTCCTGTGGAGAATGCTGGGTCCTCTGGTACTCTGCAAATCCCAACTTGAGAATTAGAGCTAGTGTTTGCCTGCCTTGAAGGGTCTGGACCATTCTTGTTTGTGGTGTCTTGTAACAGTAACCATGTTTCTTGTCCCTCATTTTTCCCTTTTGCCATTAAAACCTACGTGTCTTTGTTGAAACCACCAGTCTTGTGATTCTGAGACTTGTGATAGCTGATAGTAGGTTTCTTAGCAATTCCTGAAACCTCTTTGGCAATTTTTACATTATCTTCTTATTTTATGCATCCTTGATGATAGAAAAAATTTTCCTTCTTCCTCTATTTGTATGCTTAAATAAGCTAAATCAGTCTACTGAGCTAGGCTTTTGGATTCATCTGCTGATAGGAAGGTCACCAATCTGGGTGATTCTTGGACTTTCTGAGATAGCAAATGAGTTATTTTATTCCCCCTTGTGGAGCAGTTTTGTTTGCTCACAGTTTTGTGCAGCTGATTCTTGTGCTTACCCTATTGAAGGTGCAGTTGGATTTTTAGCGTGTGAGTGACAAGTGTGTGTTATGGATCTGTACATAATGGAAACGGTCCTGTTATATTTGGAGCACACCTTGGTGGTCCTCAGACTTCTCTCTGGTCATCCCCACCTCCTCCTTCTCTGTTCTGAGTCTGGCCACCCTGGATGGACTTGTTGGTAGTTGGAGTTTGGTTTCTCTGTCTGTCTTGCCCCGTAGGTATGAGTTCAAAGGGCCTGATGCTTTTATTTTTATGGGATGGTATAGAGATGGCTGGTTATTGACTTAGCATAGCCCACTCACATTTTACTATCTAAGGACTCATTCTCAGAAACGAAAAGCACATGCTTTACCTGGTACTCCAAAGTGGCTCAGCTTTAGGGATATTTCTTTGATGCCTCTTGTTTTATCCTAGGAAGATCTTAGAGATTTTTTTCTTCCCACTGTACAGTATAGCCATGTTTGTTCTAATATAAAAATAACAACTCTCCATAGAACTCTTTAAGTAAAAGTGATGCCCCAGGAGAGAAGACTCTGGACTCCTCGCTATCTGTAGATTCTCCTTGAAATATGTGGATTCTGGTTTAAGAATCAGGGGCCTGTGTAAGTATCAAATTCTAACATCTACAGATAGATGGTTTGTGGCTTTGTAAGTTCCTTTTAGCTCTATCTTTCAAATGGACATTTTTGGTCTTAATGTTGGGGACTATTTAATATGAATCCTATAACAAAGGTATAACAGGAAAATGCCATAGTTATGGATTTAGTTTTAGGACCATAACCCATTCCTTTGCATTTCCAGTGACTTTCAATAGAACAAGAAGCTTATGACATTTCATAAGCTAAAGAATATGACTCATGCTCAGTCACTTCTGAGGTATGGCCAAATTAGTTGGAGCCTCATCCTCTGAATATTTCTCCCTCATACCAAATCTATGCATATGATTAATATTTGGAATAAGAGGTTGTATTAAATGATGCTGGAAATGCATTTATGGATAGGTAGAAGAGTACACTGGAAGGAGGCGGCAGTGTGGAAAGTATGTGCTATGTTTCAATGTGTCCCCAAAGTTCATGTATTGGAAACTTAATGGGCAACGCAACAGGTTTGGGAGGTGGAGCCTAAGGGGAGAGATTAGGTCCCAGGGCTCTGCTCTCATGAATGGGTTAATGTCATTATCAGGGAAGTGAGTTCACTTTTGCAGGAGAGGAGTTGTTATGGAAATGAATTTAGCCTCGTCTTGCTTGCTCACTCCTGCACTTCTTGCCTTTCCACCTTCTACCATGGGATGATGCAGCACAAAGTCCCCTAGTAAATGCTGGCACCATGCTCTTGCTCTTCTCAGCCTCTCGAACCATGAGCCAAATAAATTTCTGTTCATTATGAATTACCCAGTTTCAGATATTCACTTGTAGTCTCAGAAAATAGGCTAAGTACGGTTAAGATTTCCTTATAAATTTCATATTTGGGGATTGCCTACTTCAGATCCCTGGGAGGAGAAAGAGTTACCTCTTGCTGTCTACTCACTCTTCCTGGATTTATGTTGAGAATTAAATTAGAAGTAGGCCCTGGACTTAGGAAGGCTCTGCTGTGCAACTCAACAAGCATATTCCTATCTTGCCCAGTGGGTATGAGTTCAAAGGGCCTGATGCTTTTATTTTTATGGGATGGTATAGAGATGACTGGGTATTGACTTAGCATAGCCCACACACAGGTGAGGAGTCTAATAGGGCAAGATGTGCTCACTGGGAATCTGTACCCACTAGCAACCCTCTTGACCATGCTTCTAGTCTCTGTGATCCCTGGAATTCTCTTCTCAAACACCCTGGACTCCAACTCCAGGGCTATGCAAGGCTCCTTCCAAGTGACCCACATGGACTCCATTGCCAGTGTACCTGACTGATTTTCTGAGAACTATGTGGGAAAGGGACTCAGATGTGCGGATTGGCATGTCTACTTGTGTGTATACTCAAGGCCCCTCACAAGAAGGAAGGAGGGCAGGAGAGAGAGACTGGGAGAGGAAGTAGCTAGATACAGCATGAGCCACTGGTGGGACTGTTCCATGGAGATCCTAGGGCAGGATAACACAGCCTGTGATTGGACACTGAGCACTGGGTGCCTCTGTAGCCAATCTCCCAGCAGAGGGCCCATGCTTTGTGTGTTCTCAGCATATGTCTGACATCATCCTCCACATGGATTCACATCATCTGGGATGTGTCTGATGTGTGCCACCTCGCTGGTGCCTGACTTCTGTCCTAGAAGGCAGAACTCACAATGTGGGGGAATTCCTCCGGAATAAGAAAGGAATTCCTCAAGAGTGTGGGAAATTCCTCATGAATAAGAAAGTGTTTAATAGATGCAATGTGGCCACAAACACACACACACACACACACACACACACACACACACACACACACAAAATGACAGCTCCTCTGTCCCTACTTGTCACTTTTCCTGTGCCTACACTGGGGAAGAAATTTCTTGCAGAGGGACAGGAAGGCAATGTTGGATGGAGTCAGTTCTTCCTGGAAGGGGAGTTTTGGGGGAAGCCAATATGTTGCTCATTTTTAATTCTTATACTTCATTTCTACTTTTGTAGACTTTCATGTTTCATGTTTTAAGTTCCTCATTCTGAGGCTAGTAGTGCCTTGGTCAGTTTTCAGTTGCTATAACAGAGTACCTGAGACTAGGTAGTTTATAAACATTAGAAATTTATTTAACTCATTGTTCTGGAGGCTGAAAGTCCAAGATCAGGTGGCTGCATCTGGTGAGGGCCTTCTAATGCTTCATAACAGCAGAGAAGTAGAAATGCAAGAGAGTGCATGCAGAGGAGATAAAACACATGGGATGGCCTCACTCTCAGGGCGATTAATCCAGTTTCACAAGAAAGAGGACTTCACTCACTCCTGTGAGGATTAACCCAGTCCTATGGGAGCAGCATTGATCTCTTAACAGCTTTTAAAGGGATCATCCCCCAATATTGCCACAGTGGCTATCAAATTTCAACATGAATTTCGGAGGGAACAAACCATATTTGAACCATAGCAAGGAGAAAATTGCTTCTTACCTCAAATGTGCATTTTCTCTTTAATGCCCAATAGCCTTGTATGTATGTTTCATGTGCCACTGAAGTCATGCGATACGCTGATGTTTCCAGATATGGTATAATCAGCAAAGAGCCGTGGAAACCATACTTGGAACTTCGTGACTGTTGGCTTTCTTGTGTGTGATTGTCATACAAAGCTGGGGTGCACTTCAGTGAACCAACAAGGTTGCTTGGGGTGGAGGGTGACTGGCTCTGGGCTTCTGGTTACCTGCAGCCCCAGGGTAAGTGTCTTGGTGCCCCCCCCCCCCCCGACCTTACTGAAAGCTGCTGTGCAGAGGCTATTCTCTGGTCCAGACATGTCTTATGTGCCACGGACCTTGTACCAAGGTAGAAATGGGGTGCAGGATATTATGGTGTATTAATTTATTGCTTGTTTTAATCTCTTTTCTTGGTTATTTTGCTTTTTGTGGTAAATTCAATTTGAAAAATAACACAGTAGACTAAACCTGTGACTTTTTATTATTGCTGGTGTTTTCTGAAGACTCACTTTGCATTTTGCGGTAAACCACTTTTATAAAGGATATGGATCAGTTGCCTTTGAATAAGGGAGGTTTTGTTTACCTAGTGTTCCTTTGACCATTAACAGTTTTCCATCTGGGTGTGGTGGCCCATGACTGTCATCCCAGTGACTCAAGAAACGGAGGCAGGAGGATCGCAAATTCAAGGCCAGCCTTAGCAATTTAGTAAGGCCCTAAGCAACTTAGTGAGACTCTGTCTCAAAATAAAAAAAAAAAATTTAAAAAAAGGGGTTAGGGATATAGCTCAGTGGTAAAGTGCCCCTGAGTTCAATCCCCAGTATCAAAGAAAGGGCGGGAGGCGAGGAAAAGAGTTAGTCAGTCCTTGGTCTCCAGCCCTATTCCTATTACTTGTTCTCTTCAGAGTTGTTATCACCAAGTCTTTTGCCAGTCATCTGGGCATGAGCCCTTTATCTCACCCCTGAAGTAGGAGTCTACCTTTTCCTGTATGATTTCTGGTCTATCTCCAGACCCCAGTGGCCTCAATGGCATTTCTATTCTCCAACCCATACTAAGTACCCATTTTCTTTTCTTGCTTTCCTTGACTCTAGGCCAGGTTTCCAGCCTTGGTGTGTCTCATGCAAAGATGGTGGATGGGTGGGGTACATTCCTTCCTTTCCTCCTTCCTCTCTTCCATAAGTGTTTACTGAGCTCTTATGAGATGCCAGATATGTAGTGTGATGGGACCCTCCTCAAAGAACTTTGGGGGAGAGGAGGTCTGCTTTATCCTGCTTGTTTCTTAGAATCAGCTTTGTGTCCATTGGAAGTCCCAGATGCCACTGGACTGGACTAGGCGAACTGAATGGAGACATCCTGGAGGGCACTGTGTTTACAGACCAGGGCCAGGACAAGAGCTGCAAAGGAACAGGACAGACTAGAAGATGGCCACAGGAGAGTAGGTGGGGCAGGGTGTTGCCTCATCCTAGGATCAAGAGAGAGGGGATTGGGAGTGGATCATATACTGCAGGGATATCCAGTTGGATGGAAACTGAAGGGTCCTTTGCATGGAGAAACTAGGAGGCTGGAGGTTTGGCCAGTGCATTTCAGAGGAGTAATAAACATAGAAGGGGGTGGGTGGCTCAGCAGGGGATAAGCAGTGGCAATAGTAAGTATCAAAATTCTTAAGGGAAGTTTCTGGGTCCAAAAAGAAGAAAATTGAAGCAGTTGTGTGTGGGATGTGGGGAGTCACTTTCTCTGTAAGAGGTTTCTTGGACCTGCCAAATAAATTCCTCCCTCCTCATCCTCCTCCCCTCTTCCACTCTGTTAATTCCCCTTTGACTTCTCTGTATAATTCTTCAGCTGCAGTGATTTCTGGAGCACCACCTGCCCTAGCAACGTTCTGCCCTAGGGCCGGGATCAGGGAGTCTTTCCTTTGATTTTGTGCTGTGATAGCATTCATGCTGATGAGCCACTGAGGTTCTGATGGCTTAATGTGATATATGTACTATGTCTGAAGTGTAAAGTGAACACTAGGTTGGGATTTAGTTTAAGCAAAGTGCTTAGCGTTGAATTTGTCAGGCTGTTTATTGATGGGTATTAAAAGGTCTTTGTGGCCTCACAAGTTTGTTATGGGCCCAAGGAAATGACTCAGACATGGAAAAAAAAAATCAGTCTACAAAATATTAAAAGAAAAACAAGGGAATAATGGTGAGGTATCTATAGGACCCAACAGTAGGGCAATCCCAATCAGCTTTTATGAAGTGATTTTAAATCATGCAATGCGAGGTGCAGGTCTACTAGTACGCTTGATATAAGGAAGAGCAAGGACTCAGAAAATGAGTTTTCTGGTTTCTAAGGGGGCTGTTCATTTTTTCTGGCCTCTGGCAAGGCCTGAGGTCTGGTCGTGAGCCATGACATCCCTAGAGGACATTTGATTCATTTCTGCATCCATGTCTAGCAAAGTGCCAGGTGCTTGTGTTTCATCAAAAATCACTTGTGATTGTAAGACTCTCTGTATTCTCCACACCTGTGACTTCATTTCCTAAAAGGGTTCTGTGGATTCCAC
>CM053411.1:11216813-11265660 GCA_028644305.1 Xerus rutilus | reverse complement strand
TTAAACCTTTCCTACCTCTTTTTTTGCAGGGGGAGGGGATTGAACTCAAGGGCACTCTGCCACTGAGCCACATCCCCAGCCCTATTTTGTGTTTTATGTAGAGACAGGGTCTCACTGAGTTGTTCAGTGCGTCACTTTTGCTGAGGCTGGTTTTGAACTTGCGATCCTCCTACCTCAGCCTCCCGAGCCACTGAGATTACAGGTGAGTGCCACCGCGTCTGGCCCTTTCCTACTTCTGTTGGGGTCCTGGCAGCAGCTGTGGGTCCAGCAGTCCTCTTCATTCAAACGTCACTCCTGTGTTCTTTCTTCCTCAGGTAGACACATCCCCTAAAGATGGTGACTCCCTCCTGAGAAGCAGGACCACTTCCCACAGGAAAAGGCCTTCTCCGAGGTAACAGGGCTGGGTCACCTGAGGGTCCGTTGGCCTTTTCTCATGAATAGTTGAAGCCCTCCACCCTTAGCTTAAGTTGAAACTGGCATGACTTGTACTCTAAGCAAAAATATATTTCTTGGCACACTTTTCTCTGCGGTGGCTCTGTGGCTCTATCAGATTTAGTTTTATTTTTTAATGGATATCTGAATATTTGTACATATATATGAGGTCCGATCATTTGGGTGGGCCTGGCGGACATGAAGTTAAGTTGAAATAAGCTGGGCAGAGGAAGACATGCACTGCATGATCTCACTCATATGTGGAAGCTACATGAATTGATTTCAGGGAAGGAAGAACAAGATAGTGATCATGAGAGACCAGGAGGGGAAGGGACAGAGGATATAAGAGGGAGATTTTATCAGACATTTGAAGGAGTATATGACTCAATGGAGAGCCACTGCTCACTCACTTTTCCTGGTCATGTGAGCCCCACCGCAGCTGTGAACTCTGAAATGATGACTCCCCATGTGGCATAGAGCTTTCTTCAAATCTAGCACATTTCAGGCCTTCCTGTCCATTTTCACTTTTCTTTCCCTTTACGCTCAACTTCTGTTTTTATTTTCCTTATCTATCTATCTATCTATCTATCTTTCTTTCTATCTATCTATCTCTATCTATCTGTCTATCTGTCTGTCTATCTATCTATCTATCTATCTATCTATCTATCTATCTATCTATTTTGCAGGCCTGAGGATTGAACTCAGGTCCTCATGCATAATAGACAAATGACCTATTGCTGAGCTATATCCCTAGACTTAAAAACTTTTATTTTGAGACAGAGTCTAAGTTGCCCAGGTTGGCCTTGAACTTGGATTCCTCCTGCCTCAGCCTTCTGAGTAACTGGGATTAAGATGTGTGCCACTGCACGTGGCTATGTTTGAAGTTTTGATTTCAGCTAGAGACATCACTGCTGGTATTGTCCCAGGAGACCCAGGCCTGGTGATGTCAGTGACACTCTCTGATCTCCTCTGATCTGTCTGTGGGTCCCTGAACCTGTGCTCCTAACCTGGGCAGCCCTCCCTGGCCTTTGGTCCAACTACCGTCCCCACACATCTTGCCCTGCTGGCTGGCCCACCCCCACATCTTCTCCCATCTGGGCCTCCACAGCAGTCTGCTTCCCCCATCTTGTCTTCAGGTTATATTCCATCCAGATGCCAAGATCTCTACAAAAAAAAAAGAAAGAAAGAAAAGAAAACCTAGCCACACCCCACTGCACAATGTAAAATCTCTAAGTGACTTTCTGCCATCTTCAAATGACAGTCGAGCCCTTTGGCACATCCTTCACGTTGGGGCACTTTCTGCCACTCCAGTCACATCTCTTGGCACTTGCTCTTGATTGATGGTTCAGATGGGATGGTGCTTGGCAGTCTCCTTCCTCATCCAGGCTGAGTTGGAGCACTGTCTTCCCTCACGCCTGGGGCATGTCTCCTCCTGTGGGCACTTGGCGTCACAGTATGACTGTGGATGTGTACATGTTCCCTGTGGTCACTGAGTCCCTTGATCCAGGCTCCGGGTCATGATTCCTATCTTCATTCCCAGGTTCAAGTGTGGACCAGGCATGAAGATAGTGGATATACAATTGCTCAGTGGGGCAGTAAATGAATAAAGAAATGAATGGATAACCAACAACATTTTACCAACACTTGTCTTTCTGATTGGCCATGCAATTCATAATGACTAACATCAGAGGGACCTTGGACGGACACTGTTTGTTCTGAGCCCTTTCAGTGTGGCAATTTATTTCACTCTCATAGCAACCATGAATAACAACTGCTGTCATTAGCCTTACTTTGTCATTTGGGGGCACTGAGGCATGGAGGCCGAATTTTTATCCACGGTGCTCTTTGTGTTTGGGGACTCCCTGACTTCAACAGCCTTTCAACTATTGGCACTAGGAAGCCAGTCCATGTTGGCTCCACCTTGGAATTTTTGTGTTGTTTGAGGGTATCATGGAGTTTGTGTTGATTTTTTTTGGGTGGGGGGTACTGGGGATTGAACTTAGGGGCACTCCACCACTGAGCCACATCCCAGCCCTATTTTGTGTTTTATGTAGAGACAGGGGTCTCACTGAGTTGCTTAGTGCCTCGCTTTTGCTGAGGCTGGCTTTGAACTCATGATCTTCCTGCCTCAGCCTCCCAAGCTGCTGGGATTACAGTCATGCACCACTGTGCTTGGCTTGTGTTGATTTTTACTGGGAACACATTTGGTTGAGTCTTGAGTGTGTTCTTTACCTCCTTCCTTTCTGATGTCCTCACTCTCTTTGGTTATGTGACCGACCCTTACTGCCCATCTCTAGGCTAAGTGGCTAGGTATGGATTCTGGATAGCTCCTGGTAAGGGGAAAGGAAGTAACTCCCATGTCTTTCTTTATTCCAGTTTGGGAGCAGAAGTCAAACTTGAGACCTGTGTTTTACAGACTATTTGATTAGGAAGTGTTTGAGATCATTTGCCTCAGTGTCCACCTGTGTAGATGAGGAATTGAGGCCCAGGAAGGAGTCACGTCCAAGATCACACTGCCCCATGGTTGACACCATCAGTCTTGGACGTGTAGGATTGTTTGTCTATGGTCAATTTGGAATTATACCTTGACACACAGTCTCTCTAAAAGTTACTTTGACATCTTCCTTTTCCTGCCCTGCCTAATAATCAGACAAGCCCCATCTTGTGCCTCAGTGAACTACCAGCTGCTGTGTTCAGAGGATTTCATAATGCCCTCATTTTGTCATTGATCAATTAATGTGAGTGATAGTGAGGCCCAGAACTGGTACGCAAGAAACAGTTTAATCCTTTATTTTCTTTGTCCCTGCAGTGAGGACTTAAAACACACACATCCGTATAGCCACAGAAAGAGGTAATAAGCCAGGCTACCAGAATCCAAAGCTTCTATCTTATTTCATAAACTGCATAGAGTTTCAAGTAAATATAGCCATACTTTTAATCTAGACTAATTTGGGAGAAGGCCAATTTACTTGAATAAAGTGTCAGAATTACTTGATATTTAAGGAATGTAGTTTTACTACTCTGAGACTGGTTTTGAAGACTTGAGCCAGGCTTAATGATCATTGTCCTGGTACTGGGAGTAAAGTGATGAGAAGATGAATAGGTGTATCTTGCATGCTTAGAAAATCTTGTAGGATTTTTATAACTTTTAATTGAGCTTCTTAAAAAGAACATTTTCTAGTTAACATTCCAATGATTGCTTGTCTTCAGTCCCAAGGAGTGTCATCTTAGAATATTTTGTATCTGCATATTTACTTACTTACAACTACAAATAAGAATATAGGCAACTTACTTACAACTACAAATAAGAATATGGTCTCTTGTAAAAATTAAAAGGCAGAGCCGAGCACATGTCCGTAACTCCATGGCTGACTCAGGAGGCCAAGGCAGGAGGATCTCATGTTCGAGGTCAGCCTCGGCAATTTAGCAAGAGCCTGCCTCAAAATAAAAATAAATAAATGAATGAATGGAAAGGGCTGGGGTTGTAGCTCAGTGGTGAAGCACCCCAGGGTTCAGTCCCTGGTACTGCAAAAAAAAAAAAAAAAAAAAAGGGAAGATTTTTCTCAGAGCATAGAACTACATGATCTCCTCTGGACATTGCTCTTATGTTTAATTGAGGGGATGGCTATTTATTTTGTATGTTTTTGTTGTTGATTCGTGAGACATTATTAGGGACTGCAGGATTTCAGTCACAGTGCTATATGCTGAGGGGGCAGATGAGCAGGCCTTGGTTCCTGCCAAATGGGCTTTCCCATGATGGGTAACTGCAGGCAAGTGCTGAGAGCCATGGTAGACAAACGGGTTGCTGGGGGAGCCCAGAGGAGGAAGCCAGGCACAGGTCCACGGAAGGGCCCATGAGAAGCTCAAACTCAGTAGCCTTCTGGGGTGTGGGAAACTTGATGGAGTGGGAAGGAGGCGGGAGAAGGACAGAGGGAACAATGTGGTGAGGCCACAACTGAGGTCTGCAGTGTGTCCGGGGAGTGCAGGTTGTGTGGAGAGCTAAGTCAGAGCCTGGCACAAAGCACCCCTGTGCTCTGCTAGGGAACTTGGCCTTCTGGGTGCACTAGAAAGCCAATGAAGATGTTTTGAACAGACCATTTGGTGTCCAGTAGTCAGTAGGCTTTCTGGATTGATTGGCAGATGTCAATCCATAGGCAGAGAGATGGATTTGAAGCCTGTTGCCCTAATGACTCAGGATTGTTTGAGCTATGGTGCCACCAGCAGTGGCCATCAGTGATCTGGGTGGGCTTGGTGATCCTCAGAGACAGAGTGGTTAGGTTTGGGGAGAGGGTGGCTGGAGTGGTGGCAGCCTCAGGCTCACTGATCCTTGGTCTCATTTGGGTGTGTCCCCACACATGTTTGTAGCTGTGCTGTGCCTGTTGCCCAGGTGGGGAACACTAGGGACTGAACATTTGCTGGGACAAGAATGAGTTTAGTTTTGGGAGCCAATTGAGTTTGAGGTACTCATGGGCCCTGAATGGATTTGTGCAAAAGCTAGCTGGAGATACAAGCCTGGAACTTACTGCATGTCGTTATAAGGTCCCTGCTCAGAAGCGTTAAATAGCAACATTCAGAGAGAGAAAGGGGCATTGAGTTCATTTGGGCTTGAGAGGGTTAAAATGGTAGGCAAGTGCAAGATTTTTGTTTTTCTCTTTCAAATTCATTTTATATTATTTTAGTGACTGTTTTGCAATGAACGTGTTCTCTTTCCTGACTTGCTATTTTAGGCAAGCACTTAATCTCATTACACTTCCTGCCATGTATGTGGAAAAAGTCTTATGTCATTAAAATAATAAATGAACAGAATCTCAGTTTATTATGTAGCCCAATTGCTGACCAGAATCTGTTGTAGCTCATACTGTGTTGGTGTGGAGGGGCTGTGGAGTTTTTTTCTTTTGTGAAAACATTTGTATAAGCTCATGTGTAGACATTTTGGAACATATAAAAAGTCCCAGAGAAGAAGAAACCCAACCATATGAACCAACCTAATCTTAATATAATATTATAATTTCTTTTAGTCTTTTTAGTGCTGTTCTACATTATGTTATATTTGAAACAATTTGGTCTCTTGCATTATAAAAGGAAGGCATGACCTTTGAAGTGACCTAGAAGTATGGGAAGACTTTTACCAGTGGGCCCTGGCAGTGGGATACATTCCATGTGGGGAACAGACCCTTGCAAGTGGAAGCAGCCTTGAATAGGTCTAGAGAATATAATCATCTCTTGGTACCCACAGGGATAGGTTCCAGAACACTCTCTGCCATCAAAATACATGTATACTCAAGTTTGTTAATAAAACAGTGTAGCAATTCCAAATGATCCATGTACATACTCCCATATATTTAAAAAAAGCCTAGATTACTTATAATACTTAATGCAATGTAAATGCCATGTAAATAAACACTGTACTGTATTGTTAAGGAAATAATAACAAGGAAAAAGTCTGTAAATGTTCAGTGCAGAAGCACTTTTTTTCTCTAAATGTTTTAGATGTGCAGTTGGTTGCTTCTGCAGACGTGGAGCCCATGGAATATGGAGAGCCAATTGTGGTCTACTTTGATTATAGACTAGATTAGGGGGAATTAAAGTGGAATATAAGATTAGAAATGTCATTGGGGAAGATAATGGAAATTTTTTAAGTATTAAATTGTTGAATTTTGTTTCCAGTTCTGTCAAATCTTTCCCCACCCCCATTTTCTAACCAGGAGCCCAACATGGTGACCTCGGTGACATGGGAACATATCCATTACTGCGACTGGGGCAGAGGGTGGGGACTGGTGGGGCGTCAGTGCGTTTAGAGACTCACTGGAATAGTAATGATTTTGTCTTTTTTTCCATTCCTCCATTTTTCCAGGAGAATATGAAAGTGATACTCAGAACTGTCTGTTTCATAGTTCTACTGATTTCTTTAGAAGCTGGTAAGTTAAACGTGACCTTGTGTTCTTGTCTGCTAAGAAAAGCTATGATTTAGAATACACCAAGAACCTTCCCTAACAGAGTCATTTTTTTTTCTCACCAGTTTCTGTTGTCTCCCAGGACACAGAATGTCTGGGTCAGAAATCTGTGTAGCTGGAAATTTCCTTCAGATAATTCATCTCTTCTATCACTCACAATTGGGAAAATGAGGCCCAGGGAGGTTAAGAACTCAGGGTCAAGGGGCAAGAGCTCAAATCTGGGTCTCCAGTGCTTGTTGCTGATCCACGTGTGAGATAAGGAAATCTTGATTGTCTTTGGAGGAGGGGTTATGCCGTCTTTAGGAGTTTTCTACTAGAATCCTTCAAAAGATATTATTTGTTTTTCTTTCTATTCCTTCATTTTCTCTTTACCCTTATATGAGTTTCTTGGGCCCCTTCCATATGCCAGGTACTAACTAGGTGCTGGGGATGCAGAAGTGAACGTTCCCGACAGAAGTATCTGCCTGCAGGGAGTTTGCATTCCTGTAAGGGAGAAAATATATTAGATAAATAAATATGTAGCATGTCATTGGTGACAAGGGTAAGGAGGAACAAAATAAGAAAGCAGGGTATATAGTTTGGGGATTGGAGTGGGCAGAAGGTTACAATTTTTGATACTGTGGTCAGAAAAGGCCTCATTGAGAAGTTAACTTTTGAGTTGAACTTGAAGGAGAGGAAGGAGAAAGCTATGTGGATACTGAATTGAGAGGCAGAAGTATCCTGAACTACGTGTGCAAAGGCCCTGAGGCTGAGTGCCGGGCATGTTCTAGGAGCTAAAACACCAGTATGGCTGGAGCATAGTGGCTGGAGGGAAGTCATAAGAAGTGATATTATTTGTATAAAGGTGGGGTGGTAGAGGTTTGTTTGTACAGAACCTTGCAGACATTTCTAAGGATCTTGACTTGCAGTCTGACTGAGATGAAAGGACTATCGGGGTTTTTTTGTTTGAAACCAGAAAGGGAATCTGACCTATATTTTAATGGGCTCCTTTTGGTTCCTATTTTGAGAACAAATTCTGGGGAGGCAAAGGCAGAAATAGAGATACCTATTGAGAAGCCATTGTGATAATACAGGCAAGTTAGATGGTGATGGACTCTAGGCAGGCAATGATGAGGCTTATCTTTAAGTGTCAAGGAGAAGTGAGGAGGAATCAAATTTCAAATAAATTTTGAATATGGACCCAACAGGGGTTTTCAGATGGATCAGATGTAAGGTGTGGAGGAAAGAATCAAGGACAATTGTAGGGGTTTTGGCTTGACCAAACACAAGTTGGAATTGCCGCTGATGGGGCAGGGAAGGGATTGGACGGTCACTCTGGCATGGGAAGTTTAGCTGTCTCTTGGATGTCTACATGGTGACATTGACCAAACACTGCAGAGTTTGAGAGAGAGAGGTCTGGGATGGGATATAAAACAGGAGGCCTCGGCAGCAGCTGGCATGAGAACCATGAGCTGCATGTGGTCATCAAGTGTGGTTGGGAAAGATGACAACTTCAAAGACTGGACTCTAAGGCCATCCAAGGACTGATGACCAAGCTTCACTGGATAGAGAATTAGCCAAAGTCTGGGCTGAGGGCTGAGGTGGTGGCTCAGTGGTAAAGTGCTTACCTAGCCTGAGTGAGGCCTTGGGTTGGATCCCTAGCACCATGAAGAAGAAGAAGGAGAAGAAAAGAAGGAGAAAAGGAAGAAGAGGAGGGAGAGGAGGGGGAGGAGGAAGAAGAAGGCCCTCAAATATGAGAGAGGAAACAGACAAGTATCCTGAAAGTCAAGTAAAGAAAATATTTCAGGATGAGAGAATGAGAGTATATACATGTAAAGTGAAGATTTGTCAAATGAGATGATGTCTGAGAGTTATATATCTGATTTAGCAAATACATGGGTGGCTTTGGCTGGAACAATTTTGGTGGAATGAGGCAAATCTCACATAACTAGAAGAGTATGTCTAAAGGAGGACTTAAAAAGTCTACCATTTTTATCACTGATGTTGTTGCTACAGCTGCTCCTCATAGCTAGACTTAGGAGTCCTCATGCTGTGTGGGGGCCAAGCTAAGTTCCTAACCACTTTTATTCCAGGCATATTTTTAAAAGAACTTTATTGAGATATAATAAAATTCCAACAAACCTTACATATCTGAAGTGTAAAATTCAAATGTTGACATGCACATGCAATTCTAAAACCATAATCACAATCAAGATAATACATACAGCCATCACTTTCTAGTTTCCTTTCCATTCTTCAAAATTCTTCCTTTCTGTCAATCCTTCCCCATCTCCTCATCCCCAGGCAACTGCTGATCTGCTTTCTGTTTCTATAGATTAGTTCATGTTCCCTAGAATTTTGAATAAATGGTATTAGATAGTATATGCTCTTTTTTTTAAGACAACTCAATTTTTTAAAATTTGTTTTCTCTTAGTTGTAGATGGACACAATACCTTTATTTATTTATATGGTGCTGAGGATCGAACTCAGTGCCCCACGCATGTGAGGCAAGTGCTCTACCACTGAGCCATAACCTCAGCCCTAGTATATGCTCTTTTGAAGGGGAGCGGATCTGATTTCTTTCACTCAGCTTCATTATTTAGAGATTTATTCATGTTGTTGAACATATTAATAGTTGATTATTTTCCTACATAGCAGAATTCTATCATATAAGTACAATTTGTTTATCTGCTGGCATGTTGATGGATATTTTGGCTATTTCTGGTTTGTTTGTTTGTTTGTTTGCTTCTTCTGCTGTGCTGGTGATTGAAACTAGGGCTTTGGTGTCCTAGGCAAATGCTCTACCACTGAGCTACACCCCCGGCCCTATTTCCAGTTTTTGACAATTAAAAATAAAGGATTTATGAACATTGGTGTACAGGTTTTTGAATGGGACATATGCTCTCATTCTTTTGGGGTGAATACATAGGAGTGGAATGGCTAGATCATTTAGGCAATGTATATTTAACTTTTTAAGAAAATTCCAGAGTCTCCTAAACTTGTATCATTTTACATCCTCATCAGCAATGCATGAAAGTTCCAGTTCCCCCACATCTTCACCAACACTTGCTACCGTCAGTCTTCATTCTAATCTAATAGATGGGTAGTGATATCTGATTGTGGTTTTAACTTGAATTTTGCTAATCCATTGAGCTTCCTCTCATGTAATTAGTTGCTATCCATATATCTGTAGTGAAATTTCCAAATCTTCTGCCTATTTTTTTTATTGTTTTCTCATATTGGGTTTTGAGAAATCTTTAAATATTCAGAATACAAGGCTTTTATCATATATATGATACGTAAATATTTTCTTCCTATCTTTTCATTTGTTCATGGTATCTTTCAAAAAATAGAATTCTTAATTTTGATGAAGTCCAATTTGCCTTTTTTCCTTGTATAAATTATGCTTTTGGTATTGCATATAAAAAAATCTTTGCTTAATCTTAGGGCACAAAATTTTCTTCTGTGTTTTCTTCTAGATGTTTGATAGTTTTAAGTTTCACATTGAAGCCTATGACTCCCTTTTATTGATTTGTAATTATTGTTTCATGCAGTTAAAAATTATATGAGAAAAAAGAGAAATTACAAGCTCAAACTACCCATGTATTTTTTAAAATTTTAACTATGTAGTTTTATATTTACCTGTTTGGTTACTGGTATTCTTTCTTTTTTAATGTGGATTCTAGTTACCATGTGGGTTCTTTTATTTCAACCTAAAGTCTTAAGCACTTTTTTAAAAAAAATATTTATTTTTTTTTAGTTGTAGGCAGACAGAATATCTTCATTTTATTTTTACGTGGTGCTGAGGATCGAACCCAGTGCCTCACGCATGCTAGGTGAGCATGCTACCACTGCGCCACAACCCCAGCCCAGCACTTTATTTTTTTAGGGTAGGTATGTGTGTGATAGATTTTCTTAGTTTTGGTTTATCTGTAAATGTATTCATTTTGCCATCATTTGTGAAGGGTAGTTTCCCCAGATACAGAATTTTTGGTTGACAGTCATATTCTTTCAGCATGTTTAATATGTCATCCTGCTGCCTCCGGGCTGCAATGGGTTCTAAGAGCCAATTGTTTATCGCATTGAAGATCCCTTATATGTAATGAGGCATTTTTCTCTTGTCCCTTTCAAGACTCTCTATTTTTGTCTTTCTACAATGTAACTATGATGTAACTAGGTGTAAATATCTTTCAGTTCATCCTTCTGGGTTAATTTTGTAAAATCTGTATTTCCTGTGGTATGTGGCCACTGAAGTTATTATTTCTTTAATTTATTGGTCAGCTAATGATTGGCTAGAGATTTCTTTAAATTCTTTGACCTGATACATTTTATACCCTTTGCAAAAGCGTTCTATGATTTGGGTATGCCTTACAACTCTGTCTTATCCTTCAATTTATGCTTATGTCTGATCTCTGAGTTTTCTGGATGTAAGTAACTGGTACCATTTCTGCTCTTTTCTGGGTATATGAACAGCCCTACATATGTGGGTACTCTTCTTGATTCCCCAGGAATGTGTCAGAGCTTTCCAAAGCCCCTGTGGACTATGGATCTTCTTTGTCCTAACAGGCATTACAACCTCAGGCTGCCATCATATTCAACAATTGGCACTGAGTTCGTTCAACAGACACACTGGGTATAGGGCTTTTCCTGTGGAGCTCTGAGTCAGGTCAGTAACAGCACTATTCTATGAATGTGACTTCCAAGAACTACCATTTAGGTCAAAGAGTGGCAGTATTCACTAGGACTTTCTGGGCACCTACAAACCTGATCTGTTCTTGAAAGTCTTCTTTTTTTTCATAGCTGCTGTGTTGGCAAAAGACTCTGGTTTTCATGGCCAGATAGAGGGGATTGGGAGTAGAGTAATTTACAAAGCCATAAGCCGTCCAGTTCTACCTTGATTCAGCAGATTTTCTTTTATGAAATAAATGTTGTGATAGTTGCAAGCTTTTTATTTTTTAAAAAAGTCAATCTTTTTGTTGCTTTTATGGATGAATGATTTATGGAGACCCTTATTTTGCCATTTTGGAGTTATGCCTCTGAAGTTCTTTTAAATTTTTTTTTCTTTGCACAAAGATATACAATTTGTTGAAAAGACTTTTTATTCTCCACTGCATTTATGTTGTACTTTTTTTAAAAAATTGATTAAATATATTTGTGTGAATTACTTCCAGGATCTCTATTTTGTTCCAGCAATCTATTCATCTTTACTCTAATATTACCCTGTCTTCATTGCTGTATCTTCATTATAAGGCAGTATAACTTTATTCTAAGGCAATGTAACCCAACTTCTTTCTTAATTAAATCAAAGTTGCTTTAGCTATTCCACATGAATTTTAAAATGCATTTATGAATTTGTATGAAAAATCCTGATCAGATTCTGATTAGAATTGAATATAAATAAATTTCCATAGAACTGATGTATTTTTTGCATTTTTTTCCTTTTTAATATTATAGTATTATAATTATACATAGTATTGGAGTTTATTTTGACAAAATCATACACACAAGGAATTTTATTTCAGTCCATTTTTTCGTGCCTCTTTTCCTTCCCTCCTCCCTCCCCCTATTCTTCCTACTTTACCTTACTAAACTTACTTTCTTCTATATATACATATACATCCCAGGGCTAGGTAATTCCTAGGGGTTTGTTATGGTTTGGATGTGAAGTGTCTCCCAAAAAGCTCACGTTAGGCAATGCAGGAATGTTCAGTGGTGAAACAATTAGATTGTGAGAGCTATAATCTAATCAGTGAATTGACTGATTTGAAGGAATAGTAAGTTTAATTGATTACTAGGTGGTGACTGTAAGTGGGTAGAGAATGATTAGAGAAAATAATTCACTGGGGTGTGACCTTGGGGATTATATTTTACCCTTGGCTCTTTGCTCTCTCTTCTTTCTTTCTGGCTACTATGAGCTGAGCTTTCCTCTGCCATGCCTCTCTGCCATGATGTTCTACCTCACTGTGGGTAGAATGATGGAGTCTGCCAGCCATGGATGGAGCCTTTGAAACTGTGAGCCCAAAATAATTTTTCCTACTCTGAGTTGTTCTTGTCAGGCATTTTGGTCACAGCAATGGAAAGGTGACTAATGCAGGGTTCTGGACAGCTTACCTGGAGATGCTTTTCATGGGAAGACTGCCTGATCTGGAGCTGGGCCCCCATCCAACTCATTATCTAACTCACACACCAAGGCAATATTGCCGCTGCCATAAATCAACCCAGGGCCAGGTACCTGGCAGCTAGGGACAGCCCCTATTATGGAAATTGACCAACCCTAAACTGGTTATCCTGCCTTGACTTTCCTGTAGAAACCTAAAGGCTTTAGCCCAGGTTCTTCCTTCCCTCCTGCTTCTGCCCCCTAACTAAATCTGGTGATTCTTCCTCCAGCCTCGTGTCATGTGGTATACCCCTTTTCTTGGAATGTCCACAAAAAAAATCTTCTTTCAATGACATTAGCCTCTTCATATCATCACTCAGTTGAGTATATAAAATTAAGACTCTAGGCTTGAGTCTTAATTTTATAAGCTTAAGTTAATTATTCCTTTTCTAGTTTTTAAAATAGAAGCTGAAGTCATCAATTTGAGTTTTTTAAATTTATTCATTTTTATTTTTTAAAACAAAAGAATGCATTTCAAGTCATAGTACACATATGGAGCACAATTTTCCATTTCTCTGGTTGTAAGCAAGATAGAGTCATACCATTTGTGTCTTCCTGCATGTACCTAGGGTGGTGATGTCCATCTCATTCTACCATCTTTGCTACCCCCACACCCCCTCCCTTCCCTTATCTCCCCTTTGCCCTATCCAAAGTTCCTCCATTTCTCCCATGCTCCCCACCCCAACCCCATTAAGTATCAGCATTCACTAATCAGAGAAATCATTTGGCCTTTGGTTCTTTGGGATTGGCTTACTTCATTTAGCATGATGTTCTCCAACTCCATCCATTCACTTGCAAATGTCATAATGTTATTCTCTTTTATTGATTAGTAATATTCCATTGTGTGTGTGGATACAATTTCTTTATCTATTCATCTGTTGAAGGGCATCTAGGTTGCTTCCACAGTTTAGCTATTGGGAATTGTGTTGCTATAAACGTTGAAGTGGCTGCATTACTGAAGTATGCTGTTTTTAAGTCGTTAGGGTATAGGCCAAGGAGCGGGATAGCTGGGTCAAATGGTGGTTCCATTCTGAAATTTTTAAGGAATCTCCAGACTGCTTTCCAGATTGGCACCAATTTGTAGACCCACCAACGATGTTTGAGTGTATGTTTCCCCCACATCCTCACCAGCACTTATTGTTGCTTGTATTCTTGATAACTGCCATTCTGACTGGAGTGAGATGAAATCTTAGAGTAGTTTTGATTTGCATTTCTCTAATTGCTAGAGATGTTGAACATTTCTTCATGTATTTGTTGATCAATTGTATACCTTCTGAGAAGTGTCTGTTCAGCTCCTTGGTGCATTTATTGGTTGGGTTGTTTGTTTTTTGGTGTTCAGTTGTTTGAGTTCTTTATACATCCTGGACATTAGTGCTTTATCTGATGTGCATGTGGCAAAAATTTGCTCCTGGAATGTAGGCCCTCTGTTCACCTCATTGATTGTTTCTTTTGCTGAGAAGAAGCTTTTTAGTTTGACTCCATCCCATTTATTGATTCTTGCTTTTATTTCATGTGCTTTAGGAGTCTTTTTAAGGAAGTCAGAGCCTAATCCGATGTTATGAAGGTTTGGGCCTACTTTTTCCTCAATTAGGCGCAGGGTATCTGGTCTAATTCCTAGGTCCTTGATCTACTTTGAGTTGATTTTTGTGCATGGTGGGAGAAGGGGTTTAGTTTCATTTTGCTGCATATGGATTTCCAGTTTTCCCAGCACCATTTGTTGAAGAGGCTATCTTTTCTCCAGTGTATGGTTTTGGCACCTTTGTCTAGTATGAGATAACTGCATTTATGTGAGTTAGTCTCTGTGTCTTCTATTCTGAACCATTGGTCTGCATGTCAATTTTGGTGCCAATACCATGCTGTTTTTGTTACTATACCTTTGTAGTATAGTTTAAGGTCCAATATTGTGATGCTTCCTGCTTTACTCTTCTTACTAAGGATTGCTTTGGCTATTCTGGGTCTCTTATTTTTCCAAATGAATTTCATGATTGCTTTTTCTATTTCTATAAGTAATGACAACAGGATTTCAATTGGGATCTCATTGAATCTATACAGTGCTTTGGCTAGTATGGCCATTTTGACAATATTGATCTGCCTATCCAAGAGCATGTGAGATCTTTCCATCTTCTAAGATCTTCTTCAATTTCTTTCTTTAGTGTCCTGTAGTTTTCACCTCTCTTGTTAGATGGATTCCCAAGTATTTTATTTTATTTTTTTTGAGGCTATTGTGAATGGAGTAGTTTTCCTGATTTCTGTTTCAGAGGATTCATTACTGATGTATAGAAATGCATTTGATTTATGGGTGTTGATTTTATATCCTGCAACTTTGCTGAATTTATTTGTTAATTCTAGAAGTTTTCTGGTGGACTTTTTTTGGATCCTCTAAATATAGCATCATGTTGTTGGCAAATAATGATATTTTGAGTTCTTCTTTTCCTGTTTGTATCCCTTTAATTTCTTTCATCTGTCTAATTGCTCTGGCTAGAGATTTAAGGACTATGTTGAATAGAAGTGGTGAAAGAAAAATATATATAGGCATTTATTGCTCTCAATTTCTCTCTAAACACTGCTGTCATTGAATGTCACAAGTATTGTCCTACTGTATTTTGCATATCATTCAGGCATAAATACTTCCTAATCTCCTTTTTGCTTTATTTTTTGATTTATGGGTTATTTGGAAGAGAGTTAGTTTTCAAATACATGAGCATTTCCTAGAGATCTTTGATATTGACTTCTAATTTAATTCCATTGTCACAAGAGAATATACTTTGTTTAATTTTAATTCTTTCAAATATTTTGAGTTCTGGGTTATGAGGGTGAATATAATATATGTTAGTGGGTATTTTATGTGTACTTACAATGAAAATTCTGCTATTGTTGGGTGAAATTTTCTGTAAATATCAATTACATCAAATTGATAGTACATTTCAAATTTTCTATATCATTATTGATTATTCAGTTGTTCTATTTGTTATGTCAGTTCTTCTGGGTGGATATTGAAATCTCTAATTAAAATTGTTAGTTTCTCTAGTTCTTACAGTTCTATTTGCTTTTTGTTGGGGGAGGGTTCTGGGGACTGAACTCAGGGACACTCCTGCCTCAGCCTCCCAAGCTGCTAGGATTACAGGCATATGCCACTGTGCCTGGCTCTATTTGTTTTTGTTTCAAGTATTTTGAAGCACTGTTAATAGATACATAAATTTTTATTACTGTAAAATTATCTTTTCTCCCTGCTAATGTTCTATACTGTAAAAATCTACTTTGATCACGTCATTCAATTTATTTATTTATTGTTTTTATTTTTTATTATAGCATAGTTGACAAAAAAAATTGTGTGTGTTTATGGTGTCCAAAGTAGTGTCTTGGTATGTGAATACATTGTGAAATGGGTAAACCAAGCTGACTAAATCAAGCTTGCTATTGATTAGTGTTAGTGTGGAATATGCTTTTTATTTTTAACCTATTTTTGTCCTTGTTGTTAAATGGTGTATGAGTGTATGTGTGTGTTAAGCAGCGTCTAGTTTGCTATCTCTTTTTTCAGTTTAACCAGCTCTGCCTTCCAACTGGGGTCTTCACCCCACTCTGATTATTAGTATATTTGAGTTTAATTCTATAATCTTTCTATTTTGTTTTCTATTTCTCTCATCAATTATGTTATTTCTCTCTTTCTCTCTGCTGCCTTTTACTTTACTTGAGAATGTTTATGTCTCATTTTTCATCTTTGTTGGCTCATTAATCACAACTGTTTGTTGCATGGTTTTCAAATAACTGCTCTAGGCATTAGGTATTCATCTTTTAAATTACCCTTGTTTACTTTCCAGTGATTCTGTACAATTTTATGTGAAGTACAAAATACTTAATGATACACATGCACTTCTCCTTGCTTGTATTTTACCCTATTATTTCCATATATCTTACTCTTCTATATGGTGTAAACCTCCTAGGACATTATTTTTTAATTTAAGTATTCAGTTCTCTTTAAAGAGATTAGAATAGTAGAAAAAATGTTTTATAATGCAGTTAATTATTTTATAATGTAGTTAACATTTCCTGTGCTATTCATTCTTTTGTGTAGATTGAGGGTTTTTTTGTTTGTTTGTTTTGTTTTGTTTTCTCGGTACTGGGGATTGAACTCAGGAGCACTTGAGCACTGAACCACATCCCCAGACATATTTTGTATTTTATTTAGAGACAGGGTCTCACTGAGTTGCTTAACACCTTGCCGTTGCTGAGGTTGGCTTTGAACTTGCAGTTCTCCTGTCTTAGCCTCCCAAAATGCTGGGATTATAGGCATGTGCTACCATGCCTGGCTAGATTGGTTTTTATATGATAATATAAAAACTCTTCTTTTCTTTCTGAAGGTATATCTTATAGTATAGGTCTACTGGTAATTAATTACTTCTTACAGCTTTCAAAAATCTGAAAACATTTTTCTTTAATTTTGAAAGACATTTTCACTGGGTACAGAAGTTTATTTTTCTTTCAACACTTTAAGGATATTGTTCTTCTGTCTCCACTTGTATTGTTTCTGTAAAGAAGGCTATGGTGTATTTCTTTGTTCCTCTGTAAAAATCACATCACTTTTCTCTGGCTACTTGAAAGATTTTCTCTGTCACTCGTTTTTAGCAATTTGGTTATTAGGTGTTTGGTGTAGTTTTTTTCATGTTTCCTTTGCTTGAGATTTATTATGATTTTGGGGGCCGTGGGTTCATTATTTTCATTAATATCCTGAGAAAATTTATCCTGTGTATCTTCAAATATTTTTTGTTTTGCACCTTATTTTCTTCAGCAATTCATATTGCATATTTTGATGTTATCCTAAGATAACTAATGCTGCATCTATTTTGTTCCATTATTTTTCCTTCTGTCTTTAATTTTGGATAGTTTGTAATGCTATGTTTTCAAGCTTATTAATCTTTTTTCCTACAATGTCAAAATCTACCATATACCCATCTAGTATATTTTAAACTCAATATTATAATTTTCCATCTTTAGAAATGTTTTTAACCTCTTCTATGTCTTCACTCAGCATGGTTTGTCTTTCCTCTACCATCTCAGACAAATGGAATTCAGAAGTAACACCTATTTCAGTATTCTTGTTTATTAATTCTACCATCTCTGTTATTTCTGGGTCAGTTTTGTTGGCTGATTTTTCCCCCCTTCATTATTGTTTGCATGTTACTGCTTCCTTCCATGTCTAACAATTTTTTTTAACATATTGTTGGAGATTTGTTGTTACATATTCCTACATGCATACAATATAACAATATAATTTGGGCAATGTCACTCCCTAGCATTTCCCTCTCCCTCCTCACATTTCCCCCTCTCTCCCTTTTCTCTACTGATCTTCATTTGATTTTCATGAGATCCAGCCCCACCTTTGTTTTCCTTTATTCCTCTCTAGCTTCTGCATATTAGAGAAAGCACAGGACCCTTAACCCTCTGAGTTTGACTTGTTTCATTTAACATGATCATTTTAGTTCCATCCATTTTCTTGTGAATGACATAATTTCATATTCTCCCCTGTGTCTATGTACTACATTTTTCTTTATCTCTTCATCCACCAGTGGACACCTAGGCTGATTCCATAGTTTGGCAATTGTGAATTGTGCTTCTATAAACGTGGATATGCATGGATCACTGTAGTATGATGACTTTAATTCTTTAGGATAAATATCAAGGTGTGGTATAGCTGAGTCATATGGTGGTTCCATGCCTGGTCTTGTGAAGAGCCTCCATACTGATATCCATAGCTGTTGTACTAATGTACAGTCCCAACAACAGTGTAAAAGTGTTCCTGTTTCTCCACATCCTCTCCAGACATTTTAGATTTTACCATGTTGGATGTTTTTTATTAATAAAAATGTCTATGATCTTTGTTCTGCCACAGGGCTGTTATTTGGAAGTGGTTTCATCCTTTCAGGTCTTGCTTTTAAGGTTCATTAGAATCAGAAAAGTATATATTTGAATCCTAATTTTCTTCAACTATTGAGTCAGAATCTTCTGGGCACTTGACTTGATGCCCTGTGATTAATGAGCTTTGCCCTTATGGCTGTGTGTGTGCTCCAGGTTTTATTCCTTCTTATCCTTTTGACACTTTCACTCTAGATTTGGCTATTTTTTTAAAGCATTCTTACACTGATTGGTACTTAGCTGAAAACTCCAGGGCACTACTTGGGGACCTACAAATGCTCTCTCTATATGCAACCATAACCATTTGGGAACTCTGACCTGAAAATTGTTAAGCTACACAGATTCCCAATTCCATCGCTTCCACTCAGAGAGACACCAGACTTTGCTTGTGTTTCTCTTTGCAATGTCATAGCCAGGCAGTAATTTGGGCAGTAACTTTGGACAATTGTTCCCCTCCTTTTTTTAATTTTCCTGAGATCTCCTTGCTTTATTCCTTCATTCTCAGGTTCTTGAACAGTGTAGTTTCATAAACTTTGTTTATTTTTTAGTTGTTCAGTTGGGAAAGTGAATCCAGTCCTCATTGTTTCATGTTATTCTTTTTTTAAAAAATATTTTTATTAGTTGTTGATGGATCTTTATTTTTTTTATTTATTTATATGTGGTGCTAAGAATCGAACCCAGTGCCTCACACATGCTAGGCAAGCACTGTACCACTCACTGAGTGATGACCTCAGTGCCTCATGTCATTCTTAAGTGTATGTCTCTCCTACATTATTCCTGTTTCTTAGATGAACAAAGGAGTAAGCGAGGGTAGGTAATGTGCCCAAGGGTACAGTAAACAGGTAAGAAGAGACACAGATAGAACTGAATGTAAATATACCAGGCTCCCAAGATGTTGCTTGTAAGCATAGGACTGTAAAGCTTTTATATATAGTGTGAATCAATGTATTTAATGATTGATGTGTTTATGTGTGTCTATGACTTTAAGAAATTTCTAATAGAAATCGCTTCCCCTTTCTTCCTTTCAAAGATGAATGTAAGGTACGTGAAGAACCAGTAATTTTAGTTTCATCTGCAAATGAAATTGATGCTCGTGCCTGTCCTCTTAACCCAAATGAAAACATAGGCTCTGTGATTTGGTATAAAAATGATAGCAAAACACCTGTATCAATGGAGAAAGACTCCAGGATTCATCAAGAAAATGATAAACTATGGCTTGTGCCTGCTAAGGCGGAGGACTCAGGACATTACTATTGTGCAGTAAGGTAAGAAAGGGAGTAGTCTGTTACAAACATGTTTCAAATACGTACAATAGTTGAGGATAGAAAAATCTCTTAATAATTCTTAATTTCTCTATTTCACTGTATTTTAGAAATTCAACTTTCTGTCTTAAAATTAAAATAACTGCTAAGTTTGTGGAGAATGAGCCTAACTTGTGTTACAACGCAGAAGCTGTATTTACACAGAAATTACGTGTTGCTGGAGATGGAAGACTTGTGTGCCCTCATTTGGATTTTTTTAAAGATGAAAATAATGAGTTTCCCACAGTAAATTGGTATAAGGTACTTTATTTTAAATATGGTATTTTACTTGTTTAGCAGATGAGTTTGTTTTTCTGTGTTGGAAAACTGAACAAATCTGCAAAGTGGTTTTTTTTTTTTTTTTTTTTCAATTTACAGATTGTGTTCCTCTGTAGGGGTGAAACTTTATAGGGAATCTAAAAGGAATCGTAAGACTGCATTTATTGAATTTGAAGCTTAACTAAAATCTTACTGTTGTACGGTTTTAATAATAAAATCTTTTATTTAAAAAGATACAGTTGAGAAAAAGTAACAGGAGAAATGAAACCTATTTAAGGAGAAGACTGATTATAAATTTAAGTTATTTTAAAAATCTGCTTATTACGATGTATATTACTCTGTGTTTTATTAAAAACTAAGTGTTCCTCGAATAACTTGATAGTTTCTGTAAGTGTTAGAAAAGTGAGTTGGTTAGCATTCCATAGCATGTTTTGGCACCTTTAACCTACCTCATTTGGTGAAACTTAATGGCAAATCATCTTTTAGAGGTTAGGGAAAACAAAATAAACAATATATGTAAAGAAAGAGAACAGCATTGACAAGACACTACAGTGTTTCCATTCTTTCCTCAAACATGATTTTCTTGTTTAATAAATTTGCTTTCACTTGTGTTTTAGCACAAGGCTCTGGCATACAAATTTAATATTGTGGAAATATGATTAACTTTTGCCTTCCCCCTCTGCAAAAAGAAATTTTTCAGGTACATTGGGGAAAGTTACTAGTTAATTTTCAATGCTTCTTTTCTGCCTCTTGTCTAGGATTGCAAACCTCTGATTCTTGACAACAAATACTTCATTGGAGTCACAAATACACTTATTGTGATGAATGTGTCAGAGGACCATAGAGGGAACTATACTTGTCATGCATCTTACATGTACTTGGGAAAGCGATATCATATTACCCGGGTAATAGAATTTATTACTCTAGGTGAGTCATAGCTCCAACCCCAGGAGTTTAGATCTAGAGAGGCCTAGAAACCAAGACTTGAACATTACTTTCATTGTCTGTGGAGGAACTGAATCCAAAAGAAGTTTGATCACTCCACAAAGGTCCCATTGCTTCAGTTTAGCTTTTTGTTCCTGATTATGTAAGGGAAATATTTTCATTTCCATTTCAGATGCAGTGACAATTAAACAGAGATGTTATGAGCTAAGTTTTCCAACCTATCTGGGAGGCTTGTTGCTTGACATGGCTAAAGATGCTCTTTGGAGAGCTCTGGGGCTCCCTCTGGCTGAAAGCCTGCCCTTGAGGAGTATGTCTATCAACAAGAATAATTGGCACAAATGGGCTTTGGGATAAGTCACGCTCCCAGAATCTACCTCCTATTGTTCTGTGTTAGCCTAGTCATTTGCCTTCTCTAAGGCTGTTTCCTCCTTTATAAGATGACACAACCTCCCAAGGTCATTGGGAAGGTTAGATTTGAGGATGCTTAGTTTGTGTTCATGTGTCTGAGGCAAAGCAGTACTTAGTGCAAAACAGATGTGCAACTAATAGGTGCACAGTGATTGTTCTTAATTTTCTTTGGGCTTTCAGTTCTGTATTAACCATGTTTCATATTAAAAATTATTTAACAACAAAATGAAACAAAATGTACTTCTACAGATTACCTGAGAATGGGCAGGATACTCTGCCTTTCTGTAAATGTTGGCTTTAAGAATGGAAGAAGAGTTAATCTAACTGGATTTTTTGCAAGTTCTGTTAGTAATTATGCTGGGACAACAGGTATAAATTGACACTATCCCAGACAACCCAGAATATGATCACACAACATATAGCAATGTTTTTCTATGCTAATTTATTTTTCAAAGATTAATGTTATTGAATAAAAATTAATTCATTGACTTGGTCCCACAAGCATCACTGAATCCTAATTTTCAGTGGTCTTTGTAAATATCACAACCATATTTCTGAGTTTTCAACAGCCTTCCTGGTTATTTTGTAGCTCTGATCTGCCTTACTTGAGATACAGCAACCAAACCAGGGAGAACTGGGCACTAAGATTTTTAAAAAATAGATCAAGCTTGTTTTAAATACTCTTCTGTCTCCTTGTCTGATCCCATTTGTAGAAATAATATACTTTACGCAGGTGAGGGGATATTTTGTTTTTCCTCCAGTTCCACCCCAGTGATGCTTAATGCTTTTCATTCATTCCTGGGATTAAAAAATATTTTTTGAATATGTGTTTTGCACCAGGAACTGTTTTAAGTATAAATTAGGAAACAAACAAACAAAAGACATTATTCTGTCCTGTGATGGACTATTGGAAATTCGAGTTCATTGCTTCTGATCATTTTCTTTTGGCTACAGATCAACTCTTAAAGCCAATCGATCCTACTGTAAAGAAGGCTTAGATCAATTTTTGAGGTTCTTGAAAAGTTTCTGCCTGTTTTAATAAATTACACCAGAGTGCTTGACATTTGTCAATAACCATATGCACCAATGACCACTGTACTATTGGTAATTATCAGTGTTACTAAATACAAGCAGGCCTGGCACTGCCTCCTTCCACTCTCTCACCTTTCCTGATTTGCTCTAAGAGAGCACTGTCTGAGTGTGTGGGTTGGAAGGGTCCAGCTTTGTCCAGGATGCTCAGTTTGAGGCAGCCTCTATGGGCTTCCTGCCTCCCCCGTCACCTCCTGTCTCCTACTGTATATTCACCATCTGGCCTGATATCATTTAGTATATTTTGCTACGTGTTGCCATTACTTGTGATTATGATCTATAAAAAAAACTCTGTGGGTGTTTTTCTTTCAGAGGAAATCAAACCCGACAGTCCTGTGATCATGAGTCCAGCAAACGGGACCATGGAAGTGGAGCTGGGTGAGTGGGCCCTAGTTGGGTATGCCAAATCATTATTGTGACCTTAGATGAAAAGTGGTGAAAGTGGTGTCCTTATGTTTTTTGGGGTTTTTTTGCTTCTTGTGGCAAAAACCTAGCCACATTTGATTTGCACAGTCCTCCTTTCCCATAGTGATTACTACCCATGAAAACCCAGACAGAAGTAAATTCAAACTGTTTAAGAACAAGAAATGTTGTAATCCATCTGCCTGGCACAGGATTTATCACCAGAGCTAAGTTTTAGGAAGAAGGGTAAGACTCTAGGTCAAAAAGATGATAGTTATTCTAGAAAAAAATACTTTTACAGGGGCTGGGGTTGTGGCTCAGTGGGAGAGCGCTTGCCTTGTGTGCATGAGGCACTGGGTTCGATCCTCAGAACTGCATATAAATGAATAAAATAAAAGTCCATCAACAACTAAAAAAGTAATAATTAAAAAAATACTTTTACAAATTAATGGACATTTTTTTACATCAAGAATAAAGACTGACAGGCGTCCAGACCTGCATTGTCCAGTAGAGTAGCCACTAGCCACACGTGGCTATGTATATATCAAATTAAATCAAGCCAATTACTTAATTCAGTTAAATTAAAAATTAGTTCCATAGTCACATTTGCCTTATTTCAAGGAGTTAATAGCAACCAGTGACTTCTCTTAGTAGTCCAGACAGAAAAACAGATTCTTGTCTTAGAGGATCAATTCTCTCCATAGAGTAACTGCATGAAGACCATGAGCAATTGTTCATAAGTTAGAAGTTTGTAACCCATAAATTCTGTGCTTTTCCAAGGTTGCTGTTCTTGGTGGAAGGAAATAGAAAGACATTCTTAGATATAAACAAAGAAACAAAGATGCCAGTATTCTAAATATAGGTCAATAGAATTTTCGGAGTGTTTCTCAACCTTTTTTTTGTCCTTTAAATTTTTCCCCTTCAGAGCCTAAACCCCTCCCACCATCCCTTTCCCTTTTTAGGAATTTCAATACCACAGCTTCTTTGCCTATTGATTGATGTGCTATGGCCCTTTGTAGGGTGACAAAACATACCAATACCTCAGATATTCTTGCTCCCCTCCCCAAGAACCCCTTTTTGCTCTGTTGATCATAGTCTTGCTGAGAAAGTGTGACCTAAACCTATAAAATGGAGAGCTCTGAAGTCTAGATTGCATTGATCCCAGATCCCAAAGTAGCTTTGTCTTAGGAAGCAATTATTTTAATATATCATATTGTACATCAGAGACACATTTCACCCTGTAATAGGATTATCCTGACAGCTATCAAACGGGCATTGATAAGATTCATACCAATTCCCAATAAAATGACTTAGAAAAATAGGATGGGGGGGAGTATTTCCTTAACTCGATAAATATCATCAATGTGAATCAGTGGTTACCAGCATTCTTAAGGGAAATGCTGTAGCACTGTAATGCAAAGCACTGTAGACATTTTTAGTGAAGCCAACAGCAAGACAAAGATGACTGCATAATCAGCATGACTTACTTAACACAGTCCTGAAGTGCCAATAATGTGATTGGAGAACAAACCAAGAGATGCTTACTATAAGGGAAAAAAAGACTTTCTAATTATTATTTTCAAATTACATAATTGTCTACCTACAAATCCCAAGAGAATTGCTGAGAAAATTTAATTAGAATTAACATTTTATTTATTACACATTATAAAATTGATATTCTAAAATATTAGACTTATTTAGCAATAACCAGCTAGAAAATGTAATGAGAAGAGAGGTTCCATTTGTAACACTAAATGCCTATAAAATGTATTTTAAAATGTTTTTAAAATGTGTGATATTTATAAGGGAGGAATAAAACCCCCCAAATATAAATCTCAGAAAAACTGGTAATTTACAATGAGGGGGTGATCTTCAATATGGAGAAGATTGACTCTTAGGAGTGAAAAAATCCCCAAAAATCCCCCCTCCAAAAATAGTACACCAACAGATATACTATATATTTGTAGTATTAAAATTTTAGAAAGGGGGCTGCGGGTATAGCTCAGTAGTGGAGTGCTTGCCTAGAACTCAGGAGGCTCTGGGTTTGATCTCATCATCCCCTGCCACCAGAGAGAGAGAGAAAGAAAGAAAGAGAGAGGGAGAGAGAGAGAAAAATTTTAAAAATGTATGGAGAAGGAAACAACTAAGAAAAAAAAATATATATATAAAGAGGTCCTAAGGGGCAAAAACAAAAATCATATTGAGAAATACTGATTTAGGAAAATGTAATATAGACAAGTGTGTTTTTCCTATATGAGAAACTAGAAATTGTAAATGAAAATTCATTCAGATTCAATGGAAAGATTCATTATAGATTTAATAAAAATGTGAGTGGACTTAAAAATTTTGTCAAGTATGCTAAAATTCACTAGGGCATTAAGATAATATTAGAACTATAAATGATATTAATATATGCTCTAAAACTTCAGTAACTAAAAGAATGTGCTAATCTTGGCATGATTGCACACATTCAGATTAACTGAGAAAGTTCAAACTGAATGATAATTTATTTTATGATAAAGGTAGCATTGTGCAATAGTGAAGAGGAAAATTATTATCAATCATGGATCTATCTGGAATGATGACTAGCTATTTGGATAAAAACATTAAGTTAAAACTCTCCCTCATGCTATAGAAAATTGTATTCTAGATAGATTAAGAATGAAGACAAAGCAAATACGGAAACCTTATACCTAAAAGAAAATGTACATGGAAGCCGGGCGCAGTGGCACAAGCCTGTAATACCAGCACTTAGGGAGGCTGAGACAGGAGAATTGCCAGTTCAAAGCCAGCCTCAGCAACGGTGAGGTGCTAAGCAACTCAGTGAGACCCTGTCTCTACATAAAACACAAAATAGGGCTGGGGATGTGGCTTAGTGGTTGAGTGCCCCTGAGTTCAATCTCCAGTACCAAAAAAAAAAAAAAAAAAAAAGGTACATGGATATTTTCCTTATTTGTTGGTAGATAGTACCTTTTTATTTTAAAATATTGATTTATTTAGGCACTGGGGATTGAATCCAGGAGTGCTCTACCACTGAGCTACATCCCCAGCCCTTTTTATTTTTTATTTTGAGATGAGATCCTGCTAAATTCCCCAGGCTGGGCTTCATTTTGTGTGGATTGGAGGAGGGGGAGGGAAAGGTAAGGGAAGGAAGGCACTAGGGAATGACATTGATCAAATTATGTGTCTATTACAAATATGGTACAATGAATATGGTACAATTATATAAAATTGTAATATACCAGTGAAAATAGAAATAATCAAGAATGCTTGGTATATATAAGGAACAGTTCTTAAAAGAAGCCAAGAAATACTAAGCTTATGCAAAATGTTCATTCACCATGAGTTCAAGAAATGCAGGTGGGCTGGGAGTGTATGTAGCTCAGCGGTAGAGCAATTGACTAGCATATTGGAGGTCCTGGATTTGATCCCTAGCACCACAAAAGAGAAGAAAAAAAGGAAAAAAGAAAAAAAATGCAAATGCAAATTTAATTTAAGTGCATTTATTTTCCTCCTTTTCTCAACTGGCAATGACTAAGCAAGACCACGTGCTGTCTGGGGGTTTGGGGAGGCTGGTGCTTGCACAATCTGTTGGAGAGCAAGTAAATTGGTGCATCCTCCCTTGAGAGAGGAAGTCTGGCTATTTAATTCAATTCTACTTCCTGGTTTTTATTCAGGGTAACACTTCAGGATATGTACAAACACTGATATATAAACAAGGATATTTTCTGGAATAATAATCATATTAATGGAAAGTTAGAAACAAATTGTTTTGAGCAATAGGAAATTGTTAGATATGTTTATAGTAAATTTATATTTATAGTAAATTGTTAGAGTATATTTATACTAAGCAGCCACAAAATAGTCTATTTTGGAGGACTAATTATGGAGCCTGAAATTCCCAATCCATAATAATTATAAGAGTAGACAATAAAGTCTTATTTGTAAAAATTATTTATGTGCACAGAGAAGATAAGGAATGAGACACACAGTTATTAATAGCGGGTATCTCTGGGCGGTAAGTTTAAGGCAATTTTCCTCTGTGCTTTTCTAGCCTTTAAAATTTTTGTTCAACAGCCATTTGTTAAAATAGATCAAAAACCCATTCATCTTATGATTAATAATATATTGCTTTGCAGGATCCAGGGTCCAATTGATCTGTAATGTCACTGGCCAGCTCACTGATGTTGTCTACTGGAAGTGGAATGGGTCATTAATTTCATCTGATGATCCAATCCTGGTGGAGGATTATGGCTTGTGAGTGTGCCTATCCATTTTGTGTCAAAGTCTATGTTGTATTTTTATACATCCTTGACAGTATAATCTAGGATTGAAGGCCAGTTGAAAGTTGATTGTTCTTAACCTTTTGCTGCTCATTTTGAGTTCTGCTAAGTAAGCTAAACAGGATTTGTAAGATCTTGTACACTTAAGGTAAAAAATACATGTCATTGAGGAGCAATCTCCAGACAACTTAGAGGCCTTTCTCCTAAGTTTGGTTATACACATTACAACATTTCAAAGAAGCAAGTATCTTGAATTACTCTTCCTATTTTTTAACTAGTTTAGGAAAGACTAATTAAGTGGGGTCAAGAAACAGGCATTCTATTTCCAGTTCTCTGTTGACCTCCTATTATCACTCCTCATTGTCTGCAAAGTACTTTATCACCTGCCCCAGATGATTCTTGTTTAAGAACAAACTATTCTTGTTGTATGCTTCTCTGTACCCCATGGAGACCAAAATGCTTATGCTTGTATTTTTCCTTTTGGAAGCTGGTAATTATAACTTGATTTCTTTGCTACTGAGTCTCAGGTGGGTATTGCCAGCAGTCTGATGTTACGCCTTTGGCAGAGGTTGGTAATTATTTAAGCTGCAGTTTATGTTACAAATAAAGAAATAAACCAGACATGCATCCTTATTTGTGGTTGATACAATTTACTTACACAACTTTATTTATCCTCTCTTGAACAGTTTGGACAGTCCTTCAGCCAAAAAAAAAACTATACACATCACAACGCTTAATATTTCAGAAGTCAAAAGTCAATTTTATCTATATCCATTTACCTGTTTGGTCAAGAGTAAATCTAATATATATGCAGCATATATACAATTAATCCGACCAGGTAAACAACAGACTTATTTATTTGAAATGTGATCTTTTGTTGCTTCTGTTCTCGTAAGATTCCAAGGCCTTGAGTTTTCCAATGCTGTTTCCTCTGCCTGGAACTGTCTTCATCTTCAGTTCAGCTGGGCAACTTCTCATCCTCTTTACTTCTCAGCTGAGCTATCTGTTCTTATAGGAAGATTTTCTGCTCTGATGTGTGCCCTTAACCCAGTTCTCTGCCCAAGCAGATGAGGTCAGTATGATTTTATTGTATGTCTAAATACAAACAACATGCAAAAGTAGACCCAATTTAAAAGATAACCTTTACAGTAGTTTCAAAAAATAACCAAATACTTAATATTAAATATAGCAAAAGCTATTCAAGTCCTCTGTAAAACAATTTAAAAACACATTATTGAGATTTATCAGGGATCAGAGAGATATAGGGATATACAATGTTCATAGATTGAAAGATTCAATGTTATGATGATATCTTTTCTCATAAAATGCATTTATGGATTCAACATTATTCCAATCAAAATTTCACCAGTATTCGTGTAAGTAAGTGAGTGTATGGATGTGTTGTTCTAACAGATGGATTTTGTCTAAAAGTCATTTGGAAATGTAAATGACTAAGAATAATAAAGATGGTCCTAAATAAGAATGGCAAATGTGGAGGATTTATATAACATGTCATGGGCTTGTATGAAGCTATATTAATGAGGACTATAAATATAAACTATCCATTGGGTCAATTGGACCTTAACCTGGAAAATGGTATATCTTGATTTCTACTTTGTACCAAAATCAATTCCAGACGGATCAAAGATCTAAATTGGAAAAGTAAAATAATATAACTTTTAGATTCTCTTTTAGAGAATTCTCTTAGGACCTTAAGATTCTCTTTTCTGGGTGCCCACAATGAAAGAAGGCACTTTCTTCTTTTATTTTTTACATTTTGCGTCTTCTCCAGTCTTCTCCCTGTTAGCTTCCCACTTTTTACCCCTCTCGTTCCTCTTCTGTATAATCATTGGATGAGTAATTTGAAAGAGGCCAGGAGAATGTAGAAATATGAAAACATTTCATAAACCGCCTTATTTTTCTTCCTCCCAGCTTTTACCTTTTCCTGTCTGACTTTTGTATCTCAGGGACCTTTCATAGGCTATTGAGTGATTCTGATTTCTCTTTATATGAAGTACATTACCCTATGTTTTTCTGTCATTGTATATTATGCTATTTACATGGAAACTTAATAGAATGAACCTTAGTTTTAGATAGTATCCATAGCACATTCCTTTGTACAGTAGTATTCATTTGTAGTGATAACAAGGAATGAGTTATTACTATCCAAATACAAAGGCATCCCAAATATGCTTTTTCTACAATGAAAATATTTGATTTGCTCTGCTCAAATTTTTAATTCTTTTTGGTTCTAATATATTTTTTCTTTTTAAATTTTTGTTAATTTATTTAATTTTTAAAATATATTTATTCTAATTAGGCACATGACAGCAGAATGCATTTTGATTCATTGTACATAAATGGAGCACAACTTTTCATTTCTCTGGTTGTACATGTTATAGAGTTATACCATGTGTGCATTCATACACGAACCTAGGGCATTGTTGTCCCCCACACTCCACCATCTGGTTCTAATATTTTTTTCTCCTCTTTCCTTTTCTGCTATAGTGCCTGATTTCCAGAAGCACATGATTGGGATATTTGTTACATTAACAATTATAATTACATGCTCTGTTTTCATCTATAAAATCTTCAAGGTTGACATTGTGCTTTGGTACAGGGATTCCTGCTCTGATTTTCTCCCTGCAAAAGGTATAATTTTGCATTCTTTGAAGTATTTTCTCATTGAAGAGGGCATAGTTAGGATATGTAGAAGATGACTAAGATGGATTTTACTGAAGGTTCAAAATGATATGTAGTAGCACATACAAGAATAGTAGTTATTCTTATAGATAATTATAGTTTCACAGCTGACTAGGCTGAATGCCAGTGTTACTTAAGTTATTCCTTTGGGATTCAAATGGTAGGATAAATAGGTGTTTAGAACATCTGTCTATAAATTCAGCTGGGGACATGCTCTGTGCTGTGTAGGACATAGATCACTTCAAAATCCACTTCCGAAAGAAAAAAATGACTAGATTTTCAAACATCAGGGAGATTTGTTCTCTTGTTGGTTAAAACTTTGCAAAAAAAATAGTACCACAATAATATACAAAAGTAAGAATAGATAGAATTCAGGGTTGAGACATTTGGGGAAGAATATAAAAATAAGGAGCTATGGATATTTCTATACCAAGTGCACAAAAAGTGGCCAATAAATGCAATATAAGAATAATTTTGTAATAAAGCACAATGAATAGGAAATTCCTAAGAGGTGAACACTTTAAAAAGGTATATTGTACTTTGGATATTGTTGCTTCAATCATGACATCATATAAAAAAGATTAATATAATTCTTTATTAAGTGCATGTTTCTGATATTGACTTTGTCAAACCTCTTATTTTCCATTTGGTTCTAAACGTACTACATTTCTACGTTTTCCCTTTAGCTTCAGATGGAAAGATCTACGATGCGTATATTCTCTATCCAAAGACCTTTGGGGAAGGGTCCACCTCAAACTCAGATATTTTTGTGTTTAAAGTGTTGCCTGAGGTCTTGGAGAAACAGTTAGGATATAAGCTGTTCATTTATGGAAGGGATGACTATGTTGGAGAAGGTATGTATATAATGCAAAAGAATAAAAGGCTTACTGTTGTGAAACTAGTTGCTAAGTCTGGGACCTATCTTTCTAGAGGTCTCAACACAGGTGCACATTATATGACAATTTGAGGAATCTCCTCAGACATGTATGATGATGTTTTTCACATTTATTAAATGGATTCACTTCTTCCAGAGTTTGTTAGATCAATAATTAATTGACTTTTTATTGTTTTGGAAAATGCAATGACTAGTTAGATCTAGGAGTTAACTTTACAGCTGATATAATATAGGAGTGGTGTAGATCAAATGATTTAACAATAAACTTAAAATTTTGAAAGTTTTCTGAGTTCTAAGTGAAAGGTCAGGTTTTGTAGGCCAGTTTATAAGTGGGTCTATAAAATGGGAAAGACTTCTAATCTTAAGTAAGGCAAGACAAAAATTTTAGGAGCCATAGGGGACAGAGTGGGAAGAAACTTACAAGGTTTTGGTTCCAGAGAAAATGATTATAAATTGTAATTGGACTGACTGTGCTGTGCTTCATGTTTTTTAGATGCTATTGAGGTCACTAATGAAAACATAAAGAAAAGCAGAAGACTGATCATCATTTTAGTGACAGACATATCAGGCTTCAGCTGGCTGGGCCATTCATCTGAAGAGCAAATAGTGATGTATAATGCTCTCATCCAGGAGGGGATTAAAGTTGTCCTGCTTGAGCTGGAAAAAATCCAAGACTATGAGAAAATGCCAGAATCCATTAAATTCATTAAGCAGAAACACGGGGCTATCCGCTGGTCAGGGGACTTAAGAGAGGGACCGCAGTGTATAAAGACCAGGTTCTGGAAACACGTCCGGTACCATATGCCAGCCCAGCGGCAATCTCCTTCATCCAAACAACAGTTACTGTCCATGGCCAATGGGTCAGACTCGAAGGAGAAACATCAAAGGGAGGTTCACCTGCCTCTCGGGTAGCAAGGAGTGGCTTGGCCAAGAGTTTTTTGGGTGCATCCAGTCTTAGGGTGTTGAGCCTCCTGCTGACTTGTATAGTCATAAAATGTACCTTATCCCTTAGGTCACCTGCAGTCACACTGTTAAGGGAGCAGGACTTGGTGACAATAGCAGGCCAGGGCAATTCAGAGCTGAGGGCTTGGGAAAGTTTTATAAAGGACAACCAGTGCCCTCTCTGAATGTTTGAACTTCTGAGAAAAAGGCACTGAGACAGTGAACTGGAAGAAAAAAAAAACGTGAAAGAAATATTCACCATCTATAGACAATTTTATTAAGTTATGCACAGTCTGATGGTAGGGCTTTGGCCATCTTTGGGGATGCTTCAGGGTCACTGGCCCTAGAATGTCTCTTCCGGGCAGTGCTGCAGATGAAGTGTGCCTGACACCTCACAGGGGAACATAGATGTCTTCTTGGAGAACTTTCCATACACATCCACAGTGAGCTGTCACTTTCCAAAGACCAGATTGTATTTTACAGACCTTGAGAAGTGTCATTAAAATGAAAAAGGGGTTCTCCAGGATTGTAAAAGCAACAGTAGCAGAAATTGGCCTATCTCTTCCGCCAGCTAATGTTTTCCTCCCTGGAAAGACTGTCCTGATCTTCTGTATTCTTCCTCACTTTTCTTGGCTCCTGGCTTCTCTGAAAAGACAGCTATGCTTGTCACCCCCACCCCAAGTCTCCTAGCCTGTTTTCAAAGCCTTGCCCTCACTGTCCTGTGGTGTGAATACCAGGTGAGCCTCCTGGGTCTCTACATGGGCACAGGCACCTCTGAGTTTGCTCATCTTCTCCTCCCCTAACTAGAAATCCTTCTTGCATTTTCTCCACCTGACCAGCTCACCAAAATTCAGAGTTGACTTCAGCGTTCTAGTTCTTGGGAGCTTTCCCAGACTGCTACTCTTACAACTCTGTCCCTCCTGTCAGCTAGTTCTGCCTGTTGCTGGTCCCTTTGCAAAGTGGCCCCCCAGCCAAAATCTGTGCTCTCTAAGAGGCCAAATGTCTCTCTGTCCCTTGCTGCCTTCCACAAGCAATTTGCACATGTGAAATAGATTTGTTTAGTGCTTTATTTTTTAAAAAATGTTCTTGGGTAATTATATCTAATTTTTGCAATTCTAATTTTATATATAAAGTGACTTTTTAAAAAATTACTCTTTTAATTCTGTTGGATCTGGAACTTGAACCTCTATTTCTGGTTTCTAGTCCAATGTTTGAATACTTGATTTCAGGTCATTAATTGTCCCTTCACCTGTCACTGATTGTTTTACAGGAGGCCACTGAGTCCAGGAGTGTTTTTACATCAAACAAATTCAACAATTTTCAGTGTTGGAATTTGTAAAAATTATGTTTAGGTTTTATGCCAAATATTTTTACTTCCATATGTTTTTTCCTTAAAAGTAAATGTTTCTCACCCAATTATAAATGAAAGCAAATGGGAGTCTTTAGTACAGAAGAAATGTTTCAAAATTTGATCACAGTCCTCATGATAGAGCAGCTCTGGAAGATCACAAAGCCAAATTCATGTGACATATGCATGGTTTTCAAAGTTGAATGAACATGGACAGGTCTTCTTTTTTATATATATTTTTACTACCTAATATGATTGATGAAGACAAACACTTATTTGGAATGATGTTTTCCCCCCAAAGTAGTCAGAGCTAGACAAAACCACACAGAGTTTAATATTTTGACTCTTCCTTTTCCACTGGTTTTCTCTTGGGTCTGATCTGATAGCACTGAATAATAGTGCTGCTTTGGAATTCCTGTTTTAAAAAAAATGGGCTCAGTTTCTTTTGGTTGTACACAGAAAGCCAGAAGTCTAATGGGGTGGAGGGATGTCATGACTCCCAAGATCTGATAGATGCTTTAAAAGTTTAATTCTGCTGACGATTTTTATCTGTCATCTAGCATATGTAGTGCCAAGAAAGCAAGCCAATTCTGAAACGTAGAATTAGCTAAGGGGTGAGTGAAGGTGGGGACAAAATTGGCCATAAGGCTAGGTCTGAGGGCAGGGACAGCCAAGAATTGCAAGTTGCTTGGTACTTAGAATTTAGAGAGGAACAAGAATGAATAGATAAGCTTGAACAAGGATCCCAAACAGGAAAGCACAGAGTCAGTCCCCAACTCTCCCAGGAGGATTCCAGAGAATGAAGCCACATTCCTGATCCCTGTGAGATTCCTTTGAATTATTGTCTTCATCACCAAACACTTTTTTAAAGCTCTTCCGGTCATGCTTTCCCCGGATATTAGATCTTACTGCACTTTCCAGTGGTATATTTTTAGGTCAAAGTATTGAAGTTTGTAAATGCAACAAAATAATTACCAGTGGTTAAAACTGGTTTAGCAGAAAATTTATATTTTTCCCTCCTCTTTCTTTTTAATTGTACTTGCAATAAAAGAAAAGATATTGAGCCATTTTTAATGACATTTTTGATAAATTATGTTTGTACTGGTTAATGAAGGTTTTTTTTTTGTAAATTGTATAATTCTGCAGCAGATACCAAATATTTTTATATCTTAAAACCCGAAGTTTATGTACAGCATGCATCATTGATCAATAGACTGTACTTGTTTTCCAATAAAATTGTTAAACTTTGTACTGAATATTATTGAACATTTGTTTCTCTGCCTGCCCTTTCCACAGCTTACCTGCACACTCCCAGGCCTGATGTAGCGTGAGGACACCTTCTTCTGAGAGATCTTCTGGGGGTGGTGGGCATGGAGAAGGGGAGTGCAATTCAGAGGTCGCTGGCCACACAGTGACCACTGTTGCATTGTGTGGTGTCATTTGTATTGGGTTTGCTTACTTCTAAAATGGATTAAAATATGAGTCTTATTATTTTAAATATTTTGTTTAGTTGTAGATGAACACAATATCTTTATTTATTTTATGTGGTGCTGAGGATCGAACCCAGTGCCTCACATATGCGAGGCAAGTGCTCAACCGCTGAGCCATAGCCCCAGCCCCGAGTCTTATTATTATTAGCCATTTGCTTGTCCAAAAATTGATAATGGCAACATTTGTATGGACTTTTTAACATTTTACAAAAGGTCTCTTATTTATATTCTCCTTTGACACAGGAGTTGGGCAAAATTGGCAAGTTAGGTGTCCAAAATACATGTGCTGAAGCTCATAAACTCTGATGATTAGAGCTTATTCACATCTGGTCAGCACCTCCTCGTCCTGAAACCTCCCAGCACTTGCAGTGGGCAGGTGGTTCTGTCAGTACCTGGGGGAAAATGGGAGGTGCCAGGCATGCCTAGAGTCTCAGACTCCACTAGAAATGCTGCCTCCATCATCTACCTGGTGTGAAACCTTAGATAAACTATGTGAGCCATGTGAGCCCTGTTTCTTTTCCTATAAAATAGTTATAATGCCAAATTCATGCAGTTGCATATGGACTGAAAAGATTAAATGTATTACAAGAGGCACAGTTCCTAGCAGAGGGTAGGTCCTCAGGAAATGGTGGCTTTGTTAGTAGCTATTCTATGAATTATCTTGGTTCTCTTGAGTCCTATTAGAATCTGCCAACAGAGTGGATAGAAAGGAGTTATAAACAAGATGTGGCAATGACTCTAATTGGTACTAAAGCTAAGGACAAAAGACAAATAGGTATTTATAGGTGTTTTGCAATGCAGGGATCTAGAGCCCTGCCCAGACCACAGCCCCAAATGTGAAAGGATGTTTAGTGGTCTAAATGCAGATTTAACATACTTCTGAGTGATGTTTCAATAAATCCCTCAATAAAAATCAACAATGCAGAAACTTATAAAAATTTAGGAAGCAGATATATCCAGTAAGCTTCCCTAGCCCGAATTTCTCACCAAAATAATTCAGACAGCTTTCCATCATTTTTTTGTTCTTTAACCAGTTAATGTTTTTTTAGCAAATTGTTAGAAAAAATCAATCTTAACAACCATTTAAAAGATCATATTTTCCCCTTTATCAGATAATTTTTTTGTGTGAATAAATGGAAAATAGCTTTTTTTTGGCGGGGTGGGGGAAGGGGGGAGCTGGGAGAAATCTTCCAGAATTATTTCTTGAAAGGAAGCCCATCTGATGGAAGAGACATGAATTATAAATTCCTGAACTGTCTCAATTTTGAAACTTGGGCAAAGCACCTGATTGTGTAACATGGAATGTGGATGTCAGGTAGGTTCTTTGTCTCATGAATTTGAAGAATGAAATTCAGGGACACAAGAGTGAGAACAAAGGAAAAGGATTTATCAGAGTGATAGGAAAAAAAATAAATAAAAAAAGCAGAGCTCCTAAAGAGGGAGGGGTCCCAAGAGAAGGATACCAATGGTTGTCTGTTGTCAGGGGAGTTTTTTTTTTTTTTAAGTACAATTTTTCATTTCTCTGGTTGTATGTGATATAGAATCACAACATACATGCAGTCATACATAAAGCTAGGGCTATGATGTCCATCTTATTCCACCATCTTTACTGTCCATCTAGGGAGTTTTTAAATGCATACCTGATGACCCACCATAGGGGATTGGTGGGAACGATATTAATGAGGGATGCCAGCATGGACCAATCAAGCTCTTTAGGCTCTGGGTTTAATAAGCCAATCAGAAGTGAGTAATCTTAATACCTTATTTACGTAATTAAGAGGATGGGTCCAAACTTGTGGTTTGACCCCATTGGAGAAGAGAGAGTGCTTCAGGAAAAAGGATATTTGTTGATTAGCTGTTGCTAGGGGTAGGGGCAGGAGTGGCTAAGAAAGAGCTATTGTGGCCAGGTGAGGTGGCACACAACTGTAATCCCAGCACTTTGGGAGGCTGAGACAGGAGAATCATGAGTTCAAAGCCAACTTCAGCAAGGGCGAGGGGCTAAGCAACTCAGTGAGACCCTGTCTCCAAACAAAACACAAAATAGGGCTGAGGATGTGGTTCTGTGGTCGAGTACCCTTGAGTTCAATGCCTGGTACCAAAAAAAAAAAAAAAAAAGCTATCGTGGTTGAAGTGTTAGAAATAGTAACAGACGTTAAGAGGCTGTTGCAGTTGAAGCTGGCAGGGGCAGCAAGTAACAGGATGTTATCAAAACCTAATGTCTCCTTCCAAGATGGCGTGACATTCTCTTCCCCTCTTCCCATTCTGACGCCCTTATCCTGTCTGCCTATAGGAGGTCTGCTTTCCTACTTCATTCCCTCAATTGCTTTGAATACAGTTTTTTCATCTGTAAAGCCCTATTTCCTATGTTACAAGGTGTTTCTATGTAGAAAACTCCATCTAGTACCTAGGATAGAATCTCAAAATACATTTTTCTTAATTTTACCATTGCATGAGTACAGATAAAATGAAAATAGTTCTCCTTTTACTAAAATAAAATGAACAAATGCATTACTACAGTAGAAGAATTCATAAAATAGGAAACAGAGTGTACTTAAAAAATGTTCACATGGAAGGGACAATTGTTTTATAAACAAAGTATGAAAGCCGTATGTGTGTGTTATGGAGAGTGAGAATTACAGAAAATAGGTGGTGAGAGTAAAGCCAAAACTTGCTCATCTTATTACATGTTGCTCGGGGTTTTCCTGAGGAAAACTAATGGCTAATTCTGGTACATAAATCCTGTATGTTCACTTTAAATCTAAACCCCAAACATTAACTCAGCAGTCTCTAAAATTTGCAGCTGTTAGACCAGTTGAACCAGTATCTCCTGAATCTGGACTCTTGGGTTCCTGCTGACTTCTCTGGCGCAGCGCTCAACCACTTGGGAAGTTAAAGTAATCACAGAAGAAAAGTCTATGAAGCTTACCTTACTTGGAACATTTGACCTGGAAGTGAGCCTAAGTGTCATGGGGTTTTTGCTTCCGGGTTGAGGAGGGGCTTCACTGATAACCATTCCCACAGTGTTCATTGGTTTTTCCTTAATTCAACACATCCTGGGCACTAGATTCCTCAGACTTTGTTAGTGAGAGGGCATTGCGTGTTTCCCAGCTCATGTGGGAACCCACTTCTGCTTTTGCCCATGTGATTAATTCTGCCTGGCTATGACTCCACTTTCTCTCCTCAGCCATCCTATATGGTTATCCTGCTTAGCCTGAGTCAGTCCTGGCTTCTCATTTGTCTTAAGGCTATGGATGGTGGCCATCTTTTTTTTGGTATTGTTGTTAACACATTTTATTGTTAAATGACATTTCTCATTCTACTTAGTTGTTTTTGAATTCTTGGAATCCTTCTCCAGATTCCAAAACACAGGGGAAACATGTTTGCTCTCAAGCTCACACTTAATCCCTTTAGAAGTGCCAATCATGTTCCTAATGTTACACTGAGAAAATGACAAAGTAAGAAAAAACTAAATCCCGCCAGAGACAATAGGGTGAAGAGAATAGGTTGAAGTAAGGAAGTCATATGATAAAAGGTCTTAAATCCCTGGCCAAAGAATTTTGAGCTTATCCTTTGGAGCAGGTGTGTGGGTACCATTGGACGCTATTAATTAGGAGAATCTCAGACACAGAGAAACAAGTTCACTGGGAACTGTTGTGAGTTCAGAGGCAGTAAAAGATGCAGGAGAGGAAGTCTATATGGAACTTGGTGTGTTAACCTCTGTGAGCTGACTGGATGAGATTAATGTTTTATTTATGGAATCAGGTACTATACTCTCCTTTTTATCTATTTTCTTTTTTGAGCTATTATATTTGTGAAATTTATTTATTGTTGCCTGTGTTAGCACATGTTTCTCATGGCTGCATACTACCCCATTGTGTGATTCTACACATCTGGTTTTATCCCTTCTATTATTCATGGCCATTTGGGTAATTTCTTGGTTTTGACTACAGTGAATACTGAGGCTAAGAACATTCTGGCAACTATCTACCTTTTTTGGTGACCATCGGTATGGATTTTCATTTGGGGTAGCCTTCCAAGTGGATTTGCTGAGTTAGCTTTAGCTGAGTCTACCACATAGTTTTCCTAAGTGGTGGTACCCATTCTTGCCCAGCCAGCAGTGGAGAGCTCCAGCTGCTCCACATCCTCACCAACACTTGGTATTGTTATTCTTTATAATTTTAGCCATTTTGGTGGAATTTAGTGGTTACAATAACATTTTTAAAATGTACATAAGATTATATTTTTTCTGCTTTAAATCTTCTAATAGCTTTTAATTTTACTTAGAATAAAACCCAACATTTTATTTTGGCTACCCGCCCCTGTATGATGTAGCATCTGCCTACCTCTATGATTACATTTACTACCACTGCCCATGCCTCCATTGGCAGCAAGCTGAACACACTGGTTCAGTGCTCATATCTGGAAATTCCCAAACTCTTTCCTCCTTTAGCAGTTTCGACCTGGCTGTTCCTTCTATGGGGAGAACTCTTCCCCCAGATCCCCACTTTGTCTTTGCTCCTATCTGATATCTTACATGATTCTTCTCAGTCTAAAATCATCTTTCCACATTTTCTTATTGACTAGACAACAGAATGATTAGACGCTCCATGACAGCTCTTCTCTACAGCTGTTTCTGGCACTCAGCACATCATGTGGCTCATCACAGGAACTGTATTCAGTTCTGAGCATCAGTGGATGAGTGGGAAGAGGGGTTGGGCTCAGGCCTGCAGCAAACCAGCTACTCTTAGCACCCTTAGCAGTGTCTTCCACTGTGCCTTCCACCTCTGGAAGTTCATTTCATTCCAACAATAGAAGTCTACCATGAAATCGCTGCTGTTTTCCCAAGTTTCAGAGAGAGGACACATAAACACAGAAGGACTTTAGTAGGGCCCCAAACTCTCAACCCAGCCAAATGCTAGATTTTGGAACATTTGATCAGTGCTTGTGAACATAGTTCTACTACGTGCTTACTGGGAAACTAGTTGCAGATTATATCCAATGAAAAATCATCAGATGTTTAGTCAGAACAAATAAAAGGTAGTGTGCATCAGGTAAAATGTAATTTTACATGAAATATTTACTAAAAATTACTCTTCTGAATATGCATCATGTACTGGATTGAGGATTAAATGGATCAAAGGTAAAATTCAGCCAATCAGAATCCCTCAACATCTTCAATACACACCCATGACCAACTTTTGCTAGCTCTTAGAAGGAGGGAATAAATCTCTAAAGGGAGTTGATTTGAATCAATAAACACATAAACCAATAGAAAGTGTCAGTTATCCATCTAGTGAATGGTGGTTTTAAAGAACTGGCTAAGAATATTCAGACTGCAAAAATGGGAAGGAATGAGACAAGCGGAGTTGGTGGGAGGAACAGGATAAAGTACCAGAACCTGTCAAACATCTCTTTCAGGTCCAATAGGGCTTGATGGAGCTTTTACAGTGATCAAAGTGGATATAAGGGGTGCTTCTGGGAGAAGACAATGAGACCCCTGTGCCTCCCTGTGAAGGCAAACACGTGAGATTTTAGAGGTAGAATTTAATGATTTCCCTGCAGATAGGTGATAGGAGGGCACACAAACAAGTGGGTAAAGGGAGAAACATGAAAGGAATTTCACATGGGGGATATAACATGATAAAATGGTTGATAACATAAACAAAGATGTTCCTCTTTCCTAGTAATTAGAAAGTGGAAGAATCACAAGATAGCTTTTGTACCACCAGACTGGCAAAACTTGCAATATTTACAATTCTGACATTACCAAATATTGCCAAGAATATGAGGAAATGAAACCCTTCTCCTCTAAAGAATACGACTGTGGAAAAAACTAGGAATTTGCTAATGTAGTTAAAGATGCATCTATTCAATTGTCACAAGAGGCAGTCTCAGAAGGTCCCAGAGTGGGGACCTCAGATGGGTCCTTGTCATATACTTGTCATATTCAAGATGTGTCAGATGCACAAAGCAGGAGTGACATACATTCTTAGGGTCTAAGTTTTTTTGTTGTGGTTGTTGTTGTTATTGTTGTTGAACCCAGGACACTTAACCACTGAGTCACATCCCTAGCCCTTTTTCATATTTTATTAAGAAACAGGGTCTTATTGAGTTGCTTAGGGCCTCACTAAGATGCTGAGGCTGACTTTGAACCTATTATCCTCCTGCCTCAGTCTCTGAAGCTGCTGGGATTAAAGGTGTGCACCAACACACCTGGCTCAGGCTCCTCTTTTAAAGGAAGCCTTGTGAAGGGTAAGCATGGGAAAATACTTGGATATGACATCGTCCTGGTGGTGATCACAAGATGGTTTATGGTAGTCTGGTAGCTCTCAGGATAGTTAGGTCAATGTTGTCTCCTCTACCTAGTCAACAGGTAATATTTGGATTGCATCCTGTATTATAAATTTCTTAAAATACTGTATCTCCTTCTGAGGTAAGTTAGAAGACATAAGAATAGGTAGAAAGGAAGGAGACATGAGGGACGACACAAGAATAAGCATGATTCAAACTCCAAACCTAAAAGTTACTTTTACATATCTTGATTATAAACAGCACTATTAAATCAATTATTAGACTTTTCCACAGGTACACTAATGTGGCACTGTTTTCACAAAGCAGAACAAGTTGAAAACACAGAAGAATAACCCCCCATCCTACTAATGGTCAACACATCAGTAAATGACCCTCATCTTGATAATGTCATGTCTGGAAATGGCCCCTTCTGTCCTGGCAATTGTCAACATGCCCAGATGCCAACTCAAAGGAGAACTAAAAACACAATCTTAGCTCTTGTCCCTGAATACTGATCTTATATGTATAAATAGGACCAGCTGAGATGTAGCTGGCCTGTTCCTCTTCAATGCCCACGTGCATGTCTTTCTTTCCCTCAAGAAATTCAATCTGTGCCTCACTTTGACCCATTCTGAAGTCCTCTGATGTCCTTGCGACGATGTCAAGGACACTCACAGCCTGAGTTTAGGTCCACCTTTCTTGGGGGACCTCCTTAGGACTTTCATCCTGGTGACACCTTCTTCACTTAATCTATTTTGAAAGCACATGTGCTAGTACATTACATGGGCCAATTAACAGTGCACAGGACAATTTTCATTAGTGAGTGGGATTATAATATCTCTAAAATTTGTAGGTCTCTCAGACATTTGGGAGTGACAAGCCTGGGAGAAAAACTGATCTGGCAGTGAAGGGGACTGGAATGAGGAACTTTAGCACAGGATTCACAGATAAAAGTTACAGCTTCCTTTTGTCTCCATTTTATGTTTCTTTTATCCTTGCCTCACAGTAATATTGCAATTGCACTCAAATATAGATACAAGAATTGTCACAGCAGCACACTTGTAAAAGCAAAATATACATTTGGAACAAACTGAATGTCCAAAGGAGACACACATATAAATTGGGGCATATTCATACAATAGGATATTCTACTGCTTAAGGAGAATACATGCACACATTTGCGTGCGCACATGCACACACACACGCACACACACACACAGGAATGATAAGCACCAAGTTTGGATAGTTAGTTTGGGGAGTGAGAGGAATGTACACAGGAAGCCTGATAAATATTGATTCTAAAGGTGGACCTTGGTAACATCACTTATGGCTTGTTTTGAATTTTGTAGCCCTTAAATATTACACGATCTACATTTCAGGTGAAAAATTGGAAATTGAAAAATAAAGTGGAAGATGGAGTTGTTGAATCCAGGAAGTTTCAGCCTAAAGCAACATTTCTCAAGTGCATTACAAAGTAAACTTAAACATGACTACCAGGAGCCTCTGTAAAATAAATTTCATCATTTTCCGTTCTCATTAGCAAACCATGGTACTCAGCTTCAGGGCAACTGAGAACCTGCAATAAATGTTACAGTTTCTTCTTTTTTTTTAATTAAAAAATCTTTAATTAACACGTATTCTTTGTCGATATGAATGAGGTTCAGTGTGATATTTCAATATAGATACAGCATGAGTTGATCCTTTCATTTACCTAATTCTCAACCCACTAGTCATCATTCTATATTCAAGTTGCCTTTTTTTTTAACTTCCACCTATGAGATGGAATAGGCAGTACTAATTTTTGTGTGCCTGGCTTATTTTACTTAACATAATGTTGTTTTTAATTGTGCAGTTTACAATCCCCAAATCAGCGCTGTCTTCAAAAATCAAACAATTCATTTTCCATGTATCAGAAAATCCATCTGACCATCACTGAATGTATCATCAGATCCATTAAGTTACTAGCAAAGTGCAATGTCAGTAATGTCCAATGAGAAGCAAGGCACTACAGGGGGTTGACTGTCCTATCCTCACAAACTTTGGGACATCTGCTTCAAATGCAGTAGGTGCACATATACATCCTCAAACCACAGAAACAAGATAGGACACAAGTGCACATATTTATGAGGCACAAATGGAAAAAGATAGCATTAATAAAGAGATTCAGTGATAACCTGTAACACTGTTTGTGGCAATGGATCTGTCTCTAGAGAAAAAATATCACTAGAAGAGGGTCCCAAGGAGTCCCCCAGGAGTGTCCTTTCTCAGGACAAGCAGGGTCCTTGATGTATAACACAGAAAAGAATATTAGCACTTGTTGGCAGAGACAGAGGTTTTTGCTTTTGTTTTTGTTTGGGGAAGTAAGGAATACACATTCAAGGGAGAATGTGGGGCATTTTGAGATTGAGAGACACGTTTTCAGCTTCCTGACTCTTCTTTTAAGGGACATTTGGCGAGGGGTGATACAGGAAGGTATGAGAGGATGATATTAGTCTAGTGATCTCAAGACATTTTATGGTGTTCTACATATTCTTAGGAGCCTTAGTCTGACATGGGATCTCCACTATCTAATCCAGTAGATAACATTGAAAAGTCCCCTAAATTGCATGTTTTTAAAAATGCCTATATGTCTCTTAACCTACTGGTGGGCTAATTAACAGTGCATGAGATAAAGTCACAGATTTCCAAGATATTTAGGAGTGATAATCCTGGGAGAGAGACTGATTTGGAGAATGACAGCCCTAGAAAATATGTACAATTTTAAGATAAAATTATAAATATCCTTGTTTTTTCTTTATATCCCTTTCTATGTGTTTCTATTTCTTCAACTCTAGTGAATCACACCTTTGTTTTGCTTAGGATGAAGACAAACCCTAAAGAGTGTATATGTACAGACAAGCCTCATTCAATGCTAATGTTTAAATAATAAAGATATTCATTTAGAGTTTAACAAAGAAGTCTTCAAAGTGTGAGAACCCTAGGAAACCCCCAGAGACTCTTCAAAGAGACCTGTGAAATCAAAACTACTTTCATAACCACAGTAAGACTTCATTTGACTTTTTTATTCTCACTAGTGTAAGGTGGCATTTTTCATAGATGACATGATGTATTATATCATAAGAGACTGGATACAGAAGTGGATGGGAGAATCCATGTAATGTTCTTGTTAAGCCAGATACTCAAGAAATTTATAAACATGTAGAGCAATGACACTCTTCTCAATAAGTTTGTTTTTGAAAATATAGTCATTTTCATAAAATGCATATTTCTTCTAACATGTAATAGGATCATTTTTAAAATTAATGAGAAAGCACGTATTTTAAAATTCTTCTTTATAATTTCCAACATAATAACACTGGCAGTGTTATTATGGCACCAACACACATAAACATAAATGCTTTGAAATTCTCAATACTTTATAAGTGTAGAAATTCGCAAACCACTGGCCTATCACAGAATGCTTTGCTATTAAGGCAATTACTGCATTCTCTCTGCTCCCATGGTTGTCTCTCCGTGCCCATGGAATAACTCTAGGGTGTCCCCTGATGGCCAGGCTAACAAGTCCCTGTTGACGTGGTCTACTGAGAAATTTTAGGCAGAAATTTTCAGGCTCAAGGGTATGGAGGATTACTATGGGATGTCTGTTTCACAGACGTTAAAGAGCATGACTCGGGCAGATTAAAGACATTCCTTACAATGGCTTCCACTTGTGGGATGTTGTTCCATACTGGCCAAGGCGGAGCGTGTCAATAACTGCTCAAATGAATTTGAAAGAATGAATAATTCATTTATAGAGACGACTTGGAAGATTCAAGCAGACATTCCTAGTGATGATGAATTTGTTGTCTGCTGGGCAATCAGGCAAAAGGATTTTTTAACCCACTTCCCCCTTCCTTCCTGTGCCTCATTGGGAAAGGTAGGCCTACCCCTCCCACACCGGAGAGGATGTACCCAGGCACTGAAATGCCTCCACGGGGTTTGGGACCGGGTTTCGCTCTTTTGGGATCCTGCTCGCTCTGCAGCTAAGCCAGGTGCAGGTGGCGAGCTGACGGTAGGAAAGGTGACAAAAATGTGCTACCTGGAGGTCAGAGGTCAGGACTCCCAGGGCGCTCCCCGACTGGCTGGGCTATCTTGGGGAAGCCGACCTGTGACCTAGCCGAAGTGTCCAGTCTGCGTTTTCCCTCAGGTTTGGTGTCTCAGTGTTCCCCCATCCTCTCCTGCCGGCCCTTCCCAGGTCCGCCTGCGCTGGATTCTCCCGGGTGAGCCCGAGTTTGGGGTTTGGGTTCAGAGCGCCTGGCCCGGGCAGATCACGAGGCCACTGCCGCGCAGGGGAGGCTCCTAGGACGCCAAGTTGGGGGCCTGAGGACACGGGTGGGCGCGCTAGACGCCGACCTGCCGCGCTGCTAGGTGGCAGAAGGGAATGCCACTAGCTCCCCACCGCTGCCTCCCAGCCGCTCCCGCTGATACCCCTCCGCGGGCGGGTCTGAGCTCCCGGATTCTCGAGGTCGGACATTGAGAGTAAGAAGGGGCAAGGAAGGGACCGATTTGGGGGAAAACGTGGGGGGCCTCAGGAGAAGCGGCCTGGGTCGGGATCTCTGGGATTCCGAGGGCGCTGAAGCTGGAGCGGGGTTCCGACGCGCGGGTGCGCCGCCCGTGCCGCGTCTCTTCCCCGGCCCAGCTGCTTCTTTCTTCCCCGTAGCCCAAAATGAGGACGCCATCCTGGCTGCTCTGCGGACTGTCTATCGCTCTTCCACTTTTTGTCCGAGCAGGTACGTTCTGAGTCCTCGGGTCTCAGAGGATGCCAAGAAGGACAGCCAGTCGCCGCCAGCCCCCTGTGCAGACCTCCTGGGGATGGCCTGAGCCCCGAGCTTGGTTAATTACTCTGGCCCTAGATGGCGGGCCAGAATTCCGCAGAATGGGGAAATGGCCAAGTTTTAGTTTCTAGTTATGATGCTCAGCCCCAAATGTCATTTTGTAGCTTCAAGGTGACTTTGGGGAGGGGTGCAAGTTAGTTAAATATGCAAGCCGACCTTTCAGTTAAAATGCTGAAATGGAGATAGTACTGCCTACTTGAATGACAAAGGGTTACTTTATGATCTAGGGTTAAAAACAAAGAAACTTTCAACAGAACAAATTTCTAAGAAAAACTAGCTTCGTAGAAAAGGACTTTGATTTTTTTTTTTTTTTTATTAACAATCCATTTTGGGATGGGATGCCTTTTACTGAAGATAGAGTAACTGGGTGGCAGGGCAGAAAGAAAACAGGACAAAGAAGCTTCTTTTACTCTGAGGAGGAGTACAGAGAATTAAAACTAAGAAGGGGAGAAGGAAATCATTCTAAATAGGAGAGGCCTTTGTGAAGAGAGAACCCAGGATGGATAGGTTTGAAGAACTTGGAATTACGCGTTCAAATCAATAGGCTTTTTTTTTTTTTTTTTTTTTTTTAAAGAAAACTCTTGTAAAATTTGAAGTTGACTAGAAAATTGAAGAGGTCTTCATTAAAACTAATAATTACCAGAACTCATGTTTTCTGGCTGATTGTTCTTGTTTTTTCCTTTCTTTTCCTAGATACTTGCAAGGACACTGATATGCAGCATGAGACAACCTCAGCCAACCAGCCCTTTGCTTTTAATTGCACATACCCTCCGCTCACATATGGGGAATTAAATGTAATGTGGTACCGTGCTGCTAGCCAAGCCCCTGTTTCCAAAGACAGACAATCTAGAATTCACCAGGAACACACTTGGATTTTGATTCTTCCCCTGAAACTGGAGGACTCAGATGTCTACCTATGCGTGATACAGTAAGTTCCTCATTTAAAGTGGAACTAATTCATATGTATCTTTCTCTTTTTGTGTGCATATGTATATCTTTTAAGAAAATTCTTCATAAACATAGAAAATGCAGTGAGACAAATAATATTGTATAGTTTTATGGTTGTTATACAATGATTTCCAATGAACACATTTTAAAATATAATAGATTTGTAAACCATTGTTAGAACATGAAATGCAGCTGGGCACGGTGGCGCACACCTGTAATCCCAGCACTTTGGGAAGCTGAGACAGGAGAATAGCAAGTTCAGAGCCAGCCTCAGCAAAGACAGGCACTAAGCAACTCAGTGAGACCTTGTCTCTACATAAAACACAAAATAGGGCTGGGGACATGGCTAAGTGGTCGAGTACCCCTGAGTTCATTCCCCAGTACTAAAAAACAAACAAACAAAAAAAACCATAAAATGCTTCTTTTCCTATTGAAATGATGCTTCAAGGCAAGACCAACTTACAAAGTGTGTTTATACTAATATTATTGTTGCCATCTTTCTTGGAATCCCAAAAGTGTGACAAGTGGCACACTCAGATAAGAATAAGCCTCTTTCTATCCCTTTTCATCAGGGATCTGTTTAAGATGGGGATTTAAAAGTCAGTAAGCATCAGGTATGTTCCAAACCCACACAAGGTGTTGTGCTAGGAAATAAGTTAACGAGGGATGCAGGCCTGGTGGGACTTTTGAATTGTTACCTATTTTTGGATATTTGAAATGAAGGTGGAAGGTGATGATTGAGCCTGGGTCCGTGGTCAACTAGAAAGGGCATGTCCTACCAAAGGTAGCTGAGTGTGTGTGTGTGTATGTGTATGTGACTTCAATTTGTAAAGCTTTGTGAGATAGGAACAAAAGCCCTCTGTGGACCACATTTGATCAGAGGGTCATAATTCTGTGACTCTCTTAGACTAACTTGCTTGATGATAACACATTATTTGATCTTTCTGAACCTTGGTTCTCTTATCTGTAAAATGGAAGAAATACTGGCTTGATAGAGGTGAAGTGGAAATGAACTGAACTCCTGAGTGAAGTAGGTACTCCATTCTCCCTCTCCTGTTTTGGTTCTGTGGCATTTGCTGATGCTTTTTCTGTGTCTCAGGATTACCCATGACCCGCTGGAGTCACGCCAGAATCCTTGTTTCCGTATGTCAGACAGATTCAGTTTACAGACCCATTGACTGAGTAGAAGTGGTCAGTCACTGCCTGGCTCCTTTCCTCGGTGCTGGTCACTTGGGGTCTGCTGTTGAGGGCTCATGGAGCTATGCTGTCCTGCTGTAGTCGAGGCTGTGATGTATTAACTGGAGTTGGAGATTAAACGCCACATAGATTCCTAGGGATGTTGCAGCCAGATTTAAAACATTTAAATCTGGGAGTAATGAAATGAAGAAAAATCGTCTTTCCCAGAAATTAAACAAAGATACTGTTTGTCATGGAAAAGCATAGACATGAATTTTCCCAGATCTGTAACATCCATATATAATACATATATTTTTACTTTTTACTTTGAAATAGTTTCAAAGTTACATAAAATTGCAAAATAATATAGAGAAATCTTTTCTACCCTTCCTCAAGAGTTCATTTGTAAGAACATTTTCCTTATAATTTTCTCTCTCCACATGATATCTATGTATGTGTATATTATACACAATATTTTTCTAAACCATTTCAGTTGTACATAGCATATCCCCTTTGCTGCATAATATTTAAATGTATATTTCTTACCCCACAAGGATATTCTCTTACATAATCGTAGCGTATTACCAAATTCAGAAAATTTAACCATACATAATTTAACCTGTTATTTCTATTCTAATCTTATTAGTGTCCTATCAATGAACTGTACCACTTTTCCTTTGCTTTCCAGAAGAGGATCCAGTCCAAGATCATGTACTACCTTTGACTGCATAAATCTTTCAGTTCTCTCCTCTTTTTTTGTGGTGCTGGAGATTGAACCCAGGGCCTTGTGCATGCAAGGCAAACACTCCACCAACCAAGCTACATCCTTAGCCCCTCTTTCATTTCTTAATCTGGAGCAGTTCCTCTGTTTTCCAAGACTCTGACATTTTTAAGGAGCACAGGGAATTATTGTATAATGTATCCTTCTTTTGGATTTAGGTGTGGGCATGTCTCTGTGGCTGGGATGCTGGGTAAGTGCTTCGTGTTCTCTTCAGAGAAATGCTACCCATGGTTCAGTTTGATCTCTTCCTTAAGATGTTG
>CM053411.1:11187692-11216313 GCA_028644305.1 Xerus rutilus | reverse complement strand
CTTTGCAAGTCATTACTTTCAGTGTTATTACTTTATTCCAATATTATTGCCTCTGCAAAAATGGCAACTGCAGCATTTTTATATCTTTATGATGAAAGAAATTTTCCTCATTAACGGATGTTTAAGATATTAAACATCTTTTATGAGATTAGGGAATTTCCCCTAGTTTACTTGGATTTTTATTAGTTATTGGTGCCAAATTTTATAAAACATCATTTACTTTTCATATGATTTTTCTTTTTATTCTGCTAATATGTTGAATAACAAGTATTGATTTTTGAATGTTATCCCAATTTTGCCTTCCTGGGATAACTCAGAATGGGTGTAACTCTTTGTAAACATTTCCAAGTTTGGTTTGCTAATATTTTGTTCAGGATTTTTGCATCTATATCATAAGTGATACTGGTCCATAACTTTGGTTTTTTGTTAAATCTTTGTCAGATTTTGATATGAAAGATTTTCTAGTGTTATGAAATAAGTGGAATTGAGCCTTATGTTTCTTTTTTTATAAAAAATTCTTAAGATTGGTTTCATTTCTTCTTGTATGTCCTTTTAGAATTTAGCAGTGAAGCCAGCTGGAATTGGAACTTTCTTTGATGGAAAGTTTTTAGTTACGTATTTAATGTCTTTACCAGTTAAAGATCTGTTTCTGTTTACTTTATCTTGTAACAGATTTAGTATGATGTGCTTGTTCAGAAATTTGTGCTTCATCTATTAATTTTTAAATTATTAAGATAATATTGCTAAAATATGCTCTTACTGTCTATATAATGTTTATATAGAATATTTATATAAATATTGTCATATTTCCGTTTTCATGCTTCATATTGTATTTTTCCATTTTCCCTACTTTTGTGTTGATTACTCTTGGCAGAAACTTATCAATTTTTATTAGTATTTTTATAGTGCAATTTTTAGGTTTTGTTAATTCTTTCATTAGTTTGTTCTCTGATTAATTTCTGTTGTCATCTAGTTTTCCCCCCTCTATCTGATTTTTGCTTTCAACTTAAATTTTTTATTAACTTTCTGAGATAGATTCTTGTATCATTAACTATAAGCCTTTCTTATTTTCTACTCTATACATTTGCAGTTGTAATTTCACTCTGAATCAAGTTTTAGATGCAGTCTACAGGTTTTGATATATCATATTCTCACCATACAGTTCATAGTTTTCTTTCAATGTGATTTCTTTGACTACAGATAATTTTGAAGGGTTGCTTAATTTATAAACAAAATTTTAAAGTAATATTTTGTTTGTGGTATCAAGTTTAATTGCACTGTGATAGAGAATATAGTATGTATAATTCTAGTGTTTGAAGTTGTGAGTCTGGCCTTGGCATATTCCCTATGTTTATTGCTATTTTGGGCTTAAATCTATCCTTTTACTTGTTACTTTCTATTTAACACTCCTTTTCAGTATTCTTTCTGTCTTAATTTAAAAAAATCCTATGTGTACATTATTATTATTTTATTAACTTGATAGCTCACATTTAAAACAATTTTCTGCTGGTTACTTTGTCAGCATTCATCCTTGAATTATTAAAGTTTAATCTTAAATAGTATTTTTAGCACTTTTTAAACAAAGGGAGGACCATATAATTTTTTTGTTTTTGGTACTGGGGATTGAACTTAGGGGTACTCGACCACTGAACCACATCCCCAGGCCTATTTCGTGTTTTATTTAGAGACAGGATCTCACTGAGTTGCTTAGCGCCTCTCCAGTTGCTGAGGTTGGCTTTGAACTTGCGATTCTCCTGTCTCAGCCTCCCAAAAGTGCTGGGATTACAGGTGTGCGCCCTTGCGCCTAGCAGACCATGTAATTTTTAAACTGTTTAGTGTCTTTGGTTTGCATGTGATTTTTGTTATTGGTTTTAATTTCTTGATATTTTAGACATCATCAGACATTATTTTTGTTACACTCCAACAGTATTCTTTTCAGAATTTTTTCATATATTTTTAACTTTTGCTTTGTTCTGCATTCCACCCAATACCTCTGGGCCTCTGTCTGGAATCATTTATTTTATATACCTAATTTCTCTCAAAAATTCTCTTAGTGTAAATTTTCTTATCATGAATTATCTCATTTATCTGAAAAAGTCTTTATTACATCTTAATTTTTGTAGCCTGTTTTTGATGGGTTGGCATTTATTTTCCTTCTGTACTTTGGACGTATTTTTCAATTGTCTTATGGTTTCCAGTTTCACGAGCAGTAGACTAGGTATCTTGCTTAGTTTTGCTCTTTTCCTCTTTTGAAGGCAATATGTCTGTATCTCTGAATGCTTTTAAAATTTTCTCCTTGTTCTTAGAATTTAGAGATGTTATGATGTTGAGTTGAGGTACAGATTTATCTATTCCGCATGTACTTTTGGAAATCATGGCTTGTTTTCTTTCTCCTTCATTATTTTCTCAATCAGTAGTTTTTTCAATAGTGTGTTTACCTGACTTTTCATCCATACTTCCTATGCAGTTCTTTGTTTTTAATTATTTTGTGTGTATGTGCTTTAATGGGCTATTTCCTTCTGACCTGCTTTCCTATTTACTACTTTTATCTTCTATTAATCAGTTCATTTCTTAATCTTAGTTATTGCAGTTTTCAGTTCATTAGTTTTTTGGTTCTCTTTATAGTTTATGTATACATTATTGAATTCTCAGTAATGGAGTTCTCTTAGGTTTGGATCCCAGTGCCTGTTTTTGCTTGAGTGCCAGACATTGAGTATTTTTCAAAATTGTGAAGTTCATTTGAGGTTCTGTAAACTTTCATATTCCTGAAAAGACCATTTAATTTTGCCCCTGAGAGCCTGAGCACTCTTGACTACTTTAATTCCTTGAATGATGGTGAGAAGGCTTAGCTAGATGGATTTGGTCTCAAGACTGTTGTTTTAAATTTTTTTTCTATTTGCCTCAACAAATGTTTTCAGTGAACAGTGTGTACAGCTTCTGAAAATTTGTTTTTTTCTGTTATGTTTGATAACATGTATTAAAATGCAACTTTTGAGAAAATAAATAAATAAATAAATAAATAAATAAATAAATAAATAAATAAATAAATAAATAAAAAGACTGTTGTTTTAGTGGTTCAACCAACTCTGTGGCTATTTGAGATCCCAACTGAAGGCCTAGAGTTCATTGAGATTGCTCCTTGTTGGCAGGCTTTGAATTCCAATTCTCGTCTCCTAAGCCCATAAATCTGCGCTGTCTTAGTAGTCTGCAGGCGTCTCCTTTAGAACTGGAAATTGATTTCAAAAGAAAAGCAGATTCCTCTCTGAAATTCCCTCCTCTCTGGGAATTGGCTTCCCAGTACTTCACAGTCATAATAATTCAAAATGCTCCTAATCAGAATGATTTGCTCGCTTTAAAATTAACCCAGCTTTTCTAATTGCTTTCATTCGGATAGTCAGTTCTAAACACCTCCTTTGTTATTAATAAATGGCTCATCTTGATGAAATATTCAAAGGGTTTCTTTATAGATATGATAGCTACCATTTGTGCCTTCTCTATCCGCCACTTAGTAGATATTCAGTAAATATATACTGAGTAGATAAATAGCCTCTAGGTTCTCTCCATTTCCAATATTTTTCAATTTTATTATCAACTATTGTGTCAATGAAAAAAATCACAGTGACCACTATTCATTTAACACCTGCTCTGTGTTAGGATGGGTGATGTGAACTTTGCATGCTGTGTCACATTTTCCTTAGCACTAAAAAAAGTCCTGTTCCCTCAGAAGGTACTGACTGCCAGCCAGTCTACTCCACCTCCATTGGCTTTAACTTTAGCATTACCTATTTTTCAAAGCCAGCTCTGGACTTCTCAGGACATGGTGTCACACATTCCTCTGTGTGGCTCTTTAGACTACATCTCAGGCTTCTGGTCATACACCTGCAATCTTGAATCCATCACCTCTTGGCCCCGGAAATATGATTTATAGTCATGATGAAAGGACTGTCCTGGCAATTCTTTCCTCCTGACTTATGACCTATAGGTGTGAAAGCACTTGACATTGGTAGAGAGTAGATATGTACAAGTCAACTCTGTCACTAACTTGGTGACATCAAGTCCCAGGTATGCTGAGTCTTAGTTTCCTCTCTCAAAAGGCAAAGTTTATTCTATGTTATTTCAGAAGGCTTACTAGGACATAAGAATATAAGCTTAAGGACAAAATCTGTTCTTTTCTATTCCAGTATGATTAGTCTTTGAGAAACAGGTGATCATTAGTGATGTAGGAAGTGTTTTAATCATTTATTATTATCTAATCTAAATTTCTGTAGAACTTGGAGTCAGAGCTGTGATTAACAATCTTAAGTAGGCATCAAATTTTATCTATGGACCTTTAAAAATTCAGATGCTTGCCCTTACCCTCCACTAAGACCATCTATGGAGGGTTCAGACACTTCATTTAAAAACCACCTCTGAGCCGGGCGCGGTGGCTCACGCTTGTAATCCCAGCACTTAGGGAGGCTGAGACAGGAGAATCGCGAGTTCAAAGCCAGCCTCAGCAATGGCGAGGCACTAAGCAGCTCAGTGAGACCCTGTCTCTACATAAAACACAAAATGGGGCTGGGGATGTGGCTCAGTGGTCAGGTGCCCCTGAGTTCAATCCCTGGTACAAAAAAAAAAAAAAAAAAAAACCACCTCTGAGCTTCAGAAAGTAGGAGGGCTTAGGAGGCAAGCTGTGTAAGAAGAAAGGATCATTATGAAACTGTCTCACCTGCTAGACTCGGTGATCCTAGTTATGCCTTTGTTTTGGCCACTACGTAGTTCTTAGATCTTGTCACTTCTTTGGGTTTCAATGCTTTCATCTATAAAATGGGAGGATTTGAACTAATTCTCCAAGTTTTTTTGAGTCTGTTATTGTCCTGGTGCTGTCTGAGGCACCAAGGATGTAATATAATAATGAAAGAGAATCTTCACCTTTTCTTAGAGGAGGCATGTAAAGATACTAAATATTTTATTAGGTGTGAGGTGAAAATAAAGAGGGTTGAATGAGAGCAGAACTTGGGAAAAGTCAGAGAACCTGTTTCCTGGAGGAAAGTGACTGTTGAACTGTGCTTGAAGAATGAACAGCAGTGAACTTGGTGGGGAAAGGGAGGAAGTGGGTGATTAGAGGAAAACAGAATGTGCCAAGGTATTAGGTGAGACGGAGCATGGTGTTTGGGAGCACTGGTTAGCATTTAGGGTACATGTAAGAGTAGAAGAAGGTGATGCTAAAAAATAGACTCATTGTGTTTTAGCACACAGTCTTTTCTCCATGTAAACTATTTCAATAGCTAATCATACCACCAGGTAAGAGTGCAATGAAATTTATATTGTAGAAAAAATTCTTCTCTTGTCATGAGAGTGAACAAAATTGAAAGGGATCACAAGTGGGATGGCATGTTGATCATTTAGGCTTTCTCAGAAATTCCATTGAGAAGTGGAACTCACTGAAGAGAACTCGAAGTAGAGCTGATATCATGAGGACAAAGGAGGGGGAGGGGACCCAGTGAACTCTTGTCCGATGACTCCTATCTCCTCTTTAATCGTAAGAAGATGAAAATTTTGAAAGAGCAACATAGGTGAATAGGCGGGGGTGGGAGGAATTGAAGGAGATGCAGTGAATTTCTGAGGTGAAGACTGTCGATTTGTAATGGTACCAAGACACGTGTGACGATCTTTATGTGATGATCTGCTATAGTGCTCATCTGGTTGCAGGAGTGTCGGAGAGAAAGATGGGATCCATTCATGGAGATGCTGTAGGGCCAATACGCAGCAAAGACAAAAGACAGAGAGTTGAATTATTGAGTGATTGAAGTGATGGATTTGTGAGTCACGGGTGGATAGGAAAGGAAAGGGTACCTGAAGGAAACTGGTAATTAGAGGAGTCGAGTAGACGGATTCACGTTAAGATAGAAAAGGTGAATGGATGGGTAGGAAGTTCATTTTGAAAAATGCTGGATACATATGGTGTGTGGATACTCGCTATACAGGGTGAGCCTCTCTGTTCTATAGACTATAAAACGAAAATACCAAGAACAAAACAACCAGAATCACCATGTTTCTAGAATCACTTGCAGCTGAGATTCTATATGTGGTGTGGTTCAGTTTCTCTAGCGGGTGCTGCTGAAAGGCTGTGGTGAGATGGTGCCTCTCTCAGTATTTCATGCTGGAAAACATGGTTCAGGAGACATGCGAATTGCTGCAGTGGGGTTCCAAGCTCCAGTCCCTGGCTTTATGGGAGGTGTCTTCTGAACTATTTTGTCAGTGTGTCTCTACCAGATGGGGCATGGCTTGACTCACTGTGGTTGCATAGGGGGCAACTCCTTGTCTCTGATTTGCATATGGTGTGTTTCATTCCTCACTTTCCAGAATGGGTTAAAGGAAGCAGCTCTCATGAACAGCTGGTCCTTCAGTGTGATTCCGACCTAGATGCCATGCCCTGGATCTTTCACAGATTGTGTTGGGCACCTGGTATTCTATCTTGAATCCTGTTCTGCATAAAATAGCTAGAATCACTTTTGTTTCCTAAAACTAAACCCAGACAAAAAGATATGGCCTCCTAGCATTGTTTTGAAGATTAAATAGCCTATTTATCTATCCAATAAGCATTTTGTTCAGCACAAATGCATAATATTTATTAAGTAAGTACTAGATATTATTAGATAAAGAAATGAAAGATCTCAGAAAATAAGGAATTGCAATCAGAAAGCAATATATTTGATCTTGGGAATTTTGAGTGGTGGTAGTTTTGGAAAATGACAAAGTCCAGGCTCTGTCTGGGGGAAATTGAAAAGTGAGAGGAGTTGAGGTGGTCCATGAGATTGGGAGGAATTATGAGAAGAAGGTTCAGGTATTTAAGTACCCATGTGTGTTGATAGTGAAGGATACACACTTGGGAAAAGCAGTAAAGTCTCCAACTTGTTTTGATCCCAAATCACTCCTCAATATGATGGTGCTGAATCTGTACTTGCTGCTGTTACTTTTGAGTTTACAGTCACCCGACAGTGCTGGCCACTGCCATTGGATGGGAACTCCCTCCTTGTTTCTTTCTGAGACTTACTCTTTCTTTGTCTCTATTTATTTTATTTTATTTTTTCTGGCCCTTTCTTAGTCATCATTACTAAATTCTCATCCTCTATCTTTGGGTCTTAGAATTTGGAGTTCTCCATGGTTTTAGCCATGGTTGTCTTCAGTTCTTGCTTTGCTTACATTCAAATGGATATTTGTCTAGATTCATCTATACACAGGTGGCTCCCAAGCCTCTCTTACCTTGACCTTTTTCCCAAGCTGCAGGTACATGGTCCAACAGCCAGGTGCTACTTAGGACATTTCTATCCCCAGAATTCACCATAGTCACCATGGATAGAACTGCTTTTTATCATACCCCAAGTTTGGTCATTTTTCTGTGCTTTCTTTACATTTCCCCTTTTACCTAACAACACCTTTACATACAAACTGGGACCATGGAAATCCTCTGTCAACTCTCCATATCTCAAATTTATCAGTAAGTTCTGTGGATTGAAATTGCTTTAAATTATTGATTTTTGTTCACTTTTTACTGTCTCTACTGTCCTTCCTTCATTTAGATTCCTCTTAGCTTTAGCTTATGGAAATCATATTCTAAATCTCTTCCTGGTTTTTAGGATTGCCCTGTTTTAATCCTTTCCAACATAGCAACCAGAAGAATTTTTTTTTAAATTTTTTAAATACTTTTAAAATTCTCAATGGATCTTTATTTTATTTATTTATATGTGGTGCTGAGAATCGAACCCAGTGCCTCACACATGCGAGGCAAGTGCTCTACCACTGAGCCACAACCCCAGCCCCAGAAGAATTGTTCTTAAAAACATGTTTGACCATCTTATTCTTTTGCTCCTAAAACTTCAGAGCTGTTCATTTCCTTTTCATGATTTTCTATGACTGGGCTCCTGCATCCTCCCTAGTTTTATCTCCAGCAGTCTTTTATACCCACTGTATCTTAGCCAGATTTTGTGTCTCTGAAACATTGTACATGCCAAGTTAGGAGTGTTGTTCTTGGTGCCTGGAATGTATAAGACATTCAAAAATTGACTGCTTTTTTAATTCACATTTTAGTTATAAATCTTGGTAGTAAAATATCACTCTCAAAATTTAAAAATAAAAATGAAGCCCTGCAGATAATTTACACTTTGAAATAGTTTTCCAATGGATCAGAACAGGGCATTCCCCTTCATTGTAAAGGGACAGACAGGCTTCCAATTAGTAAGACCAAGAAGTAATATTATTAAATATTATTTGCATATCTTGAAAGGAAGAACAAGTCAATCAGGAAGAACACTGTTCAACAATGGAAGCATATAGGCAAGGAGACCCAGAAATTGTGGCTAGCCAGGAACTATCAAGTGACGATTACCCAGGGAAGAGGTTTCTTAAGTCTGAGGACTCAAAATTTGTGTTTGTTTGTGTCCTGAAGAATGAGACCTCATATCATTAGGATCTGATGCTTTCCATCTGACTCTTAATAGTAATTCCCTTTTCTATGTGGTAAGCAGTTGTCTAAGTGGTACTTTGATTTCCCAGGTAGAGTGCTTATGGGGAAATAATATAAGACTTCTGGGAAATCATAATGGATGCTGTAAAAAAACAAATATCCACTCTGGCATTATGTATTGAGTGTCAGCATGCAAGGTGGATTTATTCACATTGTTCTCGGATAGGGAATGAGGTATAATTCTGAATTGTGGCTGATTAAATGAGGAGAGAGCTCCACAATTAAAACATTTTAAATAAATTTTTATTACATTAGGGGTTTATATGTTTTCTTTATCCATTAGACTGTGAGCTTCCTGAGGACAGAAATTACATATTACTCCTGAGTGACTAAGACCTTACACAGTGCTGCTAAAGAGCAGCAGGAACTCAAATGTTTGCATGAATAATTGGATTCAGTTAGCCAATCAGTCACTCTGGAGTGGAGCTTCCTTAAGGGGAACAGGTTTGAGAAAGATATCAGAAGTAGCCCAGTGAGAGGAAGGTGTGGTGATGAGCATGAGAATGTGAGCTTCTGATAGGACAAATGAATGGCAAGGCTTGCCCTCTGGGTGGTTGCTTAGGGTGACTAGAGAGAAAGGCATTCCTGAGACTAATTGGCTTCAGGTTGGTGGAGTTTGAGGTTGCTTTCTTGTTGACATGGTGGAGGCTTGGATGACATGAGAAGTCATGTGGTATCTGTTCTCTGTGGATTAGAAAGTATTCTTTTCCCAATGTTTACACCACCAAACATGATTTTTGTGAAGAGTTATTGTGGATTTTGTAAAGTAAAACCCAATAAGTAGAGAAGGTATAATAGGGCTTACAACACAGTGGAAGCAGTCATTATTCACCTGGGCTTCCAATCTTACAATTCACCTGGACTTTACAAAGCACAGGGGCTTCCTACCATTAGATGAGCATCCATGTGGAGAGATCAGCCTTGCAATGGAGGGCATTCCTACCTGTTCTTGTTTTCCTGCTAAAATCCTTTACAACCTAGTCCCAGTCTTCCTCTATGAAGTCTTTTTTCTAGCCTATTTAGTCTTTTCCCTCTCAACTCCTATTGGACTTACCATTTATGTCACTTATTTTAGCCTATGAAATACTTTGTCTAATATTCTGGAGATAGATGGAGATGGACAGATACAAATATACAGATTACAGATTATGTATAGATAGTTACACATACAACGTGCATCCACAGACAAGACAAGGAATTCCTGCTTTCTCTATCATCCATCCATTTCTCTCTCCATCCATCCATCCATCCATCATTTATCTACTTATCCTCTCCATCCGTTCTATCTATCTATCTATCTATCTATCTATCTATCTATCTATCTATCTATCTTTTATCTATCATCTGTTGGTCTTTTAGTTAAATTGTAAATAATTAAGGTCTAGGATCTACATAGATTTCTTATCTCCCTGCAGTTCTTAGGATGGGGCTAACTAGGAGTATAACTGGTACCCCCAAATGCAAACTGAAATTTATTTATTTTATTTAGGACTGTAAAGAGATTACAGAGACACGGTTTGTTCCTTTGGGAGTGAAGCTTTATATGCACAATGTCTCTGCAGAGGACAGCGGGAGCTATGCATGCATAACCAAGCTGACACATGCGGGGAGAGCATATATGGTTGTGAATAGCATCAACGTGAGCACCAGTAAGTATGCTTACACCTGTTGCCTGGTCTTCCTCACACAAAGCTGAGCTGGTTGGCTTCAGGCTTTGGGCAGAAATGATCTAGATTTATATTTTCTAGAATAATAATAATTTTTATAGTAATAATATATATAATAATAATATAATCTAAGCCTAGATTAATAGGCTTTAAAATATGCCACTGATAGATCAGAAGGTAGAGTGAGGCAGGAGGGCATGAGCAACTTAGTTCTCCTCATTGTGAAAAAACGAAAACAAAAGCAAAGCCAGAATATTCAAAACTTTTGGTTGATTTATGAAAATGAAATGAGATGAGGCATATAGGTAGCTGCTGGGATGCCTGACAGAGTGTAGGTATTCAGTACATCATAGGTGTGTGTTATTTCCTTCAGCCTTCACTGGTGTAATTCGCGGGGCCACTCCAGCATTGACCTTCTCTGTCTTGGGCTCTGTAAAGTTCAGTGATTCTGGACATGGTTCTAGAATAAGCTATTGTTAGTGAGAGTTCATTTCTTGACCCAGAACAGCCAGTTACCTTGAACATATGCCCTAGAGATTTGAAAATACAAACTTAAAAAAAATCCTAAAAATAATTTGGCTTCAGCCATGAATTTTATGCTCAGGACAGAAGCAACTCATCAAATTCACAAAGCTGACTCGTGTCAGAAATAGGACCTAAGCCCAGGCCTTCATTGTCCAAGCAGACACGTTTCCTTCTGAACACACTAGGCAAAGAATTCTTCTTGTCACCTTTTGCTTATTCTTCAGTAGAGGGCTACTTTCTGTATTTACTCATCTAGAGGGAAAGAATGAAAGGCTGGATATTTCATGTTTGTTACTGATTTCTAGTTCTGGGGGATACCTAGCCAGTCCTTGATGGTGTTGTTCCCTAGGGGGTCACTTCAGCAGAGGTGGCCCCCGTGGAGAGGCTCCAGGTCAATCCAGGATTTTGTTCCTGGAATCCAGTGATGTCCTGCATTCCAGCCCCATTCTTCCCACTGCTTCCTGCCTCTTGCATCCTCCAGTACTCTTTGCTGAAATTATGTTACGTGATTCAATGTTTTGGGGTGGCCTTCCATTTTAACTTCCTTCACTAAGGGCCACTTAGTTAAGAAAAACAAAATTGAGCTAGATTTTATGATTTTTGTGCTCTTAGGTTTCCTGTTGGTGGGTATTTCTCTGAAAGTAGGCACTTGCTCATATTGTTCCCATTTGAATCCCAGCACCAAGCCCAGCACCGAGCCTAGTCCAGGCATAGGTTTTTTTATTAACTGAATGACTGAATACCAAAATGCTTCAGTTTCACATGAGTAAATGAGAAACTTTTTGGAAGGTTGGAATTTATAAAGAAAAAAATAAAGAATACCTCAGGAGGTCACTGGGTCCAAAAGTCCATATTTCCTGCCAGTTCAATCAACATTTATTTATGATCTGTTATATGCCAACAATTTCATTATACTCCAATACTTTAAAACTGAAAAAACATTATTCCTTTCATTGAGAAACTCCAGCCTGGTGATAGTGAATTTTAATACATAAATGAATCATTTTTAAGATTATATGCTAAGGTTCACATTATCAATGGGATTCAGGGACATAAAAAAGAACAGAAGGAGCTACAAGGTGGCAAGTAAATGGTCTGGAGAGGCTCTTAAGAGGAATTAGCTTTCAGCTGAATTTATTTTTCAGTTTTTTTATTTGTACTTTTCAGTTATACATGAGAGTAGAATGTATTTTGACATACCATACATACATGGAGTATAACTTCCCATTCTTGTGGTAGTATATGATGTGGAGTTACACGGGTTGTGTATTCATATATGAATGTAGGCAAGTTATGCCCTATTCATTCTACTGTCTTTCCTATTCCTATCTACCCTCCTTTCCCCCTATTTTATTCTGTCTAATCCAGTGAACCTCCATTCCTCTCCCCACCTCACACCCACCTACTGTGAGTCAGCATCTGCATATCAGAGAGAATGTTCAGCTTTTGGTTTTTGGGAATCGGCTTATTTCACTTAGTATGATAGCTTCCAGTTCCATCCATGTACTGGCAAATGCCATAATTTCTTTCTTCTTTATGGCTGAATAATATTCCACTGTGTATGTGTATCACATTTTCTTTATCCATTCATCTATTGAAGGGCACCTAGGTTGGTTCCATAGCTTAGCTATTGTGAATTGAGCTGCTATGAACATTGATATGGCTGTATCACTGCAGTATGCTGATATGAAGTCCTTTGGGTATATGCCCAGGAGTGGGATAACTGGGTCACATGGTGGTCCCATTCCAATTTTTCTTCCAGAAGAATTTTGAAGGATGAATAGCTTTTAAAAATGTAAAGATGAGAAGTGACCTCTGGGCAGAGAGAACAGCATAAAGCAAAGTGTGGAAGTGTGAAATGTCATGGTATATTGCATCTGTAATGAAGTTCATTTGAACATGAATATGTCTGAGATGAGGAGTGGTGGGAACTGAGGACATGGAGTTAGACAGGGGCAGGTTCAAGGGGCCATTTATACATGAGCTTTACCATGTTGCCATTAAACAACCTTTGGGCGGGTACAAGTGCTGAGTCATGAGGCTGAACAAAACAGATTTAGGAGTCAGATCATGAGTTTGGTCATTAATAGTTGGAATGTGAGATCCCTTTGAGAAATCCAAGAGGAGATGTAGAGAAGGCCATGTCCTTTGTGGATCTGGAGCTTAAAGGAAAGACTGAAGATATGACTTTCAAAGCCATTGGCCTGAAGTGGTAACTGAAGATGCGAGTGTGGATGAGATTGTCCAGGAAAAGAGTAGAGAATAGGACATAGATGACTTAGAAGTGGACATGGAGGCACAGACTGTGAAATGTTAGGAGGTAAAATTTGTTGCACTTGGTGATGAAATTGAGGAGGATGAGAGAAAAGCTGTTTCCTAGAATAACTTTCAGATCTGACCTGAGTGTGATCTAGGGAGTGATGACGATGTATGCTGACTAGCTGGTGATAGCTACTATTTGGGGATATTGATTTGGAATAGTTTGTAGGGTGCACAATAATTGTGGCTATTGAAGAGGACATGTATTTCTGCATTTTTCCCCTAGCTTCCTTCACTACTTCCTACATCCGATCCTAAATATATAGGAGGGATATAGGACTAAGCAGGTGATTTTTAACATTTGGTGGACAAATTAGGAAGGGAAGGAGTGGAAAAGACCAAGGAGCAGGGAGTCCAGGGGGTCAGTACAGAGAGATAAGCACAAAGTGAGAACGGTATGGATCAAAGAGCTAGAGAACAGCAGGAAAGGATGTAAAAGAACATGGAAATGGATCGAAAGAAAGGAATGGAACTGAAGATACTGATAAGTTGGAGACATTGTTTCTAATTAGCTAGAACTTGAAAAGTGTGTTTGGATTACTAAGTAATGATATTTTATCATACCATCTCATTATTTTGCATTTATACCAAATATATAATGACTGAAGGAAACTCCCTTGGTAACTCAGCTTCTGGGTTTTCCTCCCTCAACAATTCAGTTATTCCCAGTTGAAAAAATATGTGAATTTATGGAATAATTTCTCACATCATGGGCTTTGTCTTTTCTCTCTCTCTCTTTTTTTTTGTGGTGCTAGGGATTGAACCCTCTTGTGCATTCAAGAGGCAAGCATTCTACCAACTGAACTATATCCCCAGCCTGGGTTTTGTCTTTTCTTGGCCAGTGTTTATTGAAGACCGGTTCTCTGATGTGCTTCTTGCTATTGTATTATGGCATTTAGGGATTCTAATGGTATTCTAATGTCATTTACTGTAGATTTGATTTCTTAGCAGGAAGAGTTGGAAATGGAAGAAGAATCCCTAAAATAATTTATCCAAAAAACAATTCCATTGAAGTACAACTTGGTGAGTAAAATTATGGAAGCTGTTGACATCACCAAGGGCACAACTCACTATGTCCACATATTTATCCTAGTGAATATTTTGAATTTCAATGGTGAAGACAAATACCATACGTATCCAGTTTCTGGCTGTGAGTATACCTGCTGATCAGGAGAGGCATCAAAATAAAAAACAGAACTGGGGCTTGGGGAAGTTGCAGTATTGAAGTTCAAGGTTGGGGGATTGCTGTGTTTCTAGGTGATTATTGTAATCTGTTTGTGCAAAGGTGATGAAAATGTAAAGATAACTCCTGAGAAAGACAACACATAATATAAAACTACTACTAAATAATGTTGGTTGGGAATACTGGATTATATTGTCTAATAATGGAAGAATATTAAAGTGGAAATGATCGTATTATATTCCTTCCTTTTTATAGAATAGGAACAAAAAATATTGCCTCTCTAAGTCGAGAAAAGGTAGTTCAAGTTATTTGGTAAAACATAAAGGTAGTCACTAGTGAAAATTTTTAAAAAACTATTAAGTCCCTTCTGAAAAAGAGAAAGCAAATTAAACCAAGTCTCCATTAAAACATAGGTGGTCAGATTGAATCAAATATTAAAATATAATTAGAATTTAAAAAAATATAATAACATGCTCTTTTCAAAAGACACGTATGGAAAAATGCATGACCTGAAAGAATTAAAATAATTGCACCAAGAAGATACTTGCAGAAGTTAACATGAAAAATCAGGTTGCTTCGCTTCAGTCTAATAATAGTCTTTCAAGACCCTTCCCCCATGACAAATTGAATCACTTTAGTAATCAAAACCACAGTACATCCTAAAATATAATCTTTTAGGTATTAAATAGCAGTACATCAAAATATATAAAGCTAAAAGTCTCAGAAATACAGGACAATAAGACAATATTATTGTTTCTGTGCTAGAGGGAGATTTTAATATACTCAAATTTGACAGATTTATTAAGGCAAATAAGCATCTAAAAGATATCAGTACTATCATATGCAAATGTATTTAATAGATCACTCTCATAAATATCTGTGAAAAATGCAGAGTCCCCAAAGAAGAAACTGTAGACCACATGGTACAATCAAAATGTAGTTAACCTAGAAAGTTATAAGTAAAATCAAAACAATGAAAAAAATCTCCCTCATTAAGTATGTGAGATGACGGAATTGTAAACTAGCTTGATTTAACTATTTCACATGTTAACATATTGAAAATCACATTATAATATTGTATTATAGTATATAATTATTATATGTCACTTAAAATTTTTAAAAATTTTTATAAAGGAGAAATTAACAACAAACTCATTTTCTAATTATTTGCTTTCTTGGGTAGAGATTAAACCAAAGCTGGAGTTAGAGAATATTTAGAGAATAATGACAGTGAAACTGTATTGTATTGAACTTCCAGACATGTGACCATGACTGTGCTCTAAACAAGTTCATAGTTTTAAACGCTATTATAATTAAATGTAGATATAGATAAAATACATAAATAATCATTTATCTCTCTAGAAAAAGAACAACTAAGGAAAAAAGATTAAAGAAGGAAATGGCGAATATACCAAAAGAATAAAAAAGTCGAATGGTAAATCTCACAGTTGGTTTAGGGGTGGAAGAGTTGAAGGGTGTGAGGTGAAAGGGAGGTAAACTTCTAGCAAATCTCCTTCCCCCAATTCCAAGGTACCTGAATAGAGAACTTAGAGATGCAAAGCTCATGAAACAATGAGCTGAAAAGAGATGAAATCTGTTTAGGTGGTCCTGGGCTTTTATTTAGAAGTTCTTTTCCCCTTTCAAGGAGCTACGGATCATGGATGCTTAGTCTGTCACTCACTGGGTATATCCTTAGAAATCTCATAAACACCTAGAAGACAAGGTTGCCTGACTCCTGCCCCACTCCTTTCTTTGGAAATTCTAACTTATGTACTTAGACAGCTAAAAAGCAGGAGTCTTTAAGGAAGAAGATAAATATATAATTATTTTTAAGCGACCTATGAATATCTACTTAGAAAAATTTTAACAATTATCTAAAATGCTGTAATCACTATCAGTTCTTCAGAAGGGGTTATTCCAATCCAAAATAAACTTTCAAAGCCAATACCATTTCACAGGCCTGAAATAATAGTATATTATTTTGATGTTAGCATACTTTCCCTGGCCTTGTTGGTTATTTTGGTGGGCTGTGCAAAGCCTATTTTCCCTTGGGACACAACTGCCATGGGTGATTATGTGCAGGCAAACAGCTGCCCTTCTGTTGGGTAGTCGCAGCATCTCCCATCTCCAGGGTGCCGGCCTTTCCCTTTAAGAATGCACCTGGGAGCCGGGCGTGGTGGCTCACGCCTGTAATCCCAGCACTTAGGGAGGCTGAGACAGGAGAATCGCGAGTTCAAAGCCAGCCTCAGCAATGGCGAGGCACTAAGCAACTCAGTGAGACCCTGTCTCTACATAAAACACAAAAAAATAGGGCTGGGGATGTGGCTCAGTGGTCAGGTGCCCCTGATTTCAATCCCCGGTACAAAAAAAAAAAAAAAAGAATGCACCTGGCAGTCATCTTGAAGCGATTTGCATGATTAGGGTTATTTTCTCCATATGCATTGGCATTTATTTCATGTAATTACTAAATTGATATGGATTCTATTTTCTCTGGATACCTTTTTTTATCCAACCATAAGAATTATAAAATTATTGAATACCAGACTATTATAGTTTCTATGCACAACACCAGTGAGGAAAAATCACAAGAGAAAAGATTGAAAAATTAGGCTAGCATTAAAAATGCAAATATCTCAAATGTTCTCTCCCATATGTGAAAACTAGAAAGAGTGAGAAAAAAGAAGGAATTAATAAATAAAATTAAATAAAGGGGATATCATGAAAATAGAAGGGAGACCAAGAGAGTAGAGGAAGGGGATGGAGAGGCAGGGAGGAGGAGAGGCATGGCAAACTAGTGGGGAATGAAATCTACCAAATCATGTAGATTTCTGTGCTCCTGTATGAATGCACCAAAATGCATCCTGCATAATATGTATATGCATACACACAATATATACACATGTATAATTATAATACACTAATTTAATAACAATAATAATAATGGAGATCAGGAGAGTACAGCAAGCAAATCAGGAGGAAGGGAAGAGGAGAGGGAAAGGGAAGATACTAGGGAATGAGATTGATCAAATTATATGCGTGTACAAATATAGCATAATGAATCCCATTATTGTGTATTATTATAGTGCACCAATAAAATTTTTTAAAAATCCTATAACATACAATTCATCACTTTAAAATAAATAAATAGTGATATTTAAGGAAAAAAAAAGATGAGCCAGTTCTGGAGATCTGATGGATGTATTTATTAAATTGATTGTAATAAATATTTTAGTATATATACGTGTCCATATATATACACATTGTATATATATCAAGTGCATCATACTACATACATTGAATATATACAAACTCCCGGCTTGTTCAATATTTTAAAGTTAAAAATATGAAAAACAAAACAAAATACAAATATCTGTATGTATAGAAAATAGTAAAGTTAAAATGTAAAGGGGCAAAGTAGGAGAGAATGTTTGGAATAAAGAGGACAGAAAATAGGTAATATTTCTAAACTGAAAAAAAATCAACAGATCAAGAAAACTGCAGAATCTAAGGGAGGCAAATAAATAGTGCACACAAGGGAAAAACCCATCCAAAATATTAAAAATACTCATTTTCAATAAAAGAAATGTACATTAAAGTATATTTACCTATGAAATTGGCAAGGATTAAAAGCTATGTGATACTCTTCATTAGCAAGGGTAACATAAAGGGTGTTCTCACCCATTACTGACAATGAAAATGAGCAATCTCTTTAAAGCATGTGTTGAAACCCTCCAAAGGTTCCCGTCACCCTCACAGGAAGGTCCAAGTCTTTACCGTGTCCCGCATGCCCTTCGTGGCTTGCCTCTTCACACCGTGTGCTCAGGAGCTCTCGATCTCGTTCTCACCTGCTCCCTGTCAGCCTTGCCCTCGGCTCATGCTTTTCCAGAAGCCCAAGCACAGAGGTTTCCACCTCAGAGGTTTTGTTTGCTACCCCTTCATCTTGGATGTTGTTCTGCAGCCATCAAACGTTAGCTCACCAGTCCCACCTCGTTAAAAAGTACACAGCTCGCCTGTAATCCCAGCACTTTGGGAGGCTGAGACAGGAGAATCGCGAGTTCAAAGCCAGCCTCAGCAACGGTGAGGTGCTAAGCAACTCAGTGAGACCCTGTCTCTACATAACACACAAAATAGGGCTGGGATGTGGCTCAGTGGTCGAGTGCCCCTGAGTTCAATCCCTGGTACCAAAAAAAATTTTAAAACAATTAAAAAAGATAAAGTACACAGTTCATGCAACCACTCCCCGTCCTCCCAAACCTTTTCATAAAATCATTAGTTACTCTCACATACTTTAAGTTTTCTTTTAGAATCTCTTGTTCTGTTTAGATTTATGCTCCTGAAGAGCATGCTTGTTGTCTGTTTTGTTCCTTGCTATATCACCTGGGCCCAAAACAGTAACTAGAGTGTAGCAGATGCTCAAGAAATAGTTGTTAAGTGGGTAAATGAATGAATGGTTTACTTTGAACTTTACAGAGGCCATTGCCAATATATATTTAGAGCCTTTATAAAATGTGTACATTTTGGCCTAGTAAATTCTAGATAAGCTATATACCATAGAAACAACTACAGGGTTCAGATAGAAAAATATCAGATCAGCATTTTCAAAAAAAAAAATTGTCTGTGATCTGTTTAAGGAAAGGAAAGACAGGCTTGAAGTTTTCTAAAGGAAACTGGAAACTCGAAATTACAGCATATCAGATTTGAAAAAGAACAATAAAATGTTCAGAGCTTATCAGTACAATAAATGCCCCCACCAAAAAAACACTCAATAAAGGTTTTAAAAGCATATCAGACTTGTTTGAAAATGAGGATTACTAAGCTAAAATATAGGTGAAGAGAAAATTTTAGGATTAAGCATAGAGAGACAAAGGAATAGGAAATACAGATGTGAGAACAAAGGAAAGAGGGTACAGAGATTCTCTCTCTCTCTCTCTCTCACACACACACACACACAGACACACACAAATAGAGTCTCAGAAGAAAAAAAAGAGACTGACTGGGTATGGTGGTGCATGCTTATAATCCCAGCGGCTCAGGAGGCTGAGGCAGGAGGATCATGAGTTCCAAGCCAGCCTCAGAAAAAGCGAGGAGGCAACTCAGTGAGACTCTGTCTCTAAATAAAATACAAAAAAACAGGGCTGGGGATGTGGCTCAGTGGCTGAGTACCCCTGAGTTCCGTCCCTGGTTACTACTCCCCGTCTCAAAAAAAAAAGAGACCATGGAGGCAGAGACAATGTCCCAGATAGTGCTGAGAATGTTCCAAACTGATAGGAGACACTAATCCAAAGATTCTGTAAACAAAGAATCCTAAGCAGGACCAATAAAAGTAAAATGACACCTGAATATACCATAGCAAAATTGTGGAAAACCAAAAACAAGGAAAAATATCTTAAAAATAGGAAAGAAATAAACCCCTTATATGTACAGAAAAGACGGCTAATTGAAGTTTTAACAGGGACAATGGAGGCTGTGTGCTAAACAAAACAAAAAAACATTAATTTTTTGGTACTGGGTATTGAACCCAGGGGCACTTACTTAATCATTGAGCCACATCCTCAGCCCTTTTTTATATTTTAGAGACAGGGTCTCAATGAGTTGGTTAGAGCCTCTCTAAGTTGCTGAAGCTGGCTTTGAACTTGAGATCCTTCTGTCTCAGCCTCCCAAGCTGCTAGACTTACAGTCGTGGACCATCATACCTGGCTAAAAATGTAATTTTTGTAATGTGGTACAATCATGCACATGTCAGGATGGCAAAACTAAAGTAGACTGGGCACCCAGGTACTGTTGAGCATGTGAAATGTAAGAAGGCTCCTGCCCTGCTATGGAAAGCTAAATTCACCATTGTGTGAAGTTGAAGATATGTATGATCTATGATCTACCAATATTACTGGTAGAGAAATATGCATGCCCGTCATGTATGCAGGCATGTGTATGTGGAATATCCGTGTGTGCTCCAGGGAACATGCAGAAGGGAGCTCCTAGGCGGGCGCCATGGGCACGCCTGTGATCCCAACAACTCATGAGGCGGAGGAGGGAGGATTCCAAGTTCTTAGGAAACTGTCTCAAAATAAAAATAAAAAGTGCTGGGGATGCAGCTTAAGGCCTAGCAGTATGGGGTTTCAATTCCCAGTATGGGGAAAGGAAAGAGTTCCTAGGAGCCCTAGACATACTAGATAAACACCAGAAACAATACGAATGGTATGCAGTTGTGATAGAAAGAATACATGATATTCTCTCCTCTCAAGTGTAGTTACATGCGGCAGATGGATAAGTCTCCGCAGCAAAATGCTGAGCAGAAGCCGTTGCTCAGGGAGGAACTTGCAAGTAATGGAATATAAGTAGGGGAGGGACCTGGGAGACTTCTGGGACTCTGGAGTATAGTCCGTTCCTGATGGAGTGAGGGTGAGGTGGATATTTGCTTTTTCAGAGTTCATTAACTGAATTCCATAGTTTTTCCTGGGTTATATTTCACAATACATTTTTTTTATGTTTTAGTCATTTAAATATATCTTCACCCCGATTTAATGTCACTGGTCCTAGGACCTCAATGTGCCTTATTTCTGAAAGCTGAAAATACCTTTAGCCTAGTCTTGTAATTTTTTAAAACTTTTTTTAACTTATTCTAATTAGTTCTACATGACAGTAGAATGCACTTCAACACATCATACATAAATGGAGTGTAACCTCTCATTCTTCTGGTGATGTAGAATCACACTAGTCGTGTAGTCATATATGCACATAGAGTGATAATGCTCGATTCACCTTACGGTCCTTCCTACCAGCATGAATACTCCCTTCCCTTCTCTCCTCTCTGCCTAATCCAAAGTAATTCTATTCTTCCCTAGCCCCCCCACTCTTAGTGTGAATTAGCATCAGCATATCAGAGGAAATGTTTGGCTTTTGGTTTTTGGGGGATTGGCTTATTTCACTTAGCATGATATTCTCCAGCTCCATCCATTACATTTTTAAAGTGCCACCTAGAATAAAGAACTACCCCTCAAACTCCATGTGTGATTTATGAGACTTATGAAGCAAAGTAAAGTGAAAATACAGATTTATTAAACAAGATGTGTGCGTGTGTGTGGAAACAGGATAAGGGAGAGAGGACAAAGGGTGTGAGGGCCACATTTGTTGATTTAGAAATATGACTGGATTTGGAACTAGAAAACTGAGTGCATGTCTCATCTCTCCCTGTACTTCACATGTGACTTTGGGCAAGTCACCCAATCTGTCTGCAACTTCAGTTTTCTCATCTGCGATGCAGGGATAACACTTCCCCTCTGTCTTGTTGGATCGTTTACAAGATATGAAGACTGAGGGAGAAAATACATAGACAATAGTTTGTAAACTGTAGAGCTCTCTACTCGAGCTCTGGTAGAAGTAGTATTGGTGCCTTTGATAGTGTAGACAGCATTCATCAGAAGCTGTTGGCGTTTGGCAGCATGTGCAACTCTCTTTACAATAGATATCCTGGAAGCCTACTCATCCCTCCTGATCTCTGTCCAGAGAGAGAGAGCAGACTAACAACCACCCAAGGCGGGGGAAATTCTGGCACTCAAGGCTCGAAAGAAGATGCATTTGTTAATTGGGAGTTAACCAATTCGAATCATCGAAACTGTGGCAGATTTTTCATTGAATATTTATGAATTTGGTTGCTCTAGGCTCCACCCTCATTGTGGACTGCAATATAACAGACTCAAAGGAGAACACAAACCTGCGATGCTGGAGAGTCAACAACACCCTGGTGGACACCTACTACAGTGAATCCAAACGCATCAGAGAGGGAATAGAGTAGGTGCTTTGTTCTTCTGGCTTCTCTAAAACCTAGCAAGACTGTCTCCACCTACTATCCGCTGCTACTGCTGCTTCTTAGAGAAAGCTCTTGGCACCTGCTCACCCACTGCTCCTCTTGGCTTGGTTTTTCGAAGATCAGAGTGGGTTGTGTGGCCAAGCAAAGCATCTGGCTCAGAGAGGTGAGCCCAGCCTAACTGGGGGCCTGCAGCAAAACCTGAAGCATGCCTTAGAGAAAGACTGTCCATTTCTCTCAACTGCTGCTTGGAACCAGTCCATTCCTATTCAGTTATATCCTGAATCATTGGCCTTTGAGGATTAACTAGTAAAATGAGCCAAGGCAGGGGGTCTTGGGGAGAGAGGACATAGTTCCTGGTGAATTGAATATAAACTCAATTTATGGTGGTCTGACTGGAGTGGTGTAAAATGGGACCCATGACTTCAGGGCAGTAGAACTTGTGCAGGGCCTTGGAGTGGAGCTGAGTTAGGATATGTGGAGAGGAGCAGGCCTTTTAGGCCCCAGACATCGTGTCTCTAGCTCACTGAACCATATTCCTTGCCACTGTCCAGAAGAAAATGCATATTTAGAACTATATAATTTACACACCTCATGGAGCCCCAGTCAGTGAAGTATTCTTAGGGTAAAAGAATTCTTAGGGTGAAAATTTTCCCTAGGGGAAAAATACATCACTTTATCTCCAGAAAAACATGTGTGAATTTGACCCATGTGTTAATGATTGTTTTTTGTTTTTGTTTTTAATAGAACCAATGTTTCTTTTCCGGAACACATTTTCTACACAGTAAACATAACCTTCTCAGAAGTAAAAATGGAAGATTATGGCCTTCCATTCATGTGTCACGCTGGAGTGTCTACAGCCTACTTTATGTTAACGCTGCCAGGTAAGGTGCAGGGTGTTACCCACTGCTCAGCTTGTTCAAAGTGCTGGCCAGGTAATGCTTCTGAAAGAGAAGGGCAAGTCACGTGCACGGTGGTGACACAGGAGGTTCGCTAAAGTAGAGAACCTGGCACTTGCCACTCGAGAAGAGTTGATGCAGTCTCCTGCATGGAGTGAGGCTGAGATAGAGCAGCAGCTTTGAAAATGCCTTATTTATATACGAGATAATGTCTGCGACAGAATTCTAGGACAATGAGTTTTCTATTACTAAACCTAATTGTTTCACTTTTATGACCTAAATGGTTGTGATTTTCAGCTTTTAAATTATTATAAATAATTTTGTATGCAAATATGTGCATACAATGCTTATGCATATTTTCACAACAGAACTTTGCAAACTTATTTATTAGCCTGATATTTGAGCAGGAGTGCTCCCAACTCCAAGTGCATACAAAAATTTCACTCAACAACTGTACAGAGCTTTAAAATTATCCACAGGAGGTCTTAAAGCCAGAGAATAGAGAGTAATAATAAAGAGTGAATTCAGAACCTTGAGATCAACTAAATTGATAAACCTACAAGGGAAGTGTATGAAGTGTCTTGTAAGATACTGTGTGGTTTACCAAGGCATTTTTTCTTGATTCTGTTAATATAATATCTTTGCGTGTGTGTGTGTGTGTGTGTGTGTGTGTTTGTGTGTGTGTGTCTAGCTCATACACGACACAGGGCTTGAATGGCCAGTGTTCCTTAGTAATCAATTAAAACCATGTTCTTATGCATCTAGCTAAAGCCCTGCCAGAAATGTTTTTCTAGAAGTTAATATAAAACACAGGGGTAGCTGTGCGAAGCTAGCAGATGTGCATCTGCTCCTGCCAAGCTCCTGACATTTTGTGTGTCCACAACCTTCCTTAGAATGGTGGGGAAATAGTGATGTGCACATTCTCTCCCCCTGCTGTGACCAAGAGGCCAGGATTCCTCTGTCCCCAGCTGTGTCTACTGTGTGGGCACACAGCAGCTGCACACCTCTCCTGGACCCGTGAGGAACCCCTATGGGCTGCACCGGGAGAGAGGAGCCTTGGGTTTATCTGCTTCTACTGCCCACTTTCCTCCTCTAATTGGCCTTCTATAAGGAGCCAGTTTCAACCACTTTCCTCAGGTGGGTCTTGTGCACCCCTCTCTCTCTATGGTGTCATTGGGGGTTTCTGAGGTCCCATCGTAAGTGTTGATTTTTTCTGAATCCTCACCCTTGACAATCTCCCTTTCTCTGTGGCTTCAGTGCCAATCCTGTGCAGGAACAAATGTATTCCACTGTGTTCTTTCTTCCCCCATGGCAACCTGCTTTTCCACCTGTGAGCTAGACCACAGATGCATTGGCTAAAGTGTGCAAACACACTTACCCTCGCAAACCTGGTTCTTTTATGTTTCTTTTTTTTTTTAAATTTTTTTAGTTGTTGATGGACCTTTGTTCATTCATTTATTTATATTTGGTGCTGAGGATCGAACCCAGTGCCTCACACATGCGAGGCAAGTGCTCTACCACTGAGCCACAATCCCAGCCCCTTTTCTGTGTTTCTTACCTTTGCTAATGGTTCCCCCATGTCCTCCAGGTAATTCACGTTCATCTTGTTTTTTTTCTTCTTCCCTCATGGCAATGTCCAATTAGTTGTCAAGTTCTGTGGAGAGACTTCTTCTGTCCCCTCCTGTCCACTTCCACTGGCAAGTTAGATGGTGGAGTGTTTCCAACCCAGGACAGCAAGGTTCAGGTTTCCAGGCTTACAGGTCATGGATTTACCACTTATGAGCTGTGTGACATGGATTTACCATTTAACAGCTGTGCTGTTACTCAACCTCTCTGTATCTAAGTTTGCTTTTGTATAAATTGACGATCATAATGGTACCTTCCATGGAGGGTTGTTGTTGAGACTGAATTAGAATTTTGGTTTTTAGTTTTATAATCATGAAACATAACATACATATGGGAAAGGACATATATAATTTTCCATATTACATAGAAAATAATTATACAGCAAATTCATGTCAAGCTACCACCTAGATTAAAAAAAAACAACCAAACATGTTACCAGACCCAGAGTCCCCACATGTCCTTCCTGATCAAATCATCTTTTTCCTGCTTAAATAGTCACTCCTCCAACTTTTAGGAAAGTTATTGCTTTGCTTTTCCACCTGTGTTGATATCCCTGAAAAGTACAGTTTAGTTTTGCCTGGTTTTGAGCTTTATATTAAGAGGATTCTATAGTGTAATTTCTTCCTGTGGCTTTCATCTCCTCTTAGGTGTCTGGGTCTTGTTGGTACCTCAGTGATGTAGCATGTGATTGTAGTTCATTCATTTTCCTTTCTGCGTCCTGGTTCCTTTGAACAGCTAGATCTCCATGCATCCACTTTACTGTCTATACATATGGCCATTTGAGTTACTTCCAGTTTGGTCTATTAGCCAATAATTCCACTGTGAAGCTTCCTGGATGTGTATCCTGGTATGCATGCAGAATATTCCTCTCTGGTACAGTACTAGGAGTGGAGTTGCCTATTGGCTTTTCTATATAATGTCACATTAGACCAATTCATACAACTGTCGCCTACCACAGTATATGAGAGAATCGAGATAATTTTGCAAAGTGAGCACAGAGCCTGACATTTAATGAATTGTTAAAAAATTATATTTTTATTATACTGTCTTGGTTCTTGTCATATTATGTACAATTTGGATGATCATATTAGTTTTATTAATGACTTCCTTGCTTTAAGAATTTTCTTTGGTCTACTATCTTCCTGTGACTGTTGTAGAGTTACCTTCTCCAAGGATGACTGGCACTCTGCCATTCCCCTGCCTGGACATTAGTGCCACCTCCTTCCCTTTGGGATGAAAATGACACTCCTTTGGCTTGACATTCTGGTCCCTTCATCTAACTCTTCCTACTAACTTATTGGTCATCTCCTTTGTCTGCCCTATAAAATAGAGTCAGACCAGAGACAAAGGCAGGTCCTCTCTGGGCCTCATATTTTGATGAAGGAGATGACTTTGAAGCCAGTGAGGACAGAAATGATTTTAAAGCATGGAGCAGGGTGGAACCTGCAGACATCTCACTCTCTCTGGTTTCTTACAACATGAATATAGTCTGGCTTAGGCTCATGGTCAGCCTCAGAGAAAAGAGGGGAAGAAGATTATAAGAAGCCTTGGAGATGCCATGAGACCTGAAGTTACCACTTAAATCTGCTTCAACTTAGAAGTGTGACTTCTTTATTTAGTAACCGCCTGAATCTGGCTGATACAGATTTCCATGCCAATACTAACATGTCAGTATGGGTGACCCAGAAGCACTGCTCAGAAGGATTCTAAGGCCAAATCCAGGCTCAGAGGAACTAATGCTATGCTATGCTATCCTCAAGAAACACCTGTCCATCATGGGGCAGTAGGGCGGGATCCTTTGTGTTAGCACAAAAGGACTGGGCCTAGACACAAACTTCATGGATCATTTCTGCCTTTTATTCAGGAACCGGATTACACCTCCGATGGACCCACATTCCTGATGGAAAATGAGCCACTGGCCAAAGGAGGAGTTTGGGCTTATATAGGTTATACTGAGAGGTGATTTAGTGAGCATGTCAGTTTGAGTACTCAAGAATTTGGGTTTTGGGGTTAGGGGTTGGTGGCCAGCACCTGGAGAGGATTATCTTGAAAGAGATTAGTGTTTCCCAGAGATTATCACTCTAGGTTTGATGGAACATTTTCTCGCCACCTGTGGCCAGCATATGAAAAGGATTTATTTTGAAAAAGATGCAGGCTATCAATGTATGGCTTTCTTTGTCACTCTCTTTTCCTAGGCTGCACTATCTTGAGATTTTTCATTTTCCATATGTAACACTTTGTCCCTTCCTTTTAGCCAGGTTGGGAAGCTCTTGTTGACTGAATTCATCTTTGTTCCGATGTATTTTTTGGTCATGTGTATATTTGCGGGGGTAAGGGATACTGGGGATTGAACTCAGGGACGCTTGACCACTGAGCCACATCCCCAGCCCTATTTTGTATTTTATTTAGAGATAGGGTCTCACTGAGTTGCTGAGCATCTTGCCATTGCTGAGGCTGGCTTTGAACTTGCCATCCTCCTGACTCAGCCTCCTGAGCCGCTGAGATTATAGGCATGCACCACCACACCCAGCTGCCTGTTATTTTGTTTGCCCTGAGTTGTTAGGAACCTCACCCTCTGAAATACAGGCTTCTTGGTGGTTTTCTTGGGGGGGCAAAGTCAAGGTTATAACTTCTCCATTGGACTTCCTTCTTTTTGCTGAGGACACTCTCAGATTTGACTCTTAGTTTGTCTGAAACAGAGTCACTACAACGTTGTTTAGATTATCTGTCCCTTCCATACATTTTTTGGATCACTTGTCCTCATGGACCATATCAGTTGAAGGCTGATGATGGCCACATGGACTCAAGTGACAAATAGCATTTTTAACAGGGTATCTGGCATACCAGCGGTGAATTTTCCATTTACTCCTATTTCAAACTCCATACTTTCTTGAACTTACTCACGAACATCCTGATTCCAGTGTCGTCATCTTTTAGTGCATCTGCAGAGCATAGGATGTCAACACTCTGAATGCAATGAATGATGAGCTTAAGAATCTCGGAGCATCGCCCCTGCCTACCTGCCAGGGGCTCTTTGAATCTCATAAATATTGTGGGTATCGTCATCCTGTTGTGGCTGCTTACCACACCAAGACCTCAGTTGTACATCAGCTTTTCCCAGACCTGAGTTCTCCCAAAGGAAGAGGTGGTGGTGTTGATTCAAGAAGGAGAGAAGAGAGCTGACGAAAAGAAGGAGAGAGGGCTGGGGTTGTGGCTCAGTGATAGAGCACTCGCCTTGCATGCGTGAGGCACTGGGTTCGATCCTCAGCACCACTACTAAAAAAATATTTTAAAAGAAGGAGAGAGAGAGAATAGGAGGACCCATCTCATGCTTCGAAGTCAGAGGCTATAACACAGGGTCGGGATTGGATTTGACACCAGTGTGTGGAACATGTCCACTTGGTTGCACTGGGACTTAATCAATAAATCTTTTTTTTTTCCTGTGGGGGCACCAAATGTGCTTTTTGTATTGTGCTGTATGGTGCCACGTATTGAAAGACCTGCAGTACTTGAGCCTCAGGATGTTTACCACATGGTGTGGCCTAGAGAAGATTGAATATTAAAAAAAAATAAAATCCCTGTGGAGATTAAAAAAAAAAAGACTCCCTTCATCTTTAGGAGGATCAGGAAGGAGCTATGAGGAAGTGATTTGTGAGGTAGGTTCTAGAAATGGGAGGATTTCTCTTCCTCTCTCCCACTTCCTCTTTCCGAATTCCCTCTTTCCCAGAGACTCCTTCTTTGGGGGCCCAGGTTTGGCTGTGGTGAGGTGGGATGCTGCTGTTCCTCTTTGAAGCCCAGGCGTGGACTTCGGAGGAATGACTCTGCTCCTTGGTCAGCTCTGCCCACTGCTTGTCCCCAACCTTGCCCAGGAAGCAGAGCAGAATGGGAACAGCCTCTCAGAAACGGTCTCTCGCTTAGGCCCCCAGCCTGGACTCATGGCACCATGAGGACTGGATGAGGGTTTCCTTCTCAGGCAACTGTGTGGAGTCAGCAAAGATGGCTTCTGGGGAGACTAGGGAGTCATGCTGTTCAATGGGCAGTGATGGAGGAGCAATGTGGAAGGATTGTAGTCAGGACTGTTCAGTAAAAACT
>CM053411.1:11023422-11187192 GCA_028644305.1 Xerus rutilus | reverse complement strand
GGGTACTGGGGATTGAACTCAGGGGCACTTGACCACCGAGCCACATCCCCAGCCCTATTTTGTGTTTTATGTAGAAACAGGGTCTCACTGAGTTGCTTAGCGCCTCGCCCTTGCTGAGGCTGGCTTTGAACTCGCAATTCTCCTGTCTCAGCCTCCCTAAGTGCTGGGATTACAGGCTTGAGCCACCGCGCCCGGCTGGTACCAAATTTTTGAATGGGAAAATTTTAATTGCCTCCTACAAAGCTGAGAAACATAAACATTTTCCACTGTCTTTCTCTGTCTTTTTTCCTTCATTTTTTTTCTCTCTCTTTGTAAAAATTTCCAAGCCAGGCACAGTGGCACACGCCTGTAATCCTAGAACTTTGGGAGGCTGAGACAGGAGAATCGTGAAAGCCAGCCTCAGGAATGGCGAGGTGCTAAGCAACTCAGTGAGACCCTGTCTCTACAGAAACACAAAATAGGGCTGGGGATGAGGCTCAGTGGTTGACTACCCCTGAGTCGAATCCCTGGTGCCCCCCCTTCAAAAAAAACCCAGCTTCATAAAGTCGAGTGTGGGACATTAAAGTTTATACAGAAAAATATCCACTTCTTGGAATGCTGGTCTAGTCTAGAGACCTTTAGGATTTCACAAAAAGGTAAGTTGTGTTGGATTTTGGCCATCTCTAGACACAAATTAATAGTCCCCTTTAATGTGTGTGCTATGATTCTATCCATTAAAAGGCTTAATCCACCCATGATCTAGAACGTCCCTGTCCCCAACATAGATGTAACCTGTCTAAGCCTTTGCAAAATTGAACTCCAGACTTTCTCATCAATACCAATTAGGACCTCCTCTGAGCAGGGTCCTGTTCCTGGTGCTGAGGGTAGAGCAGGGAGCCAGAGACCCCCACTATTGCACAGCATCCTTCATGGCAGAGGGTGAGGAAGAGTGTACCCGTGTGCAAGTGTGTGTGCAAGCATTGCACAATTGCATCGTGTGTGTAAGTGTGTGACTTCATGAGCCTGAGTGTATGTTGGCGTGACTGCAGGAGCATGCACAGGTATGCATGTACATGTACCTTGTCATTCTCCACAGGGTGACCAAGAATAGTAGGCAGAGTTCTGGAGGTCGGCAGTGTTGGTGTGAGAATTGATAGAATGAGAGAAGGCAATATATAACCTAGAATAGTAAGCATTTTAACTACTGTTATTTACGCAGAAACTAGAAGTATATAAGATTTTTTTTTTCTTGATACCAGGGATTGAACTCAGGGAGCACTCCATCACTGAGCCACATCCCTAGCCCTATTTTATATTTTATTTAGAGACAAGGTCTCACTGAGTTGCTTAGCACCTCACTGTTGCCGAAGCTGGCTTTGAACTCACGACCCTCCTGCCTCAGCCTTCCGAGCTGCTGGGATTTATACAAGAGTTTGATATCATTTGTTAATTTCTGAACCACTCCTTTCTCCAAGTCTGTTCATCAAACTCCTGTGAAAAAGGGAAAAGAAAAGAATAGAACCTCCTGGAACCCATTAGATTGGCTTTGAATTTCCAAACAGCCAGAAGCTTGAAATCACATATTCCAATGAGATGCCCACAGCTGGATGTAACTGGGTCTTACTCACACCCTCTAGCCTGCTGTCATTCCCAGGGCTCCTGAACAGGACACCAGTGTTCCCCCTGCTACACGCGTCTTATGCTGCTCCCCTCCATGCCTGTTTATCCTGCGCTCTTAGACTCTCACTTCTTTTTTTTTTAATGTTTATTTTTTAGTTATAGGTGGACAGAATATCTTTATTTTATTTTTATGTGGTGCTGAGGATCGAACCCAGTGCCTCCCGCGTGCTAGGCGAGCACGCTACCACTGCGCCATAACCTCAGCCCCAGACCCTCACTTCTTAAAAACCCTCCCTGTTGCGTGTTCTTTGCAGTGTTTATGAAGAACTCCAGAGGATGGTGACTGTCCCTTTCTGTTTCTTCTATTTATTTAGCTATTGTCATCTTATAGTGCCTTGGGTTGTCTTACTTCTGTGTATGTGAATGGTCGGCCCAGTTATATCCTGTGTCGAGTTCCTCTTTTCACCCTGAGCGGAGGGACCGTTCTGTTCTCAGTAAATACTTGCCATTCTCATGGTGTGACGTGAGCTGTTGCGTGGACTTCTCAGCCCTGCAGGGCAGAGTCAGAGGCTACTCAAAGGCTCGTTCTCATTGCAATGCCAGTCTGCAAAACTGAAGTGACAGAATCTACTGGTGGGTCTAAATAAGAGAGATTGGGCCCATTTCCCTGGTGCAGGCACTGAGGGCCACATTGGTAGAGTCTCAGTCTCTTCTTGTGTTTGACCCCAGTTTCAGGCAGCGTGTCTGTAAAATCAGAGGACTTGGCTGGAATAAGGAATGGCAGAATGAAGTCACCATCCTGCCTCAGCTTCATTCTCACATAGCAGGGATGTGGTGGCCTGGCAGAAGTCATTGAGCCCAAGGCCAGAGGGCTCTTGGCAACAATGCAGGTGTTCGCCTTGTCCATGGAAGGGAATTCAGTAGGAATCACTGTGTGAGTTTCTCCCATTTTCTTTTCAGACGGGAAGCTGTATGATGCCTATGTCTTATACCCCAAGCCTCAAAAAGAGAGCCAGAGGCACGATGTGGACACTCTGGTGTTAAAGCTCCTGCCCGAGGTGCTGGAGAGACAGTGCAGATACAAGTTATTCATATTTGGCAGGGATGAATTTCCTGGACAAGGTACGTTTTGAGGAACCAAACAGCAAATGAAAAAAGAGAAGGGGACCCCTCTCTGCCTTCATGGTACATACAAATGGCCGTACTGTGCTCATCTTGCCCTGGGAGCCCTGGGAAGGCTGTGACCAGAGCTGCCGGTCCCGCTGGCCCCCAAGCTCAGGCAGGGAGAATAAGCTGCCCTCTCATCAGGCTCATCACGACTCCAGTGTCTGGGATCCTGGTTGCAGTAATGCGAGTCTCTCTTTGGAGTGAGGATGTAGCTAACCTGTTCATGTGAACAGGTGGCCAGGAACATAATCTTGGTTAAAACATTGAAAGGAGAAAATGGTCATTTGCCCTCCTTTTACTGAGACTAACTGCTGAGGTTTCCCATTGATTTAAATACCTAAGTCAGGTAATGTTAAAGCTGATTTATAAAACTCAACTCCACAGGCTCTTTCTCTACCCAAATGAAGTGGAAGTTTTTAATTTACTTCTCTCATTTAATTGGCGTGAGGTTTGGGGCAATTCACTGAACATCTGAACCTCTCTTGTCCCATCTGTAAAATGGGGATACGGATGCTTCCTTAACACCGCTAAGAGACTAACCTGAACAGGGTCCAGTAGGGAACTTAGGACAGAGTTGACATTTGACACGAAAGTTCTCTCTCATCCCCTTTGTTCTCTTTCTTTGACAGCTATGCAGCAAAATGTGTATGATCTAAAATCCTTTTTTGGGGAGTGGGGATGGGGGGCAGGTACCAGGGATTGAACTCAGGCTTACTCAACCACTGAGCTGCATCCCCAGCCCTATTTTGTATTTTATTTAGAGACAGGGTCTCACTGAGTTGCTTAGTGCTTCACTTTTGCTGAGGCTGGCTTTGAACCCTCCTTCCTCAGCCTCCCGAGCCACTGGGATTATAGATGTGCGCCACCGTGCCTGGCTATCCTTTTATTGCTCACTAGGAAATACATTCGCTGAGTTATGGACCAATTAATCACTGAGTTCTTCCACAAGCTGAGTACTTGTCCAGACACTAGAAACCCAAAAGGAAGCCCAACAGAGAAAGAACCTGTTCTTATACCCCCTGGAAGGCAACTGCACGCCAAATATCTGCAGAGCTGGGCATTTGGAGAACCCCACCCTTTCCCATCCCCTCCTCCAGTGATCATCGGGGGATGTTATTTGGCTTCTGAATTTGTCACATAAATTCTGGTTGTTTAAATAGTTGTAAAGAACAAGAGGAAAATACAAATGTTAGATTAACACAACATTTAATCTAACTACATTTTTTCCTGTCCTTTTAAATTTTATTTTAAACATGTGTTTATCCTCTAGTATATAACAGACCCTCAGCTATTTGGGGGATACAAAATTAGGCATGATGAAATACTTGTTGGCTGCGGAAAGAGACATAACAACAGATTTCCACAAACCAAACAAAACCAAACGAGACAAAACAAAGCACAAGTGATTGGTGACCAGGGAAGACCAGTTCTTCAGAGAAAGCCAGGAAGGCTTCAATGAGGAGGTGATAAATGTTAAAGTTTTGTCCGTCCATTCCTGCCTAGATGAGGTTGATTTTAAAGTCCATTTCCTCTCCCTAGTGACCATTTCTAATATTCTCCTTAGCATTACACCCAAGCTGTTTTGATCTTGAGCTCTTCTGAGTCTTCATTCTTTATTTCCAGCTGTGGCCAATGTCATTGATGAAAACATTAAGCTGTGCAGGAGGCTGATCTTCATCATAGTTCCCGAATCGCCGAGCTTTGGTCTGTTAGAGAACATGTCAGAAGAACAAATTGCGGTCTATAACGCTCTCATCCAGGTTGAGATGAAGGTCATTCTGATTGAACTGGGGAAGGTCGAGGATTACACCACCATGCCAGAGTCAATTCAGTATATGAGACAGAAGCACGGGGCCATCCAGTGGAGGGGGGACGTCACAGAGCAATCTCAGTGTGCCAAGGCCAAGTTCTGGAAAAGAGTGAGATACCACATGCCACCCAAAAGGTTCCCGCCATCTTCTAGTCCAGTTGCTGAAGCATGCACTCTGCAATTTCCCGGCCGGCAATTGGAGACCAACATGGGGCTTATCACCCACTGACCGAGAACTTGCCCCCTGTGGCTGGCTCGCGGCGGGACGAGGATGCATTTCATTTGGGCTGTCTGCCCTGAAGCTTGCTATTTTGTACTGGTTGGTTGGTTGGTTTTGATCAGAGCTAATTCTTCAGGGAAAGACATCACTTCTTCAGAAGGTCCATTAACATAATGGCGCAGGGTAGATGTGGCATTGCAGCCCCTTGGGAACGGAATGCAGAGGGCTGGAGAGGTGGCCATAGAAAGTCACAGAACTTGACCATGAGGTTTGAAGTTGGAGCCTGGGTGGTCTGGGGACGGCAGAAGGCAGGCAGTGACTTGAGGAAGACTGGCCAGAGCCACACTTTGTCTCTGCCTGTCCAGGGTCCACAGGGCTGTACTCCTTGGTAGTATTTGTGGTGTTGGAATCCCCCTCACTTGCTCCTCTAGGGCAGGCAAACAGCTATAACCACAGTTTTGGCATGGTGTCCCTGGAAGCCACTTTGTGGGCACCTAGAACAGTGAGAGCCCCCTGGGGTAACACTGTGAATGTCCCATGGTCACCCACCCATGGGACCCTATACTTTAAAAGACTTTACCTGCCAAACCAAAAGAAGTAAGAAGTTTTATTTTTTTTAAACCAAGGAATGAATCCAGGGGTGCTTAACCACTGGGCCACATCCCTAGCCCTTATTATTTTTGAGACAGGGTCTCGCTAAGTTGCTGAAGCTTTCCTTGAACTTGTGATCCTCCTGCCTCAGCCTCTTGAGTTGCTGGGATTATAGGCATGCGTCATCACGCCTGGCAAGAAGTCAAAATTTTTTGATTTTTCCTTTTGGACACAAAGAGGTGGAGTAATTCTGGTGTAAGGAAAGCAATGTGTGTTTTCCATTAGTGAGCCTGCCCTTATTACAGGTTAATTTATGATTTAACAATTCATCAAGGATTTTTAAATCTAAAAATTAGCTGTCAAGCCTCTTCACAACTTTGCAAACCCCTATCTTGAGAACATTAGCTACAGTTAAACTCTCAAGCCATGTTTGATGATCCCAAGATTTAAACAGTAGCCGGTGTTAAGGAGGAGCCAGCGGGGGCTGGAAGTGAGTCAGCTCAGGGACAGGAGTCCAGGCCCGGCCACAGTGGAGCAGGAAGTGAGCTGGGAGAACAATGGTCCCATGTGGAAGGAGGACAGTGGTCAGGAGGGAGCTGGTACCCGCAGGCCTGTGCCCCTAGAGTGTCTGGTGGACTCTTAAGTGTTCCGGAGTCTGCTCCATTCTTTTAATTCACGTTTCAAGATGACTTGGCATTAAGCCCTCGTATTTGTTATTTAACACCTGCTTCTAAGAAAGTCATTCTAGCAAAATAGATGAACCTAAAAATTTACCATCTTGGTCATTTTTTAAGTAGACATTTCAGTGGCATCAAGCACATTCACATTGGCTGTGTGACTCACCACCAGCCACCTCTGGAGCCTTTCCGTCTTCCCAGACTGAAATGGTGTGCCCAACAAATAAGGACCTCTGCCCCTCCCCCAGGCCCTGGCCACCACCGGTCTACTTCTCGTCTATGAATTGGACCTCACAGAGGTGGAGTTGGGCAGTGCTCATCTTTGTGGGACTGGTTCATTTCGCAGAGCAGAGGACCCTCGAGGTTCATCCCGTTCTTACACAGCGCCTTTCTGTCTTCTTTCTTCCTGTTAACATGGTTTCTGCTTAAAGGGAAAAGTGAGAGGAGAGCATATTCTCTACTTCTGGACACCCTCAAAAGTGAGAAGCTTATCAAGGGAACTTCTTTTATTCATTTATTTGTTCTACTTAGGTACACATGACAGCAGAATGCATTTCGATTCATTGTACACAAATGGAGCACAACTTGTCATTTCTCTGGTTGTACACCATGTAGAGTTGCACCATATGTGAAGTCATACATGTACCTAGGGTAATGCTGTCTGTCTCATTCTACCATCTTTCCTGCCCCCACGCTCCCTTCCCTCCCCTCCCTCCCCTTTGACCAACTGAAGTTCCTCCATTCTCCCTACACTCCCCCACCCCCATTATGGATCAGCATCCACTTATCAGAGAGAACATTTGACCTTTGGTTTTGGGGATTGGCTTCGTTTAGCATAATATTCTCCAACTTCATCCATTTACCTGCAAATGCCATAATTTTATTCTTTTTTAATGCTAAATAATATTCCATTGTGTATATATACCATAATTTATTTATACATTCATCTATTGAAGGGCATCTAGGTTGGTTCCACAATTTAGCTATTGTGAATTGAGCTGCTATAAACATTGATGTGGTTGTGTCACTGTAGTATGCTGCTTTTAAGTCCTTTGGGTAAAGACTGAGGAGTAGGATAGCTGGGTCAAATGGTGGTTCCATTCTAGGTTTCCTCAGGAATTTCCATACTGCTTTCCAGAGTGGTTGCACCAATTTGCACTTCACTCTCTCTCACCATGCACAAAACTCAACTCAAAGTGGATCAAGGACCTAGGAATTAGACCAGAGACCCTGCACCTGATGAAAGAAAAAATAGGTCCAAATCTTCATTATGTCAGATTAGGTCCTGACTTCCTTAATCAGACTCTTAAAGTGCAAGAAATAAAATCAAGAATTAATAAATGGGATGGATTCAAACTGAAAAGCTTCTTCTCAGCAAAGGAAACAATCGATAGTGTGAGGAAAGAGCCCACAGAGTGGGAGAACATCTTTACTACACGTACATCAGACAGAGCACTATTCTCCAGGATATATAAAGAACTCCAAAAACTTAACACCAAAAAATAAATAACTCAATCAATAAATGGGCTAAGGAACTGAATAGACACTTCTCAGAAGAAGATATACAATCAACAAATACATGAAAAAATGTTCAACTTCTCTAATTAGAGAAATGCAAATCAAAACTACTCTAAGATTTCATCTCATTCCCATCAGAGTGGCAGTTATCAAGAACACAAGCAACAATAAGTGTTGTTGAGGATGTGGGGGACAGGCACACTCAAGGGAACTTCCAATCAGATGTTCGTCATTTCTTTCTCTGTTTCTCTCTCTGACATGGGAATTCCTCATGGAGGGTTTGAAGTGCAATAAGCTATTCTTCCTCTTGGGCTTGTTCCCCATTCCATCTCCTCACCCTCTAGGCCTCATCTTGGTCTATCCTGGGAGATTATCTGCATGCTGGAGAAGCTGGGGACTGTGGACTGGCCGGCCAAGGGCAGCTCATCTTACAGTGCCTGACTTGGAAACTGGCCACACCAGGCAGCCAGCTTGGAGCAGGGACCACCATCTCAGGGAGCAGAAAAATCTGGACTCTCATAGAGGGAGTGGTCATCAGCTACCATTGTAGAGAATTTGGGGAATCCCCCTCCTTCTGATTTGGAACTCCCCTTTGCTTCCCAGTCATTTCCTCCAAAAGAGGCAGGGAGGCTAATGCAGTGTCTATGTCAGGAAGCAGGGGACAGATTGGGGTGTGTCCTCTCTAAGGGGCTCCTGGCATGCCTGTGGATTTTAGGAAATTAATTCTCCAGTGACTACTTATTTATTATGATGGCATTCACAGGACATCAGTTGAGGCTGATTGTAGAAAAGAAATCCAACTCATCAGAAGAAAAAGTATTTTTGGAAAATCTCTGATTTACAGGAGACCCGTCCTGTCAGTGAATTCAATTCCAGAATTTTACTTTTAAGTCAAAAAGCTTCTCTCTCTCTCCAATATGTGTTTGAAGATTCTTTTTGCTTAAAAGTATTCAAGTTGTGTTACTAATTCAAGATGCAATAATCTTAATGGATTACACTAGCACATTTGAATGTCACTTTTATTAAAATATTATTTTGTGTCCTATGCCAGAACTCTTTTTCTCAAAAAGACTACATCTCATGTATTTGAATGCTGGCCAGAGGTTCTCCAGGTGGAATAATCTCTAATTGCTCTGCTCTGGGGTTTGTAAAAATACAGACAATATTTTAAAGATGAGTAAGGGTTACTCCATGACAGTGATTCCCCCCTTTGATAATTGGATAAAGGCCATGGATATATCTCTATAAAATAAACAAAATCAGGCATGGTGGCGCATGCCTGTAATCTCAGCAGCTTGGGAGGCTGAGACTGGAGAATCGCGAGTTCAAAGCCAGCCTCAGCAATGGTGAGGTGCTAAGCAACTCAATGAGCCCCTGTCTCTACATAAAACACAAAATAGGGCTGGGGATGTGGCTCAGTGATCGAGTACCCCTGAGTTTAATCCTCAGTACCAAAAAAAAAAAAAAAAAAAAAAAGATCTTGGCTACATTTTCAGAAGATTGGCTGACGAATTTTCAAGTTCTTCAGTGGAAATTTCTAGTGAGTCCATAGGCCTGAATGTGGGGTAAAGACGCCTGCACTAGCCTTTTGTTTTGTTTTTGTTTCTGTATTTATGAGAACTGATCTCAGAATTTTTGAGGACTTTATCTAGAGGGTCAGTGATTAGCAACTTAGGTGAATGAGTCATTTGGAAGCCTCCTAAATATTCATTGAAAAGAAACTCAGCCTGAGAATTTCAGTGGTACTTGATCTAGATCAGAGCCACGCATGAATTACAGGTCTCCTGAGCCGCAGCATCTTCTCATCTGCAGAGGATACAGTGTGAGATCCCAGTGGATGCCTGAAGCTTCAGATGGTACTGAACACTGTATGCACCATGTTTTTTTACTATAATACATACTCAAGATAAAGCGTAATGTATAAATTAAACATAGTAAGACATTAACAACAATAGCTACTAATACAGTAGAATAGTTGTAGCAATATACCACAATAAACATTCAGTGCATGTGGTCTCTGTCTCACCCATAAAACATCTCACCATATTATACATACTCTGCTTCCTGGGCTGATGTGAGATGACCCAAAGCTTGGGTTGACCAGGAGTATCTGGAACCTTGGGAAGTGAGACCACAGATACAGGGGCTACTGTATTTCTTCCTGGTGTGTCTGGAGTCTTAGACCTTACCAGGGTAGCCAGTGTGCCTTGTTCATTTCTATTTGGGCTGTGATGGGAACAAGATTACTATGGGGAGACTGAGGCCCTAGGAAGAGAAGTGACTTACTGAGGCCACTAGCAATCTGTGGTGGAGAGAGACAAGTGTCTCAGTCTTCTCAGTAGTTCTTTTCCCACAGCAAAGGAATAACACCTCTTAGGTCCATGATACTGACCACTGGTTGGAACTACATGGATAATATTGTGAGAATCTTGTAAATTGACTTGCAGACACATGATTCAGTCTTCAGGGTGATTTCTCTTGGTTTACTCTGGCCTGTGGAAGGAATTTATAAATTTTTTTTCCCAGTAGTGTACAAACCAGTAGCATTTAAGTATATATGGGATTTAACATTTAAGACTGAGAATCTCCAGAATGTGCTTTATATTTTTTCAATGGGTGCTTCTGAACTGAGGATTTTAACATGAATGGTGTAGATGAATGAGGCCATGTCTCAATGGCTCATCTCCTCTGATTCCTGTGACAGACTTATCTGAGACCCACCCCTAGCAGGATGCACTGGAGTTAACTGAAGTCTATCTCTAGCCTGGGGCTCCATTGCCTCCAAGTGATTTTAAGAGGAAAAGGGACTTGAGTTTGGAATTCACCACCTCCATGTTACACCTGTGCAGCCCTTGAGAAGCTGATCAACCTCTCTGAGTTCCTTCATTTTAGTGGTGGCATGAGTCAAGAAAGATGATATCTGAAGTTCAGTGTGGGCATTATAAATAATGGTCATTTATGTGCAGCTTGACACACTTGAATGAGCTCTGCCCATGATATTTAGAGAAAAGCTTTCATTACAGGGAGAAAAGCATCAGTAGACATTGAATGTTTTGCAGAAGGCGGGTTATGATGTGGGGAAATCCTAATCTACTACTCAAAGTCAGACAGAAAAAGCCTCTGAAGACAGGGTGCTCTGTATCTGGATCTACAGGACCTGCGACTCTACTGTGCTATGAAGGCTCAGCTGTAGTAGCTGTCCAGGCCACCCAGCTTTGTCTGCTGGTGGCATTCTGTCCTGCTTGCACAAGGATTCCAGCCTTCCTCAATTGCCCTGGATATTCACAAGGCTCCTTTCCTGATGGGACCTCTGATTATTGTCCTTAATACTTGATCTTGATTGGAGGGACTTAGGGAGTTTTGAAGGCCTCTTTTGGGAAGCAGATGCTAGATACTGTTGAAAGCCAAGACTAATTTTCAGTAGTGACCACTCTGCCAGGTAGTATCCCAGGTCAAGGAACATTTGGAGGAAAAACTTTCAATAGGGATCTGCTACTGACAGTGCCGTGCCTAGCTTGGGCCTCCTAAGGACTAGGCTGAGGTAGAGAGTACAGGATCTCCTGTGCCCCAGCTTTAAGCCAGTCCCACCAACTCAGACCATGACCAATTGTCCCTTGGACCTTCAGTAGCCTTGATTCCAAACAAGCTTTGCAGGTGTTAAGGTCCTGGAGGTGTTCAGTTCTTATTATTATTTTACCCCAGCACAAGTTTAATAAAACTTACCAATTTTCTTTGAAGACCCTGCTTCACTCCAGAATTTCTGTAGCAGTGGTTCAGAGGCACTCTTTGTTTGCGGTGGTGGTAATTGAGAAGAGCTTGGGGTAGCATTTGTGTGGTAATCCTCTCTTATTGGCAATTTTAACTTTGTTTCAGTTACCCAGGGTCAACGACAGTTTGAAAATATTAAATGGAAAAATCTCAGAAATAAAGAATGCATAAGTTTTTAACTGTATGCCATTCTGAGTAGTGTAATTAAATCTTGTACTGCCCCACCCACAACACAAACCATCCCTTTGTGTAGTGTATCTATGCTATATATGCTACCCACCAGTTAGTAGCCATCTCGGTTAACAGAGCTGTTGTTATATCACAGTGTTTGTGTTCAAGCAATCTTTATGTTACTTAATAATGGCCCCTAAGTGACATTATTAAGCAATTTGGATATGCTGAAGAGAAATGGTAAAGCACTTCTTTTAAATACTATCTCATTGCATCACAAAAAGGGTAAGTACAGTACCATAAAATCTTCAAGAAAAAAAAATCTTCGTGGTTAAGGGGGTTGGGTGGGGATCTTTATAGACTTCTAATTAACAGGGAGAAGTTAGTTACCCATATCAAAGAATTGGCTAAATCTCAATGGAGATTTTGGGGGAGAGGTGCTGTAATTCCTCCCACTCAACCACTGAACTCACTCAATTTGATCCACAAGGCATGACCTTAAAATGTGCCTATCCACTACTTTCTAGGTGTTCTTTGACTTTTTTTCTCAACTGAACATGTCATCAAGCTGATAAAGATCAAGAAATGCAAATTTCATACTAGGTATCCGCCATTTTGAATTTTCAACAATTCTCATGCCATTTCCCACTTTATGATCACCAGCCGTGGCACTTGTATGTTTTAAATTCCCATGAATTTTTTAACACTGTAGAAGAGATCCAAATACAGCCAAAAGCAAAATAATTGAATTAGCCTGGCCTCATTACTGAAATGTAGGTTGGCAAGTAAAATACACAGTAGCCAGTTGATTGTCTTTTGTCCAAATTTGCATAGGAAGGAAGGGTTAGGTCTTCAGCCATAAGTGGATAAAAACACAGATTATCTGAAAAATGAAGACCACCATTACTCTTCTCCTGTTTCACCATCTGGGCCTGGTGTGGAGATGGAGGTCTTGTCCTTGGAAGTGAACCCTAGCACGGCTGGGACAACCTGAAGGACAGGAGCTGATCTGAGCATAGGGTTGCCAAAGGTGATCAAGTGAGAGAGAAGGTGCATTGCAGGGGCTGAATCCCTAGGTTCCCTATAATAACTGAGTGGTCAGTAAAGCCCACTTTACTTTGACCTTTCCCCTTAACCACTGTGCTTCTCCCTGTGAGGCTCAGGAGAGACCAAGACACATCGTATGAAGGGTCTGGGCAGGTATGGTCTTTTCTCAGAAGCTGAACTGAGATGAAGATGTGCATGTGAAAGTGCTGGACAGACTGTTGGACTAATCTGAGGAATGGGGAAATGACGGGGGTGGGGGGTTTGGCTTCAGTGCCTGCTATCCTTGTGGGGACCCCGCAGTGACTCACACGGCTTCCTGTTGTGTCAGAGTTGACCTTTCCTCAGTTTGATCCTGCCTCCTGTTATAAACTTTCTTCCAACACATGTTCGTTTGGTTGATTGATCTAGGGTGTGTTTGGAAAATGAAGAAAGTGGAAAATTCCTTTCTGGTTTCCCTCTTAGAACAGGGGCTATTCTACAGATGCCAAACTGTAAAGAGCAGACTGAGCTACTGGGGTCGACTCTGGCTCTAAGAGCTGCAGAGTGTTGAGTCTGAATTGCTAGAAGCCTCACTGCTTAAGTGGAACTATTTTGGAGTCCCCAGGAGTTGGGAACTAGTGCACACAGGCTATGCTCATCCATACCCAGGGAGCTTCTGGGAATGCCACCATTGCCTTAATACAACTAAACTCTGGTCTCCCAGGTGATCCAAGGGAGATATTCTCCACTTGGGAAGGACTTCAGAGCTTTGTCTCTTGAACTCACCTTTCCTCTGAGCTCCTAGTGGCTGCTGCTCACCCTTGATGTCCTGGCCTCACTGCCCTTGAAGGGATAACAAAGGAGCAAAGGAACCCATAGGGATGGTGGGTGATTTGAACTACAAGGTGAGATTTCCCTGATATCTCATGAGTTTCTGAGCAAACTCCACCACTCATCATCTCAGAAAGGAAGAAATACATAGTTCCTGATATCAGGTTCCAAACGTGACTTGAGAACACAAGCCGGGCAGAGACTGGCTGACACTAACTTTTGGCTTCCCCTACATGTCTTTTTTCCTGTATGAGATCTATTCCCTGCTCCAGGGTGAGGCTGGGATTGGGATTTCGGACACCCAGCTGAGCTCAGTATTAGAGGGCACCTGGATGGAGTGGGAGGTGTGTGTGGGGTGGTCACTATGGTCATGTAGGGCTGAGCCCCACCGAGAAGCCAGTGCCCGGATGGCATATGCTCTCTTTCCTATCTTTTCACTTTGCAAATTGAAACTGTAAGTGCTGGATATACCAGAAATTCCTGAAACAAGATTCCATTAGCATTTGAGAAACAAGCCACAGTTTTATTTGTTCAACCTTTATGTGAAAAAAAAATTACAAAACTTTGTGTCTAGAAAATGAAAACCTATTTTTTACTGCAGCCAAGCAATTAGCTTGTCAACATTCAAATAGATAGCAACCAAATTTCACTCCCATGGTGGTAGAGCCAATTGAAATCCACATTGCAATTCTAGCTATTGGAAGATGGGGGGAAATTCTATTCATGCCATACCTTCTCTTTGGCCTGAGAACCCTGGAGAACAGAACTTTATCTCCCCACAGGGTTTATGGTTCCTACAACCTGCCCCTGACCTCCTCATTTCTCCATGTTTCTTCCCCACTTTATTGTTGTTAAGATCTAGCCCCCTGATCCAGCCCACCCAAGCTGGCCTCCACTTGGCATCTTTCTGGAAGATAAAGGCATTCATAAGGAGAGAGGCTTGGACAAAGGCTGGATGACTTTACATCGTACAGTGTGGTCAGGACACAGATCATTATTTCATTGTCTCTGGGTCCTACCCTAGACAGAGTCAGGGGTGCAGAGTGCAGACTCTAGGTTTTAGCTAACATGCTGGCATACATCACCTTATAGTTCACATTTTTAAAATTGCAAGCTAACAGGCAGAAATGCATTATATTTTTTGATTCAGTATACAGGCACACACACACAGAATGAAAAAAAATTCTGTCCTATGTTCTTTCTCCTATTCTGTTTTAATTTAGTTCAGGTTTTCAAAATGCTAGTCACAGCCCAACTTGGTTTAACAACCAACTTCTGCATTTCTAATGTTACATGGAAAACACAGCAACCCAGCTTCCTGGTGGCCCCCTCACCTCCCTCCCATCACGACATTTTACATTCTTCAATCAACAAGGCTTTATTAAGAACTAATTATGGCTCTTTTAATTATCTAACTTCTGGGTCCATAAGCTTTGTTGTTTTAAGTGATCACAGGGCAGTAGAGGTCTTCTCACTAGAAAAGTTTTAAGCGAACACAATTTCCTGTGTAAAAGGATGACATCAAGAGGAAAAGAAAACAGTTCCAGGGGTGAAAAGCCTCAAGTAAGAGAAAAGCATTTCCTCTCAAAGAAGCCCAGGGAAAAACTGTTCAGGCCCTAACTTGTCAAAACGTAGAGGACTCCGTCCCACGGCGCCTTTGCGCCCTCTCGTGGTAACTGGGGAGATGCGCTCCCACCTGCGGCCCATGGAGCCCTTCTCCACCTGCCTGGGGCAGGCAGCGGGAGCAGATCCTTACAGGTGTACCGACACGCAATCAGCTGGTCATGGATCTTCCACGTAAGGCCAAGAGTATTTTCTTCTCCTTAGGCTGTGGAGGTCGGAGTAGTGCCATTATCTAATTAGGTCACTGTGTTTTTTAAAAATATATATACAAATATTTTTATTTTTATGTGGTGCTGAGGATAGAACCCAGTACCTCACGCATGCAAGGCAAGCGCTCTACCATAGAGCTACAGCCCCAGTCCCCCAGGTAACTGTGTTTTTAACTCTTGGGTATCATGAAACGCAGCTGTCTGTCCCAACAGTGGCGAGTGGGGATCAGCAGGCTGCATCACAGTGGTGCCCCAAGACAGGACTCCAGTCATAGTGTGAGAAAGGAGGCCCTGGACTCCATTCAGAACTCCACCACTTGGCTACACTAGCCAAACTTCATTTCTTTCTTTCTTTTTTATTGGTTCTTTTTAGTTACATAGGACAGCAGAATCCGTTTTGATAGAATTATACAAACACAGAATATACCTTATTCTAGTTAGGGTCCCATCGTTATGAATGTACGTGGTGGTGGGATGTACTGTGTTGTTTTCATATATGTACATGGAAAAACTACCTCAGATTCATTCCCTGTCTTTTCTTTGATTTCTTAACCCTTCAGGCAAGTGACAAACCGGTTTCTTCATCTGTAAATCGGGGATAACAAATGTACCTACATTGTAGGATAACTTGTAAGTAAAACATTTATTGGTACCCAGTTAGACCTCAGTGAACATTGACTCATTATTATATATTGAATATTCCTTATCTGAAAGGCTTGGGACCAGAACCGTTTAAATATTATATAAATATATTAATATAATTAAATTTAATATAAATATTATATTTAAACATTATGTATATAATATTTTGATTTGGAACTATATACGTGTGTTTATCTTGTATTTGTCTGACCAGGAAATTCAGAAAATTTTTGAATTTTATGTTTCATATGCATCTTATCCACATAGCCCAAAGGTAATTTGATTTTATTTATTGATATATTTATTTTTTATTATTATTTGTATTATTATTTTTATTATTTATTTGTCTTGGCAAATTCCTACATTTGTGGAATTTGATTTCAGTTCATGTCCCCCCACTTTCCCTCCCTCTCCCCCATTCTTCTTTCTCTACTGATCTTCCTTTAGTTCATCTATTTATTTATTTTTGATTGGTTCTTTCTATTTATACATAAAGGTGAAATTCCCTGTGATATATTTATATATGCATATAGCATAACTGTCACATGAGGTCAGGTGTGAAATTTTTCAATGCTTAAAAAGTTTCAGATGTTGAGGCATTTTGGATTTCTGATTTTCAGATTGGGATCATAATTAGTATCCTTATTATACTCTTATTTTTACTATCATTGTTATTTACACACTTATTTTTATTGCTGCTTGAATGCTGCCAGCTCACATTTACTGGGCACTTAAAACATTTCAGATATTGCTCTCTAGGATTTACACACATTTTTGCATTGTGAGCTCTCATGATCTGAAGATGAGGCAGGGGAAGTGCGGTTTAGTGTCAGGGAGGCTTGGGAGCTGGAGGACCCTGGTTGAAGGTGTCTGGCCTCTCTGGGTTCATCTCCAGGTGAAGTAAGAGTGGTTGTAAGGATTGAATGCAGTATGTGACAAGTACTTTAAGCTTTACGTGGAACTCATTATTGTTATTACTGTAAACTTGGCAATTGCCAAACAGCCTTATGGAACTGAATTATTTATAGACTGTACCTACTTAAGAAAAACCCAATTTTATAAAAAAAAAAAATAAAGCACATGAATTTAGAGAATGATTACAATTTGACTTTCTTTGTTTTTTTTTTTTAAATTGAGACAGGTTTTCACTATGCTGCCCAGGCTGGCCTCCGACTCCTGGGGCTTAAGTGATCCTTCTGCCTCAGTCTTCCAAGTGGCTGAGACTATGGGCATACATGGCCATGTTTGGATATTTTGCTTTTTAAGTAATAATAAAAAGATTATAGGGCTCATTTAAAAAGTAACTCATGAAGTTTATATGAACCCTCCTCCCCCCCAAAAAATTAAACCAGCCAACGACTGGAAAACATAGTTTTATATATATATATATATGTGTGTGTGTGTGTGTGTGTGTGTGTGTGTATAGTCAGTCAGTTTTTTGTCACAGTGACCAAAATACCTGACAAAAACAACTTAAAGGAGAACAAGTTTATTTTGAGTTCATAGTTTCAGAGCTTTAGTGCATGGTTGACTAACTCCATTGCTATGGGCCCAAAGTAAGGCAGACCATCATGGTGGAATGGCATGGTGGTGGGAAGCTGATCTACTCATGGTGACCAGGTAGCAAAGAAAGGGGCTTCAGGGAAAGTGAACCCCTCCAGGACGTGCTCCCTTTGACCTACTCCCTCCAGCTATGCCCCATCTGCCTACAGTTACCACCCAGTTGGTCCTTTCAAACTGGAATGGAATAATTAGGTTGCACTCTCATAATCTATTTATTTTACTTTTTACAAAGGAGCTTTTGAGGGGCACCTCATATTTGAACCATAACTTATTGGATCAGAACAAAGGGAAGGGAAGATTGACACATTTTACTACATCCTTACAAGTAAAATAAAACACACAGAACCTATTGAAAGAATGTGGGGAATAAATATGAAAGACAAAGTTTGCTATCATCATTTCCTAATGGAAAAAAAGGCCAAGGAATCTGAATAGAACATTTACAAAAAAGGATTAACTCATGCAAATGCCTAGCAAATGGGAGCCTTGCTAACATCACAAATGATCCCAGCACTGCTAGTGAAGGGCATTTACAAGGTGTCAGACTCCTGGTCTAGATCTTTAAGTATATTCTCTCATTAATGCTCTCAATTATCCTGTATTCTCTCATTGAAAAAATAAAAAATGAGTCAGGTGTGGTGGCATACACCTCTAATCCCAGAGGGCTCGGGAAGCTGAGGCAGGAGAATCGTGAGTTCAAAGCTAGCCTCAGCAACTTAGTGAGGTCCTGAGCGACTTGGTGAGACCCTGTCTCAAAATAAAAAATATAAAAAAAGGGCTAGGGATGTGTCTCCGTGGTTAAGTGCCCCTGGGTTGAATCCCCAGTACCAAAAATTAAAAATTAAAAACTGAAAAATAAATAAATAATGAAACAAGTAAGAGATTTAAATATGTAAGAATTTTTGAGTATGGACAAAATTTGGTAACATATGCAGAGGTAACAAAGTTGTAAGAAATAGATCTGGACCTGGGGAAATTTATCACCAATAGATGTTTCATGAGATTATAGCATTACTATTAATTTAAGGTAGGATGGTGATAGCATCCTTATGTTTCAGAGCTGATACCCGTGACACATTCAGAGGTGTGATGCTATGATGTTTGAGATTTGCATCAAAAAAAATCTAGGGCAGGGAGATGTGCAGGGTCTTGAAGGGTTGATCAAATGAGACTGGCCAGGAACGAGGTTTGTGGGGTTCATAGTACATTGCTTTTTCTTTTTTTGTATATGTCTGAAATTTTCTGCAAAAATGGTTAAACAATAAAGTAGTTTAAAAGGAGATTGAAAAAAACCCAAATGAACCAACCTCTAAACCTTAGATACTAGAAGCAGTTTGTGAACAAATAAATGAATAAAGAAATATTGGGTCCTCTAAAGAGCAGGCTGAATCTTGGGAAGGAGATAATTATGTGCATGTGTGTGTGTTTTCAAAATGTAAGTGAATTTTCCTGCCTGAGAATTTGTTCATTAGAAAAATTCCTAAAAACAAATTATAAAAATATTGATTAGCATTTTAGTGTGTAGATAAATATTCATGTATTTTAATCTTGCTATATGTGCTTCATTTATTTAACCAATCCTAGATTTATGGATTATATTAGTCAGGGTTTTCCAGAGAAACAGAACCAAGAGGACATTTACAAACAGATACACACACACACACACACACACACACACACATAAATTATCTCACATGATCGTGGAGTCTGAGATACCCCACAATCTGCTATCGGCACGCTGGAACCCAGGAAGGCCATGAGTCTATCATCAGAGTCTGAAGGACAGGGAAACAACGGACGGTGTAGACTTCAGTCTAAACGCAGAAGATGAGGTGGGAAGCCTCAGCTCTAGCAGTGAATGGGGCAGGTAGTGAGGAACACATTCTTTCTTCCTCTGTTTTGATTTATTCAGGCCCTCAGGGGCCAGGTGATGTGCAGCCCACTGGAAAGCACCATCTCCTTTACTGAGTCTACAGATTCAAACGCTAATCTCATCCAGAAACATCCTCAGAGACACACCCATTAATAGTTCAACCCTGGGCATGGCCTGGCCCAGCCAAGTTGATACAAACAAAACAAAACAGAACAGAACAAAACAAAACAAAACTTCTCATTAAACAGAATTCTCGTGAATTCTGTTGTTTCCAGTTGGTCACTTTTGCAAACAAAGTACATTCATCTGGTAATTTGCCTTGGATAGATTACTGGAAATAGAATTTCCAGGTTAAGACATCGGATGTATTCTTCCAAATTCCCCTCCAGAAAGTTCTTCCAACTGTGAATCCAGCCTCTATGGTCCCAAGATGCCAGAAGATGAAGTATACTAAGTGTTTTAGAGAAGAATTGCAGCATCAGGTTTAGATTCCTATTGTGATAACGGCAGTGGGGAATTTGTTGTTCTATTATATTGATGTACATTTCAAAAGAAATGGTCAAAAAAGATGGGGATTTTTTTGCTCTTGAGCATTCCAGTCATTCATGGCTCCCTCTGGGGTGGGTTATGTAGTTCCCAGTCTTTTGTTTTTCTGTCTCATGCTTAGCACATTGCACAGGCCCTGCATATTCTCAGGTAGCAGAGCATCCCTGAAAGTTGGGTTGGGTTGCTGTTTCCATCTCTCTGGGCACATCCTGAAAATGTAACAGGCCATTATCAGAAGTGAGGAAAAGTCCAGGACTAAAATCAAAAGTGGGGAATCATCTAGCCATTTCTAATAACCACTCTGTTAGAGGAAGTTACTTAAACAATAACAACCGCAAACCCTGCCTGGTGTCTTTTTTTCCCACCCTGACCCACCTTACCCCAGGGCAAACCAAAGCTGTGGCAGGTTGAGTATCCTTTATCCAAAATGCTTGTGACCACAGAGTTTTGGACTTTAGGTATTTTTTGAACGTTGGAATATTTGCATATACATAATGAGACTCGTTGGGGATGGGACCCAAGTCTAAGCATGAAATTCATGTATGTTTTATAGGCATTTTATACACATGGCCTGATGGTAATTTTTTTTTATACTGGGGGATTGAACCCAGGGGTGCCCTACCACTGAGCTACATTCTCAGTCTTATTTTGTATTTTATTTAGAGACAGAGTCTCACTGAGTTGCTTAGTTCCTCGCTTTTGCTGAGGCTGGCTTTGAACTTGTGATCCTCTTGCCTCAGCCTCCTGAGTCACTGGGATTACAGGCATGCGCCAGAAGGGTAATTTTATACAATATTTTTGGCACACCTGTGTTTTGTCTGTGATGTCACATGAGGTCAGATGTGAAATTTTCCATTTGTAATATAATGTCAACACTCAGAAAGTTTCAGATTTTGGAGCATTTCAGAGTTTGGAATTAGGGAGACTTAACCTTATATTTTGTTTGGGGGTTCTATTGCATTTAGGATCTCATGTGCAAGATGAAGCTGAATGGTCCCAGAGAGAAAGAGGATGGAGACAAAGGATTGCTTCCGTAGGTTGTAACAGAGAGCTACTGCCTGGTGAGAAGGCTGATGTCCCCCCAAACTCAGAGATTACAGCTATGCAATGGAAAAAAAATCAAAGTAACTCCATTGTGTTCTGACTTGACTCCATTTGATGCTTGTTTAAAATGTTTTCTTTTCAGGCTTCTGACAGCTGTATCTATGCTGACAGTACAGTAGGCCCTTCCCGCGTCCCTGACTATGGCTCTGATAGATGACCAAAAAAATGACCCTCGAATGTATAATCAAAACAACTTTCTCATGTAATCAAAATATCTGTGCCAACAAAGTCTTTTCTGACCTATGTCCTTGTGGTTTTTGTGAGTTTGTCTTTTATAAACTCTGCATTCCCAAAATTCAGGTGCTGGGAGTTCTTGGAGGTGCTAGCCTGCTCCCAGCCCCTTGCCTGGCACGCTCATTAAAGGATCTTTTTTTTTCCATTTCAATTTGCCTCAGTAAGCGTGGTGGTCTGTCATTCTCGTGCACTCAGTAACAACTGACCCTGCTTTGGCATCACTTTCTGTGATTTCATGTCACCTATCAGTATATAGGGAATACATGTTCTCTTAAGACATTTCTGAAAGGACTGTCTGGGGTCTTGAGAAGATTATAGGTCTTATAGTAGGCATTGAAAGGAATCAACAAAATAAAATACTTAATTGGGAACAAGTGTGTGGGAAACAGCAGAAAAATGACTCTCACCATGCTTGAAAATTGGTTTCTTTCCCACTTTTCCAACTTTTTTTGGTTCAAGCAACACCAGTTAGTTGTCAAAATGCCCATAAAACTTTTCTGACTACATGAATAATAGGTAGCCTCTGTGTGCAAATAACAGGTCTGTAACTTGCAATTCTTACTGGAATCAATATATGCCCCAAAAGATACAGCCATGGGCTTCTCTGGAGTTGAAGACCCCCAGCATGGTGGCCTCTGCTAGAGGTCTGCTGAATAAATAAACAATGAGATTATGGATGCCACAGCAATGTTGAGCTTTGCTTATAGTCTTTCCCTTGCCCAAGCTTGATTGACCACCCTGCACCGAGCAAGGTAAGGACCCATTGGTTTAATTTTATTTGTATCTCTAATCTGAGATTGCCCTGTGAAGGAGAACATCAAATGGGTGGCAGATTTTTGCTCCAAGGTTGGCTTTGTACCATGCAGCTCCCAACACATATAGGCAGTCTGGCTTTGGAAGTGCCTCCCTCCTAAAGCTGTGACAGTTCTAGCTTTTAAGGATGTGGCCTGAGCCAAGGAATCCCCAAAGTGTGCTTTGTTTGGTTCCTGGAAATCTTACCTCTGCAGAAGGGTGGCTGGATCAATCCTACACTTCCTTTCAGTCTGCCTCTCACCTTTCAATTGAAGGTGAGTCCTCTACAGAAACACATCTGGACACAATGAGAACCCATGTGGTCGGTGAGTGATGCTCTGACAAATGCCCCAAACTGATTCTTCTTTGTTTTTTTGGTTTCTACCACTCATGGAACAAATGCCCTTCCTACCAAGAGGGGCAAAACAGCTTGGTCTCTGTCCTGATGGCACACACCACACAATGAATGGATAAGTCAGCAGCAGGAGGGAAGGTTTAGCCTTGGGTTTAAAGGAGGTGGGAGATGCAGAGCACAGAGAGATGAGAACAAGGAAAATCATGGAAGAGAAAATAAGTTAATGAGATCTCTTTCTCTTGAGATTACCTTTTAAAAATGCAACAGGTGTTGCAAGAGAATGTGGCTGACCTGAACTGACTTCCCTAATGAAGAAGCCTCAGCACTGTGGGTTTGACCTTCAGGCCTCCTGTGGGAAGAGCTTGCAGCTGGGGCCCTTGTGGGGCTTGGAGCACTTTTGCCCTTTATCCAGTTGATTGGTTTAAGTTAAACCCAAGGCTAAACATACTCCACCAAAGAGAGTGCTCTGTCACTCAGGACTTGGTGAAATTGTCACCTGGTGATATCAGCCTCAGATGAACCCAGAGTACAAGTTTGGGGGTCCCTGGGCTCCTGTGGAGAAGCGTGATGGTAGCTTGTCTGGCATGGGAGGTGCCTGGTACCCTGGTTTGCTGAGCACAGAGCTAATGGGAACAATGCCTTGTTCTCAGGATTGCTATCACCTCCCTCTGTCAGTCCCTGAGAGTTTGCCAGCCACAACGTACCCCTTACTGACATACCTGCTAATCTAATCTTAGTGTCAAATTCAGGACTTTAAAATTCCCAGTAGTTGCACAGCTAATGTGTCCCAAATCCAAGAAGCAGGCGGGACCGCACGCGATTGCTCCATGCATCCTGCAGAGGGCGCCCTGGTGTTTCTTTCCTATTTTGCCCTGGATTCTTGAATATGTCATCTTGATTTGACAGAAAGTGGTGGAAACATGCTGAGAACTGTGTACCAATTCTGCTTTCCACCTTCTTGCCTCAGGTACGCACACAATCACACACTCAATTCAATAATCCATTGAAAACAACACACAACCTTAGGTTTCTTCTATGATTGGATGGGTGAGCATTTTTTGGTAGACTTGTCTAGAGACATGCCATCAGCATTAGAAAAGTATAAAATGATTGTTGTCAAAACAATCCCATAAGACTGTTGTGACAGGTGGAAGACAGGAGGTGTATCTAGGTAATGAGCTCAATGCAGAAAGGCACAAACATGATTTTCCCTCAATCCTCCTTTCCCACTGGGTAGAACCTCCTGTATTGATATTGGACTAGATTTCATAGCTTGTGGTCACTTGTTGGAGTTTGAAGAGGTATTGGGTTGACAGGACATCGCAAAACTAAAATTTCGACCATTTGATTAGGGCTTTTCTTTTCCTCTTGCCCTCTTGGGGTGGATGGGAGCTGAGCCTCTACTAGTTGAAATAAAGGTGCATATGGGGGTGCTTTACACTATTGTCCTCTTGCTTCCTTTCTCCTGTCCCAGTTGGAGCAGTGGAAGATAGAAAAGGGCCAAGTCCACATTCTTGACCATGCATGGTGGCCATCCTCTCCCTGAGCCACCACAGCTGCTCTCCTAGCTCACTGCCAAGGGCATCAGGAAGAGGGATCATGACAACTTCACATTCTGTGAGGAGCTCACATCTGAGCAGAGCCCTGGGCACATGTGGTCCTTGGAGAGACGCTGTTGTACTCTGCTGACAGGCAATAGGTGACCTTACGCTAGACACTGGTCACATCTGTGCTGCTTCATGCCTGGGTTCCTGCCTCAGCTTCCTGCCCTGGTTGACTCTCAGGTTGCAGGTACACTTGGGATCTTTCTTCCTATAGAAGCCAGACCCACTAGACCTATGTCCCCATGTGAGAGTGGGAGTGTCCATGCCCTGTCCCACTGGCCAGTGCCCCACCTGGCCGCCTCTTCTCAAGTCTACTTTTCTCTACTTTAGAAGCACAGGGACGATCCAGCAAATCTACCAGCTGAGCAGATACACAGCAGAGCTCAAGATCCAGGTTCTCTTGTTGGCATTCAGTAACTTCCTTGGGGATCTTACCCTATTTAGGTGGAAAAGAAATAGGCTGTTTTCATGAACCAAACACTTCTACCAAAAGTCCAAAGTTGACCTTTGAACTTTTCCCCCATCATGATGGGGTTTTAGTGGTCATCAGTTGGGGAACCAGTATTTGTGAAATGTCCCACTCAGTGGCCCTTGGCCAGACCCTTCTTCATCCTCCGCCTTGGATGAAAATCTGGGACAAGAAGAAAAATCTTGCATGGTATCTGACATCAGCCTTTTATATATATCTCTCCATGTGAGGAAGAGTGGAAGGTTTTAGGTGATATGTACAGCACCCCATGGTGTTAGAGTCAGGTCCCTACCTCCAGTATTCTTCCAGGTACCATGCAGGGAGGTACAATGGCAGAATCAGCTTTCCTTCCCCTATCATTCACCCTCTTCTGCCTACACATGTAGGAACCAGTGCGGGGCAAGGCGAGGAGAGGAACACAATGGAGCAAAGGCACTGCTGCTCCAGTGGTGACGGGTGTGGGGAAGTTTGGGACATGGTTTGGGATGAGCCGTAATGGGAAGACACCTTGAGACAAGGTGGAAAGATTGTTGTATTAGTCCATTTGCCACTGCTATGACAAAATAGCAGGACATGAAGGAAAATCAAGATCACAAGATCCTCCACTTTTATCTGTTCTGAAAAGGGATGTCCAGATGGTGAGCACAGCCCATCTTGGTATCAATGGGTGTGACTGGAGCTTTTCCTTTTCACATATGACACATTCAAATGGAAAGCTCCCTTTTTCCAATATGCTATGACTGGGTTATGGTTTCAGTGTATTGTCCAAGGGTTCATGTGTTGGGAGCTTGGTCCCTGGAGTGGCAGGACTAACAGGTGGTGAGTCCTTAAAAGGTGGAGACTCATGGAAGGTTCTTAGGCCACTGGAGGAGCTGCTCTGAGAAAGGATTAACACAGTTCTCGTGGGACTCCTGAGCTCTCACGAGAGCCAGTTGTTAGCACAACCCTTGAATTGCTCTCTGACTTTTCATTGGCGATCTCTTTCTTCTACAATGGACTCTCACTGCTGTGATGCCAGACACCACAAGGTCCTCATCAGAGCAGAGCTGATGCTGGCACCTTGCCCTTGAGTCTGTAGAACCACAAGCTAAATAAACCTCTTTTCTTTATAATTACCTAGCCTCGGGCATGTTGTTATAGTAATGAAATACAGACTAATACTGCCTGATTTAAAGGCTTTTTCAAGATCTGTAAAGAGTGATCTTAAAATATCTCTCCACACAGATGAGTTAGATAAGCCATTGTGCCATAATGCCTTTTTTGTAAATAATAAATTTCTGCATATGGTGGAGACTTCATGTGTTGGGCCTTGCTTTGGTTGTTGGAAGAAAGGGAGCTAATGGGACTAGCTTTCTGGGACAGCTGTAAGAATTGTGCATTTCTTATACCTGGAGCCATGTATTAGAATTATTAGTGCATGATGAAGTTTATCTTTTCCCTCTCGCTCTCTTTCTCTTCTCTTTCCTTTCTTTCTCATTGCTGCCCAAGACACACAGCACAGACCACAGGAACATGACAGAATTCTGCGGTTACATGTCTTACTACTTCTGTCCAGAAAGCCCTGATTTGCTTACCACCATCACCATATGTGAATTCACATGTAAGAAGGCACTTTGTTTACTCCTAGTTGTTCCTGAATAGAAAGTTGATTTTTTAACTCCATTGGCTTATAGCAGCTGGGTTTACAATAAGATACATTCTTAAAAAAAGAAAACAAAAGACAGGGCGAAGGGAGAATAAAACCAACAAAAAAATATTGTCAAAGACAAAGAAGAATCATGAGGTACCCATTCAGGGAATTCAACAGGAAACTGTTGACAATCAAAACGATCAGAAACGACTTGGATCTAGATATAAGCAGAACAGGCAGAGGTCACATAAGGAACTTCTATAAGTAGTGTCTTGAACAATAAAACAAAAGTTTTTCATAAAGGCCACTGTTGTGCATAAATTCAGTGATGGAAATCTCAGTGGAGCCCCTTCTTGTCAACACTTAAAATTTTCTGTTTTGCTTTTCTTTATGCCCATTTTCCAATAGATTATTGAAATCTGACTGAAGAACAAGATCATAAACATCTCCAGTAATTTGTGTTTTGCAAGTGTTTTGAGTTGAGATCAGTAAACTGGTTTTATGTCTAAGGTCTTATATTAAGACATGCATCTTAAAAATTGAGAAATTTTCTTATTTTCAGCTCTCTCTCTCTCTTTTTTTTAAACTAGGGATTGAACTCAGGGGCACTCGACCACTGAGCCACATCCCCAGCCCTATTTTGTGTTTTATGTGGAGACAGGGTCTCACTGAGTTGCTTAGCGCCTCGCTGTGGCTGAAGCTGGCTTTGAACTCGCAATTCTCCTGTCTCAGCCTCCCTAAGTGCTGGGATTACAGGCCTGCGCCACTGCGCCCGGCTTTATTTTCAGCTTTCTGATTGAGAAATAAGTGGAACAGATTTCATTATAAGATAATAAAATATGCTCCCTTCCCCAGGGAAAGGGAACTCTTCCATCTTAATGTTTTTCTTTCATCCATTTCTTCCTTGTACATACATTCCCTATGCTATAACAAGAGTAAAGAGGACAGGATTCAGGAGGTCGGAGAGAACTTTCTGGAGAATGGGATTCTGGTGCAAGTCAGAGTCAGATGGAGATGGTAGGTGTGGTGGAGGATGAGGTGAGAGGAAATCATGTGAGGAAAGAAGCACAAAATCATGTGGGGATTGTGTTCTCAGAAATGCACCCTGAGTCGATTTCATGGCCATGGTGCTTGAATGAAATGTCCTTTTGTGGCACAGGGATGTAGTTCAGCTTCCTAAGGTGTGAAGTCTAGAATGAAGGAAGGTGGGACTGAGAGGTGGGGGTGGTGTAGGGAAGGGGTCAGAGAGGAGCAGAGGGAGGAGAGTGGGAACCTTGCACAGGTTCCAGAATGGGGAAAATTTGGGATTCTGTAAATGTATTTTATTTCCAAAGTTTTTTTTTCTGATTCTAATTTTTGAAAATGTGAAAACTACAAAGAAAAAACCTTCCATAATCCTAGCATATTGCTATAAAGACTTAAAATTTTAATGCTTTATAATGTGTTTTAATATCTGGCAATACAAACAATTCCATATTATTATATTTTTTCAACATTTTCCTGACTTGCTCATTCATTAGTTTATCAAGTTTTGGCAAATATCTGTGGGTATTTTGATTTCAATTGTTTGGAATTATACATTAGTTTATAATATTACGCCTCTTTACAAACCTAATATCCCTTGATTTAGCATGTCCTTAGTGTCTTGGTATAATTTTATACTTTTTAAATACAACCCGAACTAAGCTACTTAAAGAATTTATTCTCAGGAATTATTTTGTTGCTGTTATTGGGATTTTTTCCTCCCAGTTTTCCCTAATATTCAATTCTAGGCTAATGGAATTCTACTTATTTTTGTATTTTTATTTTACCATGGTCAAACTGCTATTAACTTCAATATTTTTAAGCAGATTTGACTATTTTTTTTCCTGTATAGATAACCATAACTAAACATCATAATAAACTTGTCTTTTTCTTTCCACAATTTATGGCACTTGTTTCTTTTTGTTGCCTCATTGTTAAAGAATCTAGATTTTATTTCATAGGAATAAGAATGTCTGTCTCTATGGTTTTACTCTTAGCTATGATGCTGGCTATTAATTTTTTTGAGAAATTTTTAATTATTTTAAATTTAAATTATTTTAAATTAAATGATGACCAAGGCCCAGTTTGCCAAAATTTTTAAAACTCATGTATTAAATTTAGTTGAGGCATCTTTGTCAAATATTAAGATGATTGCATGCTTTTTCTCCAATAGTCTTCTGATATTATACTTTCTGCTATTAAACCATCTTTGCATTCCAAGTACACAGTGAACTTATATTTTTAAAATATATTTTATTTATATCTTTCTTTGGAGGAATGTTTATTTATATTTGCAAGTAAAATTGACCTTTACTTTTTCTAATTCTGACATGGAAATTGCTTGCTTTATTAAATGAATTATAAAGCTTTTTATTTTTAAATAAGCTCTGAAAGCATTAATATAGGCTGGTTATTATATCTTTCTTACAGGTTTGGAAACCATGTTATGAAACAATGTGTCAGAGACTACTTTGATGATGACTCTTAAATTATAATTTTTATGTTCTATCACATAAATTGATTTATTTGGATTTTTTTCTTTAGTAATAGGTAAATATCTAGAAGTTGTGTATGTATCTAAATTTTCAAATTAATTACCATAGAAAGATACAAGGTAATTCTTCTGACAGCAATGGAAGGCCTAAACATGTCCACCGGTGTTCTTTGTTTGCTCTCTGATTTTTTTTCCTTTTGCTTTCACTTTTCACCCTTGTGACTTAATCAGCTAAAGGTCTCTATTTTACATTCTATCCTCTGTCCTGCTTGGATTTATCAATGCAAACATTTTCTCCTCACCTCCTTCTTTCATTCTTTCTTTCATCTTTAACTCCTTCTTCCTCCTCTTTTTTAGGGTTATTTGTGATTGTTGATCCCCCCCCCCCCAAACTTCTCAAGGTAAGTACTTAGTAACTTTATTAAAATATTTCATTTTACAAATTAAAGATTTGCTCCCTTAGTACAGCTTTGACTGCATTTCAAAGATTTGATATGTGGTATTCTTATAGCCTTTATTGAATTAATATTGGGACATTTAATTTGATTTTTTTTAAGTTTTGATTTTTATTCTAACAAATGTCTTGTTTCTTGCTGACTCGGTTTCTTTGCATGCAACTTTGTTAATTACTCCTAGTTTTAGTAGCATCATGATCTGAAAATAGATTCTTTACCAATTATAGTATGGTGTTAAATAATCTCTTGGCACAACTTCTGGAATTCAATTGGCATTAGAAACAAGGTGGCAATTTTCCTATTACTACTTCAGTGTCAAATTACTAGTTCATTGTCAAGTTGCTTTACTCACCGATTGCTAAGTCTGCAGGACTAGGTTGAGCCAAGTATAACTGGAACATGACTTGGAAATGCAGTTATATATCTGTTGCTAGAGGGCAAATGTGAACAGGCCCTTCCCCTCTAACTTCTCTTGTCCCTTGCCCCTCACTACTCAAGGGGCATAAAGGTGCTCTCATTTCAAGGGCTAAGATGGTGGGGATTTGAGCTTCAGAAAACCAATGTTTTGGACTGTGTTGTAAGTGTAAAGTGCTTGGGATGGGCGGGTGGCTCAGTTTCCTTGGCAGCAGGTCCAGGGAGAGTGTGGCATTGAGGTGCAAGTTTTAGGGAGGTCATATGATACCCACACAAGCAAAGCTGCCCCTGGAGGCAAGCCCAGAACGTGACAGACAGGGCTGTGGGCACTTCCTGTTATCTGCAGTGGGCACCAGGTCAAGTCAACTGCTAGTGCCGGCCTCCCTGCACCTGCTTTTGTGTCTCTGGCCAACAACCCCTCCCCTATATGGTGCCACTCATTTTTCACCCCAGGACAATCACTCTTTTCTACCTTTATTTTCTATCCGTCCTTCAAAGTAGGGCATTGTTAGTGACTCAACTGTGAAATGACTTTCTGAATAAGGTGGTGTCTCAGGGAATCCCAAGCCCTCCCTCATCCTAGCTTCGGTGACATGGGATCTTCTGTCCCATCTGAGCGCTACCCCTTGCTCACACACTCACATTCAGTTTCGAGCTGGGTATCTCTCTGCTAGGGTCACTCATTACATAAGAATAAAGAAACATTCTAAAATATTCCCTAAATTTCTATTATTTTCCTTCTACATTGAATCTGCAAATGAAATATCACATTTATATCTTTAAGCTTCTAAATTGGACTCTAACTGGTTGTTTTTCCATTGTTACGTTCTTTTAAATATGATCTGTGTCTTCTAAACCCTTCCAGAATACTCTTTTCCTAAAATTTACATTCTTATTCAAAGCTGTGCTTCCATCACCCGTGTCCAAACTGAGTGAAAAGAATGTCACTTGAATTTTAAGTCACCCCTCTCCAGGCACCTTCTTTTGTGAGCACACTGTGCTGTTTCTTGCTCAAAATTCCATAGCCTATCATTATTAGTTCTATTGCTTGTCACAACATTAGGAAGAGCATAGTAGCCTGGATTTGAGACCCAACCTGGTGACACAGTAGCTGGGTGGCCTGGAGGATGCCACTTAGCCATTGTTATCTGGTCTGCAGACAAAATGACACCAACTGTGGAAGTGATCAGACATGAACCTGAGAGCCTGGGACTCTGAAGATTCTCAGCCAGTGCTGTCTTCATGGTGGTCAGCAGCCAGCCAAGACTCTTTGTAATGCTGCTGACCATAGTTCTGTCCTCAGTCTTTGTCTCTGCTCAGGATGGCGTCCCATCTTCAAAGCTTTCTTTATCTGCTTGCGCTCACCCTCCTGCAGAGCAAAGCTGTCCTCTAGGGCAGTGGTTCTCCATGTGACTGCACCCCCAGGGACATAGGCACGTTTATTAATGCCTGGAGACCAGTGGGAAGGGATAATACTGGCACCTAGAGTAGAGGTCGGATGCTGCTGGGTGTGAGGTCAAAGTGCATCTGTCTATAGGTTCTTCCTTTTCTATATTCTGAGGACTTGGTGTGAGGCCATGTCCTATGCAGCTCACAGCTGTGTAGGGAGGTGATCATCTGCAGCATCACCCATGGATTGATTAGTACTAAGGAAATAACTTTTCATTTCAACCCAGGGAGTGGAAAGGTGGATTTAGTGACAGGCAATTAAAACTCTCAAAACCACAAGTGGTGTATCTCATGAGAGTAGCAAATAACACAGTGAAAAACTTTTTCTTTCCTTTCTGAGAACATTTCCTTTCTCAGAAAAAAGAAGTGTGAAAATCACTTTTTCTTGTAAAGTGGTGACTAGAAGCAACCATTGGTCACAACTGCTAATTCAGCTGCTCTAGGAGTCATGTCATCTTAGATGTGGCTCCTTGGCCTCCTCACCACCGTCCTGCCCATCATGCATGCACGCGCACGCGCACACACACACACACACACACACACACACACACACACACCTGATTTTCTCCATGTGATCACGTCTGGGGCTATAGCATATCACAAAAGCTTGCACTTTTTCTTTAACCTGACATGAGTGAAATTTAAAGTAAATACAAAACCCAATAGTGTTTTACTGTTATTCACTAAAGAGTCTTAGAGCTAGCAGGTTTACAGGTTTACACTGTTTGGAAAGTATTTTAATTTGCAACTGGACATTTTGTTTTCCACAAAGATGTGACTTACAGTGAATGGAAATATTTGGGAAAAATTCCATCCATATGAAACATGTACAAACTCTTTCCTTGTCATGATTCACTAAGTAGAACAGTATAGCAACTATGTCATAGCATTGACATTGCATTAGGTATTGTAGTTAATCTGGAGATGATTTCAAGTGTGTAGGAGGATAATTGTAGATTAGATACAAAAATCATGTCATTTTTACATAAAAGAGCTGAGCAACCATGGATTTTGGTATTCACCATGGGTCTTGGAAGCAATCTTTCATGGATATAGAAGGTTATGATGATGTTCATTCTGGAATTATATGAAATAGAGAAGAAATGAAAATAAAGGAATGCTTAAATAAATTATGGTACAACCATCCAATGCCACACTACACAGGCATTAAAATAATAATGTTATAGAAAAATATTTTATATCATGGGGAAATTCTCATGGTATACCAAGTGAAGAAATACAAAATCATCTCTTTGTCTTGGGGGGTGGTATATGTAGAATGACATCTGTAAGGTGATAAAACAAAATGGTGACAATGTACATGTTGTCTCTGAGTGGCAGGATTAGGAGTAGTTTGGATTTCTCTTCCTTTTGCTCATCTATATTCTTCTACAGCCATAGTGCACTGCTATAATTAGGATTGTCTCTAATCCATCTTCTTCTCAAAATACATATTTATTCCTTAAATTCTTTTAGCTCTACCCCTTTGTTTTCCAAATTGCAATGTGACGAAGCTTAGCTACAAACCCAGTTTTTCCAGAAGTATTGAGCTCCAACCAGCAAACACGGAGCAGGCTGCACTTTCCATCTGGCCCTCAGGTCACCCAAAGCAAATGGAGGAGAGAGATTCCTAACAAAATATACAATTCAAACAGAAGTGGCATGTGCTAAATAAGTGTGCAACCAGGATAGGGAACTCACGGGGAAGTTCCAAGCTGGGAGGAGTGCCCAGAACCTTACTTACTAGCCCAAGAAGCACTGGAGAGTGAGGTTTCCAGGTGAGACTAGGAGATTGACCTGCTGTGGAGATGATGGAAACGTAACAACTGGGTTATTAACACACATGGCATATTCTTTAAGGAGAAAATATGTATTTTGGAAAGGGGAAAGATTAGAGACAATCCTAATCTGTTGATGGTTGAAGTTGTAGGAATCCGTGGAAGGTGAAGTAAGAACAGATCTTCAGAGAATGTCGACAGGTAGGGGGAATCAGTGAAGCAAGCTGAAGACAGCAGAAACCAAGAAAGAGAGGGAAACCAAGAATGGTGTGGGGCGTCATGGAAGGCAAGAGTAGAGGGGGATGTAATGGAAACCAAGAATGGAAGAATGGAGTGGGGCTTAGGGAGGCCAAGCGTGAAGTATCAGGGAGGAAGTGGTCACTGTATCAAATGATAGCAGTGGGAACTGATGAGATCAGAGAAGTCTCCATTAGCAAGTCAGTTGGAAGGTGTCCCTTTATCTTCAATTAATAGTCCTGCAGTGCCCCAAGGGGTAGATGTGTGATGGGGTTGGTGAAGGCTAAAGTCTACCTCTTTGGTAAGAACTTGGGCAAGGAAAGGAAGGAGAGAGGGAGGGCAGCAGTTGTATAGGATAGTAAAGACCAAGGAAGGCTTTAGTTACAAAGGGAGGCTCTAGAACATTCTTAGAGATTAGTGGTGGGAAACTATGGAAGCAGAAGTTAAAAATGATTCTAAGCACACTCATTGAAAGGGTGAGATCATCAGTGTTTGGGAGGATGGAGAGATCACATCTGGCCGTCCGTGGAGGAGCTAAGCATGGCAAAGGAGGAATGTATTTCTCAGAGGCGGGTGAGGAATAGGAAGAAGGTGGGTGCAGAGCCTAGGAAAGAGAGGTGATGACAGTATGTCACATGGTGTCCATTTTCTCAATGGTTAGGAAATGCAACTTTGATGATGAATTTTCTAATCTGGGTCAAACTGAACATCTGAAAAGATGATATGGGAATGGAAAGGACATAAATATTGGGTGAAGACAAGGGCCAATCAGCAGTGTGGCAGACCCTCCAGCTGAGGTTGGATAACACAATTCCTGTGAAATTTGCGAGGAGAGATGTTATGACCGTCTTGCTCACTGTTCCATTTCCATTGCATCTCCGTAATGGAATGTAGTGCCTGGTGAATGAGAGCAGATGCTCAGGAAATATTTGTTTAATGAATACATTCTGTCATTGTGCTGATCAGGATTTATTTAGCCAGTGGAGAAAAACAGAATAAGAGAAAGGGAGTACATAGGAACAAATGGGGGCCTCCACCCAGGCCCAGCACCAGAGGCAAGGTCCCTTTGCTGTAGATAATGGATACCTCCCCTTGTCATGCTCAAAAGGTAAGAGGGAACTGTCTCACCCTGAGTTCACAAACATTTTCCACTCTATCCTGTGTGTCAGTTTCCTTTTCTCAAATCTGTCTACCTAGCTTGGTGCAAACCAGCGTGTGCATAGATAATTCCCTTTATTGGTGGGGAGGTTGCAGGGCCTCCTGGTGTAAAAGTGTGAAGTTTCCATCCCAGGATGGCTCTTCACTGGAAGTGGTAGTTCCTTTCTTCTTGACTCTTCTCTTTGCAAATAAGACTTTTCCTTTTGATATTCTCTTCACTTTTCATTCCTATGCTATGATTTTATACATATCTGTTCTCTTTGGCTCCCCCACCACACAACATTTCTCATCTGGTCTTTGAAGCCCTCTCTCCCTTCTTATGAATTCCTTTTTTTTTGGTTTGGTTTGATGGGGAGTACCAGGGATTGAACTCAGGGGCACTCAATCACTGAGCCACATCCCAGCCCTGTTTTGTATTTTATTTAGAGATAGGGTCTCACTGAGTTGCTTAGTTCCTCACTGTTGCTGAGGCTGACTTTGAACTAGTGATCCTCCGGCCTCAGCCTCCCCAGCGACTGGGATTACAGGTGTGCACCACCACACCCAGCTGAATTTTCTTCACGCCATCAGCTTCCTGAGCCCATCCAGGAAGCTGCACTTCTGGATTCATAGTGTATCTCAGAATGGAAAAGAGAAAGAAAGGAAAGAAAGAAAGTAAGGAAAGAAAGAAGGATGGATGAAAGGAAGAAGGAAAGAAGAAAAGAAAGAAGGAAGAGCAATTAATTTCCTATTTGCTTTTCTGAAAAACAAAAACCATGCATAAATCATGGCACCCACCACAAACATGACAGTATTAAATGTGAGTAAATACAGGATGATGACTCTGTGCTTGAGGTCCAGTGGCTTACAATTTTAATAAGGAGACTGGTGAGTTTCCTTCCAGGTGGTGGAAGCTCCTCTTCTTGGCCTTGCCACTTTCTCTAAGAGTGGTTTTTCCTCTCCTAGTGCCCCAAGGCAGCGGGGTGGAGAGAAATGATTCACGTGGTTGACAAAGGCATGATGCTTCTGAGGTGCTGCTGGTTTTGAGAACTTGTGGGGCTTGCAAAACAGGTGAGTGGAGTCAAAGAAACCACTGACTTGCTGGCTTCCTTTAGTGTTGGGTTAGTGGGAACTCAGCTGTGAACGTGAATCCTCTGCATGTCCTGGGTGGCTTAAGACCCACCTCCTCTTCTGTGGGATATACAAATGCTGATCCAGTGACCACTGTCTTCTATGCCACAGATAAGACTGGGGGTGGGTTGCTGCCAGTTGTGACCCAGGCCAATACGTGATCTTGGGTCTTCTCATGTTGTGATGCAGAGACCCCATCTGTATTGGCCGCCTTGGGTTACTATAACAGAAGGCTACAGACTGGGTGGCTTAAACAATAGAGGGGTTTTTTGGCTTAATTAGTGCACAATAGTGATATGTAACAGTGGGGTTCATTTTGATAAACTCATACATGCACTGAATATATATACATATATTTTTTATTTCAGTCCCCAATACTTCCTTGTCCACTTTACTGCTCCCTCCCCCACTTCCCCTTCCTCTATTATACTGGTTTTCCTTCTGTTTATTGTTTTTTAATTGATGCTTAATAGTATACATAAAGGTGGAATTCACTGTAGTTTATTCATACATATACATAGTGTAATTTGGTTCCTTCCCCATCTTTCCTTCTTCCCCTGCCACCCACTTCCTTTGCCTCATTGATGTCCATTCTATTTTCATGGAGTCACTTCTTTTCCCCTTATTTTGCTATAGCTTTTGCATAGGAGATAAGACATTTGACCCTTGAATTTCTGAGCCTGGCTTACTTCACTTAGTATGATGTTCTCCAGTTCTATTCATTTACCAGCAAATGCCATAATTTCCCTCTTCTTCTATCCATTTACCAGCATATGCCATGATTTCCTTCTTCTTTGTGACTGAGAAACTCCATTGTATATAAATACCACATTTTCTGTTGACAGGCACCTGGGTTGGTTCCATAACTTGGCAATTGTGAATTGCACTGTTTAAACATGAGTGTGTCTAGCAAGAGAGGTTTATTGCTCACAGTTCTGGAGGCTGGAAGTTCAAGATCAAGGTGTTGGCAGGGTTGTTTCCTTCTGAGATTGTTGAGGGAAAGGTCTGCTCCAGACCTTTCCTTGGCTATGGACAGCTGTCTTCTCTGTGTCTTCACATGGCCTTTCCTTTTTGTGTGTGCATTTCTGGTATCTCACTCTTTTCTATCAGTCATATTGAAATTAGGGCCCATCCATATATAGTAGTCCCTCATTAACCCTGGTGATTATGTTCCAAGATCTCCAGTGGATGCTTGGAACTGTGAATAGTACTTAACCCTATATATGCTATGTTTTATCATCCATGACTATAATAAAGTTTAATTTACAAATTAGGCACAGTAAGAGATTAACAGTGACTTAGCATAGATCTTCTTACTTAAAGGAAGCACTTTACAGCCATTCTTTGGCTTATTCAGATTATAAACATCACTACTCTTGCACTTTGGGATCATTAGTAAGTAAAACATGAGTTACTTGATGTGTTAGTTACCTTTCCATTGCTATAACAAATACTGAGATAATCAACTTATAAAGAGAAAAAGTTTATTTTGACTCAGAGTTTTAGAGGTGTCCATGATCAATGGGGATTGCTCTGGGCTTCTGATAGTACATGCTCGTGGGGCACATGGTAGGGAAAACTACTCACCTTGTGGCCAGGAAGCAAAAGAGATAAAGGAAGAGACGAGGGTTCCACAGTCCCTTTCAAGGGCATGTCCTTAGTGACTTGAATATCTCCCACTAGACCATCTCCCAAAAGCACCAAGCTGGAGATCAACCCTGTAACCCATGGGTCTTTGGGGGACACTTAAGATCTAAACTGCAGCACTTGAAAACAACACTCTGATACCATGACAGTCTATATAACAACCAAGGTGGATACTAAAGTGATTATTGGGAACGTATAGTAGGATACACTGGACAAAGGGGATGATTCACATTGTGGATAGGATGGAATGGGACAGTGTGAGATTTCATCACACAGCTCAGAGTGGTATGCAATGGAAAACATGAATTGTTCTTTTTTACTGGAATTTTCCATTTAATATTTTTGGATCATGGTTGACCACAGGTAAACTGGAACTTCAGAAAGCAAAACTGTGGTTTAAGGGGATGACTCTAATCTTAATTACCTCCTTAAAGACCCTATTTTCAAATACAGTCACATTCTAAGCTGTGTGTATCAAAGGTCAGGAGTTCTACACTGCAGGGTTGGGGGACACACTTCTGTCCATACATTGTCCATAGTGAAATCAGGGGCATAGGCTTAAGGAGAAGAGTGGCTTAGTGATCCCTGAGACTGCCAGACCCCATCCCAGAGGCTGTGGCATTGAAAGCCCCCTCTGCCATGGCTCTGCCTTACTTTAAGGACATTGTGCTAAATGAAAGAAGCCAGACACAAAAAGACAAATGCTGTGTGAATCCACTCGTGGGAGGTACCTCGAGTAGTTCAATTCAGAAAAATGGGAAGGAAAACAGTGGTTGTCCAGTGTTCAGGAGAAGGTGGGGGGTCCAGGGGAAGAGTAAGGTGGGGAGTTAGTGTTCAGTGGGTATAGAGTTTTGGTCTGGAATGTTGAAAAACCTCTAGAGATGGTGGTGGATGGTGCACAAAAAGATGAATGTACTTAATGCCACTTGATACTTAAAACTGGCTAATAAAATAAGTTTATGTTCTGTATATTTGATCATAATGATAACAATCAAAAGGGCATGACACTGTGGTGTCAGATTCGAGTTTCAGTCTCTCATTCTCCTCTGCCAACACACACACCTCAATTTTATTTTATCAGATCTCAGATTTTTGACTTGCACAGTGGGGATGTTTTTTACCCCAAACTTAAAGGAGACAAAGGAGCTAAAGTGTTTAGCAAAGGCTTTGGGGTGTACTTGACACTCACCCAACCATAGCTAATAATAGGACCAGTGACAGAGAAGAGAAAATGCAGCGTTCAGGAGATGGTGACATTTACTTTAGAGCGATTTGCTTCTTGATGAGGTCAAAATAACCTAGAACCATGGATTCAGAGAACTGAGGTTGACCGGCTTATTGCTCCTGTATTCTCTGGAACTGGGAGGCTGCAGCAAAACTTCAAGGAGGCATTTTGCATTCTCAGAAAAGCTGCCACTTTATCATGCATGAAATCAAACACATTAGGAAGAGTTGGCCAGAGCCAGGGGTGCGGCACTCTCCGCTGTGGCCTTGTTTCTTTGCTTCTGGCTTCAGTGGCTACTTCATGTGACTGCTAGTCCAGTCCTGCTAGGCCAGTGGTACACAAAGAACACATGGTCCTGCCAGTATGAGTGGGCTTTGCCCACCAGGCCTCTGTGCCAGTGAAGTTCCATAGCCCTGGCTATCCTGCTGGCCCTCACCCGCCACCTTCCTCTCCATGGAAGGCCACCTCCCAAGCCCTGAGTGACCTCACTCTCTGGGCTTCTGCTGTGGCCTTTTGCTGCCCTCTCACTCTCCATTCCCCGAGAGTTGGCCCATGGCCTAGACACAGTTGACTCAATAGCACGTCTTCAAGTATAAAGAAATTCAATTGCTTTTAATAAGTAAGCAACCCAGAGCTTCCACTTAGAGCTGGAAGAGTGTGGTTTTTCAAACATGGGTGAAGAGCAGAATCCAGCACTTGTGGATCATTTTCATCCTTTCCCATGTCCAAGTTCTGATATGGAGAATCGGTGGATCCCAAGGAGCCTGGAAGAAGACCCTTTTCGGGGAGGATGGTGGAGGACTGGATGGTGGAGGACTGGATCACTGGGTTGGGCTGCTGGGTTGGGCTGAGGATGGTGGAGGACTGGATGGTGGAGGACTGGATCACTGGGTTGGGCTGCTCCTGAGATCCACATTGCTGTGGTATTTACTCTTGGCTGTGGGCAACAGCCTGTAATGCCATCCTGTCCATTCAGGGCTCTAGCTATGCTGTACCTCCTGAGAAGTCCAGGTGAGCTCTGTGGGCATGTCTCCTCATCCACCCCTTCAGGCCCAGCTCAGTTTGTAGAGTCCAGAGACCTGGTGAGCATCACCCAGAACTCCTGCTTGTCCCAACTTTCTCTCTTGAGGAGCATGCCATGCCCAGCCTGTCAGTTGTAAATTGGTCTACTCAGGGGAACTCCAATTTTTTCCTCCCCATCAGTTTACCCACCATCTCTTATATGCCAAACCCTAGGCTTGTGATACTACAGATTTTACAACTTAATTTACATTTTCCTTATCAGTCTTTAGGCCTTGGTAACTGGGGCCAAGAATGCTAATGGTGTGACTCCCATGGGAACACTCTAGGAGGCTACATTTGGGAATGATCCCTGAATGCCACTCCCATGGCCCTGACAGTCCCCTGCACAGAGGAAAATACCTTTCAGCCTAGCAGGTGGCTGAAAGTGACACCCAGAGAAAAAGTCCCCACCTCTTGCCTTTTGACTTCTATGAACAGGGGCAAGGAGAGGCCCCAGGTTCTTGGTATAAAGTGGTCTCTGCTGTCTTCAAACCTCCTGTGAAGGCCCCACTCCCATCTTTTCCTTCCCACCTACTCTTGGGTTTTCTCCCTGTCATTCCCAGCCCCTTCAGGGCTAAGTTTAAAATTTCTTTCATCCCTATTTGCATCATTTATTGAAATGCCACAGACTCTATCACCCCCCTCTCCAACACCCTAGTTTACCTTGCTCTCAACATCTCCACAACACTCTGGAAACCCCAATTCTGTTTCTTCCTCCTCATTCGTTCTTGAAGTCCTCCCTGATTTTTTTTGGATTCACTCTCCATCTGCAGCTCACCTCCTGGATCTTAAATTCCTCTGGAGTGATCTGTGCCTCTCCTCCTTACTCTTAGCTGGTGATCTTCTTCCTAATCTTCTGAGAAAATGGATCATGTTGTTTGAGTCCTGGTTGCCTTGCTCTGTGAGATTGCTCCAGAATGCTCCCTTGTTCCTGATGAGTAGATGCAGACAGTGATTTTTCTTCATATATGGAGACAAACACTTGTCTCTTTATCCTCCTTTTCTTTCTGGATTTTCCTTCATGTTTTTTCTTCCCATTCTCAGCAAAATTCCCGAGAATAGTTCTATGTTCTCATTGTTTAATTTTCCTTCTCCCACTCTTTCTTAAAATTTTAGACAGGCTTTCACCCTGAGTCACAAACACTGACTTCACAAGGCTACCATGATGTCCGTGTTACCAAATCCAGTGATTTATTCCTAGTTTTCCTATTTGAGGTACTGGCAGCATTGGAATAGTTGATTGTTACTTCCTCTTTAAAATCTCTTCCTTGGCTTCCAGATGCTGCACACTCTTGGGTTGAGGTTTCTTCCTATCTAACTGGTCTTTCTCTCCCTTTCTGTTTTCGTGGCTAGTTTCTTTTCTTATACCCAACTTCTTTAAGCACGAGGGCTCTGGGGTTCACATCTGTCAGTTTCTTTTTCTTAGTTATCTCATCTAGTTTCATGACTTAAAAATCGATATGCTGATAACTTCTAAAGCTATATTTCTGAGCTCTAGCTGGTCTACTCAATCTTGCCACTTAGATATTTAATAACATCTCAGACTTAATGCATTCAAAATGGAGCCTCTTTCCAAATCTCCCCTACCTATAGCCTTCTTATCTCAGTTCCATCTTTTTTTGTACATATTTGATAAATTTATTCAGATCCATGTTTTGCAAAAATTGCACAATTTAGTGAATTTCTATTTTTTACCATATGCAACATAAACATGTTTTTTAAAATGTTCAAAATTTTTCTACCTAAATTATTCTTTTTAAAAATTTATTTATTCTAATTAGGTATACATGACAGTAGAATGTATTTTGATTCATTGTACACAAATGGTGCACAATTTTTCATTTCTCTGGTTGTACACAGTATAGAGTTACACCGTATGTGCAGTCATCCATGAACCTAGGGCATTGTTGTCCATCTCATTTCACCATGTTTCCTGCTCCCATGTCCCAACCCCTTCCCTCCCTTCCCTTTGACCAAAGTTTCTCCATTCTTCCCATGCCCCCACCCTATTATGGATCAGCATCCACTTATCAGACAGAACTTTCGCCCTTTGATTTTTTGGGGATTGGTTACTTCTCCAACTCCATCCATTTACCTGAAAATGCCAAAGTTTTATTCTCTTTTCATGCTGAGTAATATTCCATTGTGTATATATACCAGAGTTTCTTTATCCATTCATCTATTGAAGGGCATCTAGGTTGCTTCCACAGTTTAGCTATTGTGAATTGAACTGATATAAACATTGCATCACTATAGTATGCTGGTTTTTAGTCTTTAGTGTATAAACAGAAGCGTGGGATAGTTGGGTCCAAATGTGGTTTCATTCCAAGTTTTCTAAGGAATCTCCATACTGCTTTCCAGATTGGTTGCATCAATTTGCAATCCCACCAGCAATGTATGAGTGTGCCTATTCCCCCACAACCTCACCAACACTGTTGTTTGTTCTTGATAACTGCCATTCTGACTGGCGTGAGATGAAATCTTAGAGTAGTTTTGATTTGCATTTCTCTAATTGCTAGAGATGTTGAACATTTTTTCATATATTTGTTGATTGATTTTATATCTTCTTCTGAGAAGTGTCTTTTCAGCTCCTTAGCCCACTTATTGATTGGGTTGTTTGTTTTTTGTGTGTTAAGTTTTTTGAGTTCTTTATATATCCTGGAGATTAGTGCTTTACCTGATGTGTGTGTGGCAACAATTTGCTTCCAGAGTATAGGCTCTCTGTTCACCTCATTGATTGTTTCTTTTGCTGAAGAGAAGCTTTTTAGTTTGACTCCATTTATTGATTCTTGCTTTTATTTCTTGAGCTTTCGGAGTCTTGTTAAGGAAGTCGGAGCCTGATCCAACATGATGAAGATTTGGGCCTACTTTTTCTTCTATTAGACGCAGGGTCTCTAGTCTAATTCCTAGGTCCTTGATCTACTTTGAGTTGAATTTTGTGCATGGTGAGAGAAAGGGTTTAGTTTCATTTTGCTGCATATGGATTTCCAGTTTTCCCAGCACCATTTGTTGAAGAGGCTATCTTTTCTCCAGTGTATGTTTTTGGCGCCTTTGTCTAGTATGAGATAACTGTATTCATGTGGGTCAGTTCCATCTTTTAAGACGCTACCAATAAAAACTTGCAGTCTTCCTTTCTTCCTTTTTTTGCCTCCCACTCAAACTTAATCCATGGCAAATGCAGTAAGCTTTACTTTCAAATTATTTCCAGAATGTATTCACTTATCATGACTCTTTACTACTCTCATCCTAATCTGCCATTTAGATGATTAAAAGGGATGCCAAATGTGCAACTGCCCCTCCACCCGCTTCCATTTTTGACACACACCCAAATCTATTAGCCAGCGTAATGTTTTTAATATTCATCTAAGATATCAGGTCACATTCCTGAAGTCTCTAAAGGTACCCATCTTAAGCAGAGCAAAAGCTAAATAAGGTTTCATCAGCAGCCAACAAGGAGTTCCTCTGTTGTCCTCAAGACCCTCCGAGTCTTGCTCTCTCTGCTCATTCCTTCCGACACTGCCCTACTTTACCCCATTCCCTCACTCTTCCTCTGTGGCCCTCTGGACCACTGTGCTCTGCGGACTCTTCATAGATTAATTGGTTCATTTACATTCCACAAAGTAGTCACTGAGCGAATGTTCTGCCAAGATACAACTGTGAAGATAGGAAATGAATTTCCTGGTCCCATGGAGCTCACAGCAGAGAAGGAAATATATGGAACAATTTGTATGTGTGAAGAGTGGCACAACAGGCACACCCAGGGTTATGGGAACACACAGGGAGGAAAAGGCATACAAAAAGTGTACGTCTAGAGAGTTCCTGAGGGAGTCATGTGAGCGGAACTCTAAAGGATCAGTAGGAATTGACTAGGCGTGGGGTGCTGGGGAAGCAGGGTCAAGGGCAGTTCTGCTCCATTGTCAAGAGGTTTTTCTCACCTCTGACACCCTCAGAAAGAACTTTCTTTCCAGCACCTGACTCAGCTGAGACCTGGGTCTCCTCTGAGAACAGTCTGTGATGGGGATGCTGCTTCTCCCTTTGCTGACTTTAAAGGTGTGGGAGGATGGAGTAGTGGTCTTTCCATGGCCTTTTCCAAACAGCCAAGCTCGCTGAACTTCATTCAATGTTTTTACTTCTAATGTTCTTTTCCCATCTCTGTTTCCTGCCTGGGCCACCCTCCAAATCTCTGAAATCACTTAAGATAAGGTCAGTGGTGACTGTCCTTACTACTAGTGGAAACTTCTCTGTCCTTCTCTACCTTAACCTCTTGGTGGCATTTACAAATACTCACCACACTCCTTATCTGCAGATTTCACATCTGCAGGTTCAACCAACCTCAGGTCAAAATATTCAGAAAAAAAGAATTGTATCTGTACTGAACATGTACAGAATTTTTTCCTTTTCTTATTCTCTAAAACACAATATTTGTATTTTAGTATAAAATACAGTATAATATCCACCATTTGAATTGTACTAGCTATTATGAGTAATCTAGAGATGATTTAAAATATGTGAGGGAATGTGCATAGATTATGTGCAAATACTATGCCATTTCATTTGAGGGATTTGAGATGCCAAGGATTGGGCCTCTGAGAGTCTGGAAGCAAGACTGCCTGAGGATCTCAAGGACTGTACCCCCCTGATTACCATGTTGAACCTCTGTCCACCCTTAACTCCCGTCACCTTGCCTACTACCACATTGGCATTCTTTTTATTTTCCGTCACAAGTGTCTTTTCCTCACTTGTCTATTAGAATTTCATGATTCCAGGGATCCATGCTTATTTTGTAGTTCTTGCTCTCTTCCCTCTGCCCACGTGGCCCCAGTCACCTCCATGGGATCGACTACAGTTCACAGGCTGATAATAATGGGCCTATGGTTTAGTTGACTTACTAAGACCTGATGTCAAGACCACACCTCAAAATCAGCCTCTCTGAACTAAACTGGCCATGCCTTTCTCTGTCCCACATATTTCTCCTCCAGGATTTGTATTTCTGAGACTGAACCTCTACCCTTCTGCCTGGCTTGAAGGTTGTCCTGACTCCCCTTTTCCCCCTTCCAGTGCAAAATAATGAATCCAATTCATCCTACTGTAAAACATAGAAATATAATTTGTTCTTCTTTCTTCTTCATGCTAACATTACTTTTCTAAATTTTAGTCCTTATCACTTCTCGGTGGGATCATTGTGGGACCCTCCCAATGGGTATTCCAGCTTCTCATTGGCTGCTTCTGATCATCTCTGTGTGGCCATAAGTTTTTAGGACTGAGCTGACTCTTGTGTTTAGTTAGAATGAAGATTGGGTTATATTTTGCTGTGGGTCAAAATGAAGACTTTCCTCTATTTCTCTTTTCTTTATCTTCTCTTTTCTCTACTCAGCTCCTTCTTTCTAACCCCAATTCCTGGAATCTTTATTCTTCCTAAATAGTTTAAGTTCTGCTGGAGAGAAACAAGCTAACAAATATGATTCCTTTGAGATTTAAAAGTTTAAACTTCTTTTATCTGCTTCTCTTTCTTTTAGATAGTCTACCTTTAAGGAATACTAAATCATATTTAAAATGCTAGGATTTTACATAGAGGATCCTGGTATGGCTGCATGTTAGAATTTCTGTCTGCTCATTTCCCATTGCATTATTTTCTGCATATATCTGATTATGTGAAGATCCATGGATTATGTTACATTCCTTGACATATAATTCCAAGAGGTATTTGTGATATTTTGTTCTTTTAACAAAAATATGATTTAATTCACCCAATTTTAAATGTTGTTATATAAGAAAAACTTTATAAATTAATTTTAACACTTCATACCCTAATTAATTAATTTGTAAGATCATCTTTGCTTTGTACTTTATTCCAAATGTGTAAAATATCTCACCATTTGTTACAGTATTGGGTCAGTGTATTATTATTTTAAAGTATTCTTCAGTCAAGACTCAGAAAATGCTGCCTTGGAGAACTCTGAGGACCTCCATCATTTCTGGAAACACAATGGCTTTTTGCCTCCAAAAGCTTTTCCTGAACAGTCTGTTCTATGAGGCACATGATATTTCTACTTGTCTAAGCACATGTGTTTGTTTTGAGATATCTGTCTCTGCAAATGTTGTCAGTTCATCTATCTTGTCAGGCAAAGCTCTAAACAGCAGGAAGTTCACTTATCTATTTTCATAGTACATCTAAATCTGTGATCTATTCAGGGCAACGTAGTATCACCGACAAAAATAAGACCAACAGGAGATAAAATTGGTTGTTACTAACCTTACTGACTAACCCACACTCTGTTTCCTAACCCTAAGCCAGAGGGTATAGCCACCCACCTAAAAGATTGATGAGAAATGAACAATAAGCACAAAGATCAGGCAGATAGTGCCACCTGAACAGCAGGTGTTGGAGACCACTTGACTAGGCTTTTGATCCTGGCTGTCACAACTGCTATGTGACCCTTACCTCTGCATGCCTCGGTTTTCTACACAATAAAAATAATAATACCTTAATCTTTAGCTTCTACTGGGCTAATATATGAGCTTCACTGAGGCCTAACACACATAAAGGTCTCAGTAAGTGGCAACTTACTAGGATTTGAGCCACAGCACTCCCTGTCCAACAGCATCCTTTCCCCCCCCTGCCCCCCGGCTCCAATGTATTTTTGTAACACTGTGAAGCTATCTCTGTGCTAATCTAGTACATGTGAAAATATCCAGGGTCTTGATTGGAGTAGCTGCTTTGATCATAGAACAAAAGTTAGGGTCTGGATCTCTGTTGAGTACTTAAGAAGGGTAGCTTAAGTGAAGATGTCTTTGGTTATTTGGAAGTTAACTTTGATTGTTGTCACTCTTGTCCACTTACCCTTGAAGGTACATGCCATGGTTGTATAGGGAAATTCAACTCGTCCCTCTGAATTTTCCATACTTGAGCTTGCTGAAATAAGCTGACAACAGAAAAATTAACTGGAGAAAAGGCATACAAATTTATTAAAAAATGGCCAGATTGTTGAAGCTTGTCATAGGCAAGAGAGAAGTGAGGGAACGTAGGCAATTTTAGAGATGTAAGAAATGATTTTTAGGGGAAATAAACGGGCCCAAAGACTGGACTACAGCTATTTGTCTTATAGTCTGACCACTCTGAGTTTCCTCTCTGGTGGTTAATTTTCCTCTGGTTGATGAAATTTTAGATCTCTCTCCCCTCCCTTCTTCCTTCCCTCTCTCCTTCCTTTCTCCCTCTCTTCCTTCCTTCTTGAAAGAATTTCCTTCAGTCAGATAAAGGAACCTCAGGGAGAGCACCTCCCTATGCTTGGGAAATAAGGTGGGAGAGAAACAAAGGAACATTATAGACCTTGATTCTAAGGCAACTTCTAAATCCTTCCAGTTTGCTTTCATCTAAAATGTTTCACAGGTCAAAGTCTACTTTAGGGTGTTATTTTCTGAACCCTGCTTATTATCAGTGTCAGTGCACACCAGATGCAAACCTGTCCTTATATATCAGGCTTTCTGACCCTCAAGAAAGTGTCAAGAAGCTGTTGTTTCAATTTCCCAGTTCCTAGAAAGCCTACTCCCTTGTGTATATAATTTTAAAACAGGCATAAAAAAATCGACAGCTTCATCTGTCACTTTTGTAAATTCTCAGAGGAGTTTTAAATATATATATACTTTAAATATATAGAAATATTAACTCATTAATAAATCTCTGGAACGGACTCCTTTTCTTGTTGAATATGAGGTAACATGTAGGAAAATGAGAAACGGAGACAGTCTTGCTGTCTGTTCCTGTATTAGTCAGAGTTCTCAGAGGAACAGAATCAACAGGAAGTACGATTATAAAAAGGGGATTTATTAGATTGGTTTACATGACCAGAAGCTGGATAATCCACAATGGCAGTCTGCAGGCTGGAGGAACCAGTAGCTGCACAGTCCAAGAGGCTGAAGCCTCAGAACAAGAGGCATTAATGGTGCTACTCCAGTCCAAGATGGAAAGTCTCTGGAAACTCCTTGGAGAATCACTGGCAGAGTCCACTTTGGAAGAGTGAAGAAGGGAGAGTCTGATATCTTCAGGCTATTGCAGCAGCACTCAAGAACCCATTCAAGAAGAACCAGGCTTACATCTGCTGCTGCCTCCTTGTTTTTCCAACTTTTATTCCATCCAAGCCACCATTCTACTGGATAGCGCTGCTCATCTTTAGGGAAGGTCTCCACTTCGGTTTGCTATCCCACATGCCAATCATTCCTAGACACACCCTCATCCACACAACCAGAAACCTCTTAATCTTCAGCATCTCTTAATCTAATCAAGTTGACAACTCAGATTAGCCATTACAATTCCTCTAATAGCTTTGTGCTCCTTCCTCCCTTTGTGTAGTTTTCCTGATGCTCACTGCCTGGAGGGCCTCTCTGAGGATGTGGAGGCAGAGTCGCCTCGCCTGCACCTTCTGTATGAGAATGAGAGGCCACTGTCAAGGATAACTGATGAAAGTGCAAGAGTCTGACTGCTGCAATGACGATTTAACATGGACCTGGGAGTCCAGTGAGCACCCAGAGAGGAAATTCTCCTCAAGGCATTTCCCACACAATGGACCTGCTAAATAAATCATGGATTTTGCCTTTAGTTCAAAATTATGTTCTTACATAATAGCATGTTTCCCATTAAAAAGTGTTTATGAGCCGGGCACGGTGGCTCACGTCTGTAATCCTAGCACTTAAGGAGGTTGAGACAGGAGGATCGCGAGTTCAAAGCCAGCCTCAGCCTCGGCGAGGCACTAAGCAACTCAGTGAGACCCTGTCTCTACATAAAACACAAAATAGGGCTGGGGATGTGACTCAGTGGTCGAGTGCCCCTGAGTTCAGTCCCTGGTGCCAAAAAAAAAAAAAAAAAAAGTGTTTATGGATGGATGTGTAGCTCAATGGGAGAGCACTTGCCTAGTATGAGTGAGGCCCTGAGTTTAATACTCAGCACAACAAACAAGAGCAACACTTTCCCACTTGTTATCCTACTGCATGCTTCATCAGTCACAGGAGGGGAATGTTCCTCCTGCTCTGCTCTTCCGTGGATCATTGTTTTGATCCTCATTCCTGCTGGGATACACTCTCTGGTCTCAGCTCCCCAATCAGGTTGCACTTCCAGACCCAGGTGGTCACTGTTTTCTGATGAACCACAGTTGTGCTGGGGATTCTGGCGACCAGTCCACATTCATAATTTGAGGATCTTGTGTAGTAGAGCCACTCTACTGCCCTGTAACTTGCCTCTTTAACTTGGAATCCTCCAAATATCTTATATCCCCCAATAAACCATTAGGTTTCTGCACAGAAAAATCTGTTCCCTCCATAGAGTCCATGAAGACAAAAAGTTGTTATGTTCTTCTGCTAAGATAATGATTCCAACTCATTTTCTTACTTTCCTTAGGAGGCACTCAAGTGACCTTACTCAAGAAAAAGAAAAAGAAGGCCTGTTCTGAAATGACTGTTTCCCAAGAGGGTGGAAGGTGCTATAGTTTGGATATGATTGGTCCTCACCAAAACTCATGTCAAAGCTTTATTTCCCAAAGTAACAGTACTGAGGTGGTGGGGCCTTTTAGAGATATGCTTAGACCTTTAAGATGAATTAATGCTACCTCGTGGGACTTTTAACTCTCATGGGACTACTCTCACTGAGACAGGTTTTTTTTTTTTTTTTAAGAATTTATACTACTTTATTTGATAAAAACACAGGATATGGAGCATATTAGATAATAGGTGTACAGTTTATCTGTCAAATAATCTTGCTTCTAAGAACAGATGATTAACACTTCTCTATTGAAAATTAAGGGTCATCCTGTTCCCCTCCTCCTTCCCTCTCTTTCTTTTTTAAAAATTTGTTCTAATTAGTTACACATGACAGTAGACAGCGTTTTGACACATCATACATAAATGGAGTATAACTTTTCATTCTTCTGGTTGTACATGATGTAAAACCACACTGGTCATGTAATCACATATGCACATAGGGTAATAATGTCCAATTTTTTTTTTATCATTCCTACCCCATGACCCCTTCCTTCCTTTCACTCCCCTCCACCTAATTCATGTTTTTATAAGTGAACTTGGCACCTCCCTTGAATCTCTCTTTTGCAAACATGTATACATTCTTGGACCTCCCAAACCGTGACCTGGATAAACCTCTTTATACATTACCCAGCCTCGGGTGTTTTGTTGTAGCAGCACAAAATGGATAGAGACAGGCTGGAAACACCTATGGATTTAAAAAAATACTTTTACTTGGGAATGATTAGTTAAATCTGTGGCTCTTATTAGAAGCCAAGCACTTTGCATACATTTCGTCAAGTAGCATTGCAATAATTCTGTGAAATCACAATAGAGACCTCCATTTTATAGATAAGGAAACTGAGGTTTAGAGAAGTTAAATAATTTGCCCAAGATTACACTGAGCAGTGGGGAGGTTCTCACAGAGGTTTTGTGACCTTCTAACCACTGTGTTCATCTGCATTATAGCTCTTGCTGGGGCTGGCCAAGCCAAGTTCCGTAAGCATTTCTTGTTAGCTGAGGTGTCCATCAATGAGTGAATGGGGAAGGACAATGTATATATATACCATGGAGTTTTACTCAGCCATAAAAATGAATGAAATTATGTCATTTAGTGGTAAATGGATAGGGCCGGAGAACATCATGCTAAGTGAAATAAGCCACAATCAGAAAACTAAGGGTCATATGTTTTCTTTCAGATGTGGAAGCAGAAGAGAAACAAGGGAGAAAAAAATGTGTTGGGAGGAATCTTATGAAAATAGAAGGGAGACCAGCGGCGTAGAGGAAAGGGACCAAGGGAAGGGAAAGGGGAAGTACTGGGGAAAAACCTGACCAAAGTATATTGTTATATTGTTATTCTGTGCATGTACAAACATCTAACAATGAACACACTGTTCTGCATGATTATAATGCACCAATAAAAAGGAAAAAAAGACATTTTCTGTTAGATTCTGTAGGAGATTGTATCTTTGGAAGTGACTCAAATATAGGTCAGAGAGCTGAATGTGATGTAATAGTATTTGCGTAGCTTGTGGGTAGATTAAATAAAAACAAAATAACCCTAGAAAGGCAAAGAAAAAGAAAAAACAGACCTCAAAAAAAAAAAAAGAAAAAGGCAAAAGACTTGATTTACAAATATGAAATAGCTACCTTGGGGTCCCTGAAACACTGAGAAGTATTACTATGGACCCACCCAGCTGGAGCTACATCTAATGTCTTATGTAGTGTCTTGGGGCCACTAAGCACTTGGATGTTAAAAATATCCTCATCTTTTCAAGAGTACATTTCAGTGGCCCAGAGGACTTTATTTCCATTCTTACATTCAGTGATAGAGTTAAATTCATCTTTAGATGAGATCAACTCGTCAAAGTGTCTTTCCTCACTAGTAATAGAATGGCTTCCATTTATTAACAAAAACTACATATCGAATCTGTCTCAAGTCACATAGCCCCAGTGGGATTTGAAGTTCATGTTCTACTTTTGGAATGAATGCATTGTAGAATTCCTCTACTTAGTGCAGCCAACAGTGTGGCATTTCTAATTATACTTTATTTTTTTTCAAATACATATTGTGCCAAAACATAGCAACCTTCCTGGATTCTTTGCAGGAAGGAGTGGAGCCATCTGTGTAGTATGTTGGGGCTGGAGCTGGGGCTGGGGCTATATGCCATGCTTGACCCTTGGTAATTCATTGCTACATCCTGGGAACTTCCCCTGAAGAACTTGACCTACAAACATCTGGGCCTGTTCTCTCAGAGAACATGATAAGACATTTTTTTTCCTCATCTTTGTGACCATGAAACCCATTTGAGAGTTTAAAGGATATCACTCTGCCCACCCCTATCCCTCTAGATCTGTTATGGGTTGAAGTGGAAAATTTCCCAAATACACTCACTATTCTTTTTAACCCTATAATGTCTGCCTTTTAAAAAAATTTGCTTGTTCTAATTTTTTATACATGATAGCAGAATGCATTTTGATTCATAGAACACAAATGGAGCATGATTTTTCATTGCTCTGGTTGTACACAAAGTAGAGTCACACCATTCGTGTCTTCATACATGTACCTAGGGTCATGACGTCCATCTCATTCCACCATCTTTCCTATCCCCATGTCCACTCCCATTCCCTCCCTCCTCTTTGTCCTATCCAAAGTTTCTCCCATCCTCCCATTCCCCCTCTCCCCCATTATGGATCAGCATCTGCTTATCAGAGAAAACATTCAGCCTTTGGATTTCTGGGATTGGCTTACTTCACTTGGCATAATTTTCTCCAGTTCCATCCATTTACCTGCAAATGCCATGATTTTATTCTCTTCTAATGCTGAATAATATCACATTGTGTATATATACCACAGTTTATGTATTGGAGAGCATCTAGGTTGGTTACACAATTTAGCTATCATGAATTGAATACACTCACTAATTGAACCCATCTGAATTCAGGAGAGCATCTCCCACCATTCTTGGCTCTGGAATTCCACACCATTCTTGGGTCTTTCATTGTCTTGGGAGCCAACAGTCCTTTCTGATCTTTAGGAACAGGTAGGCCCACTACATCTTCCATTCCCTTTTATAAGGATCTAACCTGTCCTCAAAGATCGCCACTTTTCCCCTAACAAAATCCTTCTATTCTAACTCAGTGTCCATGTGTCCATCTTCATTAAAAAAAAAAAAAAGTCTAACAACACACAAATTTTGACCACACGACCAACCCTGATTTTTGTTTTATTTTGTTTAATAAACACCATTTCCTCTTTAGTGTCCAAGATAACAGCTTGCTTTGAAACAATGCCAATTTCCTTTAGATTTCTTGTTCAGTTTTTATTTTGTTTTTTTAAATCTTAACCCCAAAAGATAGCTCTTAATATGTGATAAGGTCATCTATACTCTTTATCTGTTTTGTGATAAAAATGAACCACCTGCAAGTGGTTGAACTCACAGGCTGGGTTTCTGAAATCATTCTTTATCAGAAATTATGCAATCAGTAATGCAAATATAACATTAAGCTATCAAACAGAGAATGCTCCTCTCTGCTAGAAGGCTTGTGTGCTGCCACTTGAACCCAAGAGATGGTCCCAACAATAAGGTGTTTTCTTCTATTATGAAGAGTAATGAAACGTGGGCAGCTGCCAACCCCACCTCCTGCCCCACCCTGCGGCTGATGGAGGGAAAAATCTCATGCACACTTTCCTTGGAGCTCTTGTCATTATTTCTAGATGAGACAGAATGAAAGAGAGAAAAATGATGGGTTTCTGCCTAAATCTCACACACTGGTGACTTCCAGCCTTGGCTTTCCATACGGGGAGGGGGAGCAGGTGCAGCACTGAAAGGTCTTCACTGTCCACTCATGTGGGTGGTTTTGGAAGCATGTGGACTCACACATTGAAGTTTAGAGGTGAAGCATTTAAAAGAAGGATTCTCAGGGATCTACTTTCCCAGAGCTCAGGAGCCCGGCTGCTGCCGCCCACCTGAGTGAGAGGGTTTGGCGTCTCCATGCAGGACTTTGTCTCTCAGATGTCGCTTGCCTGAGCAGTTTCCTGGCTTGCATGTTACATGTTTTACAAGACTGATAAGACTTCAAAAAGAAGCTCCCTGAGCCCAGAGGTAAAGTACAGAGGGTTTGTTTCATGTTGTTCCATTTGCCCTTCAGAATATGGTAAGCATTGCGCCACAGTTAACCTTTAGAGGAAAGATTTCACCCAAATGTAGTGAAGATCAGAGGCCCAGGACACAGAGCAAGAGTCACAGACTAGTTGATGTCTTGAAAAGTCTAAAAAGAGATGTTCTCCTTTTCTTTGCATTTTCTCTGTGCTCCTCCCTCTAGGCAGGTTCCGCATTTTCCATGGCCTTTGGAAGGCAACACAATCTGGCTCTGGAATGATCCGAGCTCTCAGAACATACAGTCAATCCTCTTTATTTGTGGATTTCATATTTGCAAGCTTGCAAAATTGATTTAAACCCAAAAATCAGTAGAGGGGGGCTTTTGTGGTCATTTGAGGATATGCACAGTGTAACAAAAGATTTAGGCTGGAGGTCATTAGCACAGGTCCAACAAGTTACTCTGCCTTCTTGCTTCAGCTGTCATACAGAGACCAAGTATCTTTTTTGTGGTCCATTTAATTGACTTTTTTTTTTTCAGTTTTGTGCTTTTCCGTTGGTGATTTTACTGTGCTGAAAACCGTTGGTGACTTTAACTGTTTAAAACAGCCCTGGGTGTAGTGCTGAAGTTGCTATCTTCCTGTCCCTCAGCACAGGATGCTGTGATCTGCTGTGTTAGAGAAAATACACGTGTTACATATACTTCATTCCAGCATAAGTCAGTGCTGTTGGTCATTGGTCATAAGTTCAATGTTAGCAAATATTTATAAAATTTATTTACATATTACAGTGTTTTTAAACAGATACACACATAAAACAAGGTGATGCATAGTTGATTAACTTGTGTCCAAAGACTCACAGAAACCTAATCCTGTAGAGTCTGTGGGAGCAATGGGTCAGTGTTCACTAATTCAGTGGTTATGACAACTTTATATAACATAACTGCTATGCATAACAAGATCTAAAAATTATCTGTTTGATACAGAGAAGAGTTTTCTACATTTATTTTATAACTTTTATGGGTACTAGTGAGTTTACTGAGTTGATAATGCTCTGAGCTTGGGGCACCTGGAGAAAACAGGATGCACAAATGAAATAAACTTTGTCGGGTTTCTTGTGGAAACCGGCAGTACTGAGGAAAAAGGAACCCAGGACTCCTGTAGTTGACTATCAGAGTAAGAGTGAGGAGAAAATACTTTGGATCTTCAGTCTTTGATTCAAAGTGAATCTACTTGCAACTTTAATTTCTCCTTGAGGTTTTAATTAATAGAGAGCAATTTAATTTGGGGATGATTTTTTTTTTGCTGAAATTGGGCTATCATTGTATTATCATATGGGTTTATTGTTTAATCATGGTTGGCCTATTAGGATATTGTAACTGGGCATAACTTAAGATGAGAAGGTGAGGCTACAAACTTTTGGCCTCAGTTACAGAAATATATCTGATGTCCTGAGCAGACTCTCGGCAGATGTCCTGGAGGACCAAAGCCGTGCCTGTCTCCGTTGGAGCAGAGCACTAGTGGATGCTGTTCTAGTGAATGGTCTCACAGCATTTAATTCACAAAGAAATCTGAACTGCAGAGGAGATGAGGAAGCTTCAAAACTTCTGGGTTTCTGCTTTCACTTCTTCAAGGGGGCATCTGGTTTGGTACCTCATGGATGTATTTAGAGGCAGGACTTAACTGTGGAAAAGGGGGAAGAAAGTATGAGGTACAGCTCAGACTTCATGGCCGGATAAGTGGGTTAAGGGTGGGGCTTCCTCTGAAAGGAGGGTCTGGGGAGGGCAGGCTCCCTGGGCAGAGGTGAAGGGAAGTAGTCTTGTAGGAACTTTAGCCTGATGCTCACATGGGTACTCAAGGGGCTGCTTCCATTGCAAGCCCACTGTGCATGGTGTAGAGGGCACTTCTGGCTCCTCCCTGTTAGCGAAGAGGGGACTTTTCAAAGGCAAGAATCTCACTGCTTTTCGTCCTTTTCATGGCTGATCCCATGAGGTATCAGACTCCTCTTCAGCAGAGGTTGAGCTGGTATAGATTGAAAAATTTCATCATTCAACATGGTGGCAGGGTGATGAGTGATATTTTATTCTTTGCATTTTCCATTTATATGAATATGACAGATTAGAGTTTATGGATATTCTATATTATAATGTGTCACATGTTATATTCTAGATTTTATATTATGCATCATGACCTATTATAGTTTATGTCTATTCTATATTATAATTTGTATTTGCTATTTTTTATCTTTTAGATTCTATATTGTGATATATTATAGTTTGTGTTCACTTTAAATTTTTTATGTATTGTGCATGCCATTTCATATTCAGCCAAAACACAGTTAACTTAAAAATAGAGCACAATGTCTGACAACTTGCATTTCCATGAAGTTCTGAAACATTTCCTGGGCAAAAGAAATTTAAAATTGATGGACACATTTTCAGAGAAGGATCAATGCTTGGGTCCACTGAGGTCAAACTAGAATCAGACCAACTGAAGTTCTCGAGTGTAGGCGTAAAGAAATGGGTGTCACTTCTTGTTTTCACATAAAAAAACTGTCATTTGACTTTAAGTTAGCTTAGCTTCTCCAAGTCAATAGCTTTGTTCCTGAAGTTGTTGAGCAAATTCAATAACTTCCAATTTCACCAAGATGGAATTACAAAGCAATTTTACTCCTTTTTTGAAATCTTCCCTTTGTATGTATTGTACTTAAGACAACAAACACTTCCTTTACATATAAGGTGGTTCCACAATCACTTCAATTCAGATCATACTGGAACACAGCAGAACCTTCTGGAACATTCCAAAACCCTCTGGTCCAGTCATACCCATAATCTATCCCTTTATCCTTGTTCACATTCTGGCCTTGGATACTTTTTTAGGCATACCTCAACCTTTTTCAAACAGAGGATATAATTTTTAAGAGCCTTCCTTACTTTCTTACCTATACATCTGCTTCTCTCTTTCACCACTAACCTGTTTCTGTCTAGTTCCATGTACTTTCAGTACTAGCTGAGACAATCTGTGAAATCTGCTGATAGGTGTGACTATTTTGAGACTGTATAGTGAAGTGGTTAAAAATGAGGCTTTGGGGCTGGAGTTGTGGCTCAGTGGTAGAGCACTTGCTTATCATGTGTGAAGCACTGGGTTTGATCCTCAGCACCACATAAAAATAAATAAAATAAAGGTCTTGTGTCTATCAATGACTAAAAGAACGTATTTAAAAAAATGAGGCTTTGGAGTGAGGCTGTTGGGTTTTACATCCTAACTCCCCTGTTTCCTAGACTTGTGACACTAGGCAAATTGCTTGACTTTTTATATTTGAATCTCCTCATTCCATAAAGTGTCTGCAATACCTATCTCATAGAGCTGATTTGAGGGAAACAGACCATGTCTAATATCTGCCCTATAGCAATTGTCCCTAAGTTTAGGCTCATATTATCATGTTAACCAGGATAAAAATATCTTCTTTAAGTCTTCTCTTTAAAGAAAAAAATAATAGATTGAATGTCTCCATCTTTAGTAAACTGCAAAACTTTTTTGAAAAAAAGCATTTTTAGTTTTCTGTACATCTTCTTTGGTACAGCTATGTGCTGTACAATTTGTATCCCATACAGTTCTCAAAGAACACTTTGGGAAGTTTGTTAAAGAGTTTTCATAAATGAACCATTCCAGTAATACTAAGGGGTCAACCAAGAGGTCACCATATATTTTCAGGGACACAAAATACTTTTCTGAAGTAGTTATTATTCTGCCAGCAAAAGCAATTGCATTGATTCCTATACAATTAAAATTTGTACATGAGTATTGGTCACTCTGACTATACATTTTCAAAATACTTGTGGGATGTTTTCACGAATAAATTTGGGTCCATAATATATATAACTGGGAGTTAACACCATGTGAACACTCACAATGATATTGCAAAATTACAAGTCTGAGAAAAGTGTTTCCAAGGATGCAGGCATATACTCTACATTGAGCTACCCCACCTGGCCCTCAAGGGGCACATGCTCTCTGTTTATGTCCTTGAATGCACAGGCCACAAAATGGGAAAATGTCACAACCTGAGGAGGAGCTATTGGTGGATAATAACTTATCCTTAGTTTTAAATGTCTGTGTCATTTATTCCTTTCAGACCTCTTTGCATTCAAAATAACTCTAAAAACCAACTATAGCTATATAAAGGACACATATTAACAACATGAGAGCAAAAAGAGCAAAAGTTGAACCATATCACTTCCTGAAATGCATTAACAATCATATTTCATAGAAATTTTGGAATCTGCATGGAATAGTCTAGCCTTTTCTTTGGGATTAAATGGCAGAGTTATTGATATGTAACCCAGTGCTCTTAGCAAGGACTGCATTTAAGCTGTTATCTGGGCTGCCAGCTCTACTCTCTAACTCACAATAAACAGCACCAATGAATCATGGAACTCTAACCTCAATCTGGATGGGGTTTCAGAATTCTTCTCCACATAGTGCTCTAGGGAACATAGTGCCAAGGGATCAGAGCTGGAGACAAGTTGGAATCCATTAATCATTTGAAATTTTATTTAGTCTTCTCCTTTCTACTTAAATCAGCCTACCACATTATAAAATGCCAACATGTTAAGAAGATGACTTAGAGAACCTGATGTGAAGGAACCTGACATGAGACTCTTGGCACCACCCATGTGTGATGTTGAACATGGGTTATTTCTCCTGTGATGGGGACTAGCAATGCAGGGTAGTGTGGGAGGTTGGCACCAGAGCACAGGAGGTGGGGAGTTCAGGAAGCAGGGAGGTACCAATAAATAGAAGATGACCTCAGAATTGGAGACATAGGGAACTGGAAATAGAGAAGAACAATGGCAGGCGAATGCATATGAATGATTTAATTTAACATTTGCTATGTAAACCAACTGGCTTCAGGAAGAAACTCCTCTGTATTCTGTCTTCAAAACAGCCAGAAATAAAGGCTTGGACAGGGAAAGGATCACTTGAGATGGACATGTGTGCCTGCCAGGCAGATGTGAGGAGGCCCCAAGGTAAGTGAGGCTGTGAGTGGAGACAGCCTGCCTGCGAAGGAGAGAACAGAGCTGGAGAGGGTAGATGTGATGCTCTGACAGAGTCACAGGGGATGATTGCTGGTAGATGGTGGGTGGGGAAAGGCAGTCAGCAAACTGAAACAGGAATATTCCCTGGAAAGTATTTGGTTGCCCAGAAATATAAATTATCAAAACAGAGTTATACTTTTTAGTAAAAGCAGAGTGAGTAAAAGTAACCTTATCAACAATATCAGAAAAAGAGAGAGAGAGAGAGAGAGAGAAACACCAATCTTTCACTGGATTTGGTAGAGTTGGGGGTCATTGGTGGTCACTGAGTCTTTTTCTACTTCTGTTCCAGCAAGCTCCTTCCATGCCTCATTTTCCATATGCACCTATTAACTCTATAAAAACAACCTCATGATAGACAGCTGTCACCTCCCTGTGCTAGATCCTCAGACCTCTCCTCATCTAGTTATTTGCCAGCATTTGACACTATTTTTTTGCACATTCTGGTGAATGGACTGACAGCCTTGCCATGCCTCCTTTTCTCTCGTGTCAATTTTATCAGAAAGCCTTGCTAATTTTTTTATTATGTATCTTTTCTTCACTTCTGCTACCATCATCTTAGTTCAAGTACCCTCATTTATTTCCATCTCTATAACAACAACTTTATTACTGACTTTGCTATTTCAAACATTGTGCTCAAATTCTCTGTTATTTCCCATTGAGTAGTGGGACCCATGTTCCATTTCACTGGATCTGGGTGTTTTGGGGACCTCACTGGCCAAGAAGTACCATTAAAGTAATGCCATTTGATTTTGGCAAGCGATCATTAAGGCAAGCTTTCCTTTCCTTTCCTTTTGGACAGTTCTGGGAATTGAACCCAGGGCTTTGTGCGTGGTAACCAGGCACTGGACCACTAAGCCACACTCCAGTCTTAGGCTATGTTTACTTATTTTGCTGCTCAAATGCTTATGTTGGGAGCCCAGAGATGCTGGTATCTCCATGCTCTTAGGAAGCCAAGCCACAAGGAGTTATTCTAGCTTGCAGTTCTAGTCTTGGCATCATCTCAGCCAGGAACCAGACAAGTGAGTGAGCAAGGCTTTGGATGATTTCATCCCCTCACCATCAAGTCACCCCATTATTCATCCATCCCAGTTAGAGCTCCAGACATTATAGAGCAGTCCTAAGTCTTCCATATTCCTCCCTTATGCTGACCTTTTACCCTATGGCCTGTCCAAATTCCAGAAAGATAGGATTAGTTGGCATAAGTAAAAGGTTGTTCTAATCTAAATGAGTCTTGGGATGATATTATACAGCAATAGTAACTGAAACAGTGACACATCCCATCTTTCTTCATACATTTTAATCTAATGGAGTAACCTCCCTACTTAAACAGCTGTTAAATTATGTCTCACTGCTGCTATTAGGGCTAAAGATCAAAATTCTGACTTTGATGTAGTGGATTCCACTGTTGTTTTCACCCTCATCTTGCAGCACACGCCCTTTCTCTCTGTCCTCGAGCCAAACTGACGCTCTTTCAGTTCTCTGAATTTGCCATGCTCCTCCTGCCCTTCTCCTTGCACTTCTTTCTTGGTATGCAATTCTCTTCTCTCCTCTGTGTGCATCACTAGTGGTAATTTGTCCTGTAGATCATCAATGGGCTTTGGCCACATGTCCGGGGTCAGATTTCACTGCTGAGACATCTCTCCTGTATCTCTGTACAACATGGCATTGATCACTGCTGGAGAAACTCTGAACTCCATTCTGAAGACACTGGGAAGCACAAAGTGCTTCTGAGCAGAGTAATTTGACTATTCATCTGGCAACAAGATATAAAATGGATTGAAGGAATAATCATAAATAGACTTCACATGGTACAGATTTTTTAGTCAGTTTGCTGCTGCTGTAAAAAAATACCCAAGATGATCAACTTATAAAGGAGGAAAGGTTTATTTTGGCTCATGGTTTCAGAGACTTCTGTCCATGGTTGCTTGACTGCTTTCTTTTGAACCTGTGGTAAGGCAGAACATCATTGTAGGAGCACATGGTAGAAAGAGCTGCTCAGCTCATGGTGGCCAGAAAGAGAGGAGACTATAACCCCACAATTCACCTTGAGGGTATGTCCCTAAGAACCTAATTCCCTCCAACTAGATCTCTTAAAGATCTCACCACCTCCCAAAAGCACCACAAGCTGGCAACCAAAACTTAACACACAGGCCTTTGGGGCACACTAATCCAAATCAGAGTAGACTTTTTGTTGTTATTTGTTATTGTAAATATTTGATTCACATCTGTTTTTGGACTGTTAGTACTACAAGGCCAGAGATTATGCTTGTTTTTGCTTACAGTAATGTTCTTAGTGCATGACATGGAGCTAAACATATTATACACACTCAGTATACACACTGTTTGTAAAATGAATAAACAAACCTTAGTGGTCTACTTATAAGGACAATATTTTTAAACATTGTATTCTATTTAAGAGCTTGGAGAAAGATGAAACCCTTTTAAGTCTGTTCTTGAGGAAATTGCTGTCTGGTTGGGGAACTAGCCTAGGTACCTAATCACCTCTGGTGGTTGAGTTTCCCTTAAATGACAGACACTGTATGGGGAACTTCAAGTATTTAATTTATTCTTCATAACTCCTATGAGACAGGTATTGTTATAATTTTTATTTTACAGATTAGAGAACCAAATCTTAGATTAAATAATTAGTTGTTACGTTTTGGATGTGAGGTATCCCCCAAAAGCTCATGTGTAAGACAATACAATAAGGTTTAGAGGTGAAATGATTGGGTTATGAAAGCCTTAACTCAATCAGTGAATTAAGTCTCTGATAGAGATCAACTGAGAGGTAACTGAAGGCAAGTAGAGTGTGGCTGGAAGAGGTGGGTCATTGCGAGTGTGCCTTTGGGGTACATATTTGGTGAGCTGAGCTTGGTCTCTCTGCTCACTGATCATCATGTGAGCTGCTTCCCTCAACTACACTCTGGTGCCATGATATTCTGCCTCACCTTGAGCCTCAAAGAATGGAGCCTGCTGTCTATGGACTGAGACCTCTGAAATTGTGACTCCCCAAATAAACTTTTCTTCCCTTAAAGTGGTTCTGGTTAGGTCTTTGAGTCATAGCAGCGAAAAAGCTGGCTAAAACATTAGTCCAAGGCTACATGGTTAGTACATAACTCAGGTAGGATTTGAACCAAACACTTTGGTTCTAATACATGGATCACAAACATTATTTTTATTTATTTATTTATTTTGTAAAAAATATTTGGAGAAGAGGAAAAACAGGAAATATAGTAGGTTGGATCAAACTTTTAGGATAAGGAATTTAGATTTTGTTCTGTAAACAGTAGTGACCTATAAATAGTTTTGAGCAGGTGACTTCCATAATCAAAACTGATCCTTCAGCACCCATCACAGAGTGGCTGATACTAGCTTACAGTTGTCACTATATACAATTGGAAAACTGGATGGTGCACATAAAGAAAAAAAAATCTTCCAGGCTTTGGACAAAAGGCACTGTATACCTTGAAAAATGAAGAAAGCAGGTAACTCCTACACTGCTCAGCTTTTTGCCCAGGGGTACTTTCTAAACTGTGGTGAAGGACAGGGACACAAATATTGCAATGTCCTGGCTAGCTGAGAGGAGAGCAATCTGTGCTTGAGAAGATCATGCAGGGCATCTGATCGACAAGCAAAAATGAAGCAAATGAAAATTCTATAACTGAAAAACAACATCAGCAATGAAAAATTTGCTGGCTAGGTTTAACTGCAGATTAAGTTACATAGAAAAAATCTCGGATCTAAAGACAGGGTAATAGAGACCAAGGGACGATAAAAGAGTGAGGTGGTGGGTAAAAAATCTATATGCAGGGACAACATTAAGTAATCTAACACAAATACAATTTGAGTCCTGGAAGGATTGAAAAAAAAAGGTTAAGGAGTAAAAAAATGTTGATGAAAAATCATGGGAAAATTTCAAAATTTGATGAAAAAAATTAAAAGCCCCATAGTTTCAAGAAACTGAACAATCAAAAACAGAATAAATACAAAAAAAAAAAAGACAGCATAATCAAAGTGTTGAAAAGCAGTGATGCAGAGAATTTTTAAGCTGGAGGAGTAGAAAATACATTACCTACAACTGAAGACAGTAAGAATAATGACTACTTTGTTAGAAACAACATAAGCCAGAAAATAATTGAACTTGTTTAAAACTCTAAGAAAAAAAACAATAGCAACCAGTTAATCTATGATTCTATATCCAAGGAAATTATCTTTAAAAATTAAAGTGAAATAAAAACATTTTTGTGCAAGTCAAAGATGAGATAATTTATTACTAGCAAACCTATAGATAAGAGAAGTTCTTCAGGGAACTGAAAAGTTGTAAAATAGGTCCAATTATTACTTCAGACCATGCCTTTGGGAAAGTGATGATCCTCAAACTGGTTTATTAGAAAATGCTTTGTTATTAGTTGATTTTTTGGACTTATTTTCAATATTTTGCAAGCATAGCATACCTTATGCTTATTCCGCTTGGGAAATAACCTTACTACAATGGAGGATCCCCAGCTCATTTTTGTCTTTGGTATTTCATAGAATGAGTATATTGGGGAAACTGAGTCAGGTGAGCAGAGAGTATACAGGAAGGCTGAGGCCACTGGAATGGTCCAGGTTATGGGTGATGAGTGTCCAAACAGGATGCAGGCAATAGGCAATTAAGAACACACATGAAACAGATGCACCTGTGTTAGGATCAGTATGATTCACCACCTGGTTGAATATAAGAGGTGAGGAAAGGGTTCCCAGGTGTTGAGGTAGAGAGCCAGGGTGCCACTGATAAACACAGAAACCTTCTAGATTTAGGGGAATGGAGGTGGAGTGGAAGCTGGGAAGTCAGTGAGGCAGAAGGAGAGACAGGAAGATGGCAACTCGATTTGGGTGCCCTTATTTGACGTTCTGGGCACTTATGTCAGAAAGATTGAGGTTTAAATCTGGGTTCAGCTGTGTGCCCTTAGGCTAGTTATACCATCTCTCCAAGTCTCAGTTTTTTCTCTCTAAATTTGGAAAATGATAACTCCTTCTCTGAGTTATCCTGAAGATTGCTGTAAAATGGAACATGTAAAATGTGGAGCATTGTGCTCTTCATAGAGTACAATACAGGAGTAATGAATCAGCTTCCACCAGTACCACAGCCCAGATGTGTAGAAGCTGTTGCTGTGGTAACAGAGTCCTGGAAAGATGTTATATCACTATGATCACAGAATCCTGAGCAAGGTAGAGCTGTTACTATGGTTACAGAGTCCTAAGTAACATAGTGTTCCGGGGCCCAGGCCAGAGGTTGCTGGGGTTCCCACTAACTGGATTTGGTGATCTGTCCCCATCAGAAACAAGAGAGAGATATAAAAGGGAAAAGTGAATTCGATCATTCAGTTTTTGGCTCAAACCGGGAAGACAAATTTACCTGCCTTCCCCATCCTACAGAAATGTTACCACTTATAAATAAAATGCCAGGAAATATACATACATATATTCAGCCAGGCTGTGTTAGCCAGGAAAATGTTTTAATTCTGGTACTCTGACCTTTGTCATAGCTTCCTGGCACCAGGCTAGGACTTCTGGGACATTCAACTTCCATTCTCAGCATAAGGAGGTGGCTTGGGGAACACAGCTTGAGAAGAAGCTTCGCACCAAAGGGCTGGGAATGAAGAGAAAAGAAAACCAGGGAGTTTCTAATTCTAAAATTACTGTACGATTTAAAATAGCACAGTAGTACTATGATCACAGAGTCCCAAGTGATGTGGAACTGTTACTGTGACTAGAGTCCTGAGTGATAGGACTGTTCTGATAGAGGGTCCTGGGAGCCTAGATGGAAAGGTGACAAAGGACAATGTGGTATTGGCAGATTAAGGAGGATGGAGACTAAGAAGCATCCACTGCTTTTTGTTTCTAGGGACCAATAACCTTCACTGAGAATAATTTTAAGATAGTGCTGGGTGGGATAGCTGGATATCAGGGTGAAGCAGTACATGGGTCATGAAAAGTGGGAGTTTGAAAGCAAGGCTTGCCTCTGGTGTAGGAGTGACAAGGCAGAAGAGCATTCTTTGTTCTTGCTTTTCTGGATTAGGGAGGCAGAAGACTGGGACATGCTTGGAGTCTAATGAAGGAAACCTGAAGAGGAGAAGCAGGGAGGCCAGGGCAGCAGCAACAGGATTCTAAAAGACGGGAAGAGGTATGGTGAGAAGGAAGGGATGGGTGGAGGTGAAGAAAAGGCAATGAAAGGTATATTTATTTAATTATCACAGCAGAATAAGATGCACGCTCATCTGCAGAGACAGTGGAGGTGTGGTTGGGCACTTGAGTAGGAAGGGAGAAGGGGGGCCACTACACAGGGGAGACTGACTGGCAGACGACTGCGGGGAAGTGAAGAACTGCTATTCAGGTGTGGTGGCTGGTTAGGAAGACGGGAGAGGTGACGGATGGCTTGTGTGAATAGGAACCTACCGAGGAAGAGGACAGAGCCACTTTAGGAAGAGCAAGCATTAGGACAAAGGACACAAAGAGGGAAGCCAGGGAGGCAGGTTGGCACCCACCTGCAGCACTGAGGAACGAGGCAGGAATTCACCTTGCCAGAGACCTGCTTCTGGACTCCAGGTGGGAATCATTGGCACTCCAGGCACTTCTAAACCAATTCCTGCAACCAGCTCTGTTTCCTGGCTGCATGAAGAATGGTTTCAAAGGGCTGTTGAGGGCCTAGGGAAACCACCTCAGAGTCAAGGAAGGACCAACATTCCTTCTGGTTTAGCTCTGCCCATGGAGACCTGCCTCCAGGGGCCCAGGATGCCAAGACACTGTGCCCGCCAACACTTTCTAGAAGTAGAAATCTGTTGTGCTTGTAGCACCCCAGGACCCCCAACCCTGTGTAACACCATTCCAAAAGGGAAAGAGGATTATGCTCCCCAATTACCTAGTATAGGTAGAGGGCTGAAAGGTTTGGAAAAGAGGAAGTTGGTTTAGCTTCAGAGCTTTATTCAAAATGACATTGCAGTTCTCCCAGGGTGGTACTTTCCCTTTGTTTCTGGAAAATACAAGCTTTGGAGAGGCTTGAGGCAAAGCTGGGGAAGTGGAAGTTTTCCAGGAACCTCCTACTTTCAGATAGCCTCAGGCCACTTTGATGTTTGGTCTGGGAATCCCAAGTTGAGAAACACTGTTCTAGAAGCCCATTTCCTGCAGATAGCTCTCTCATCCAGATATTGGACAGGAAAACGATCCTGTGTCCTGTGGCAACTCAAACTACACTGTAAGGAAAATAAGGAACTCTGGTCGGTCTGTCATGCCTAGCTACACTCCAGCAGAGACATGCCCTTAACCCAAAGGGGCACGTTTCAGTGGCTGTGGTGGTAACTGTGTCTCTTTGCGGGTCCTCTCAAATCACATCAGATGTCAGAGGGAGAAAGAGAGGCATATGACGAACAGCATGTGTTCTACAAGTGATGAGCAAAAAAATGTTCTCTTGAACATAGACTCCATATTAATTAAAGCTTCTCTACTATATCCATGAGTTAAAACAACGTTCTCTGAAATTCTTTTTTTTAATTGATTTAGTTTTAATTGGTGCATTATGGTCATACATAAAAGTGTAATTCACTTGAAGTGTTCATACATGCCCATGACCTAATGGAACTTCGTTCTGCTGTCCCTCACAGCAGACCTTCTCCCTCCCCCTCATTCTCTTCCTCTGCTCCATTGTTCTGCCTTTTATTTTCATGAGATTCTCCCCACCCTTTTAAAAAATTCCTCATCTCTCCCTAGATTCTGCATATGAGAGAAAACATTCAGCCTTGACTTTCTGAGTCTGGCTTATTTCACTCAGCGTGATAGTCTCCGATTCCATCCATTTACCAGGAAATGACATAATGTCGTCCTTTATGGTTGAGGAAAACTCCATTGTGTATGTAAATCACATTTTCTTTATCCAATCCTCTATTCAGGGACACCTAGGCTGGGTCCATAAAATTCCTTTACAGATTGCCTGTGTCAGTGAGGATGGAGCCACACCTGACGACTGCATAAGTGTGATTTTATGAAGCATAAATGCTGCAGGAGCTCACTAAATCCTTTCTGCATGGCTTTAAAAACCATCACTGTCTCTATGTTGCAGATTTAGACTCAGAAAGGTCACTAAATGGGGCTGGGGCTGTAGCTCAGTGGTAGAGTGCTCGGCACCACATATAAATAATAAATGAATAAAATAAAGATCCATCAACAACTCAAAAAAATCTAAAACAAAGAAAGATCACTAAATGATAGAGCCAAGAAACCACATCCAAGTTGACGCATTTCAGCACTGAACCTTTCTGGTGATTTCCGGTTGCCTCTGATTTCATTGCTCACCTTGTAAAGCTCTCTTCAGACCAGTCCTTCATCAGTCTGGTCTATGGACCGCCACTTTAACTCATCAGGCATTTTCTGCTCCAGCAATCATATTCTCAGAGCTCGTAAATATCCACAGCTAAATTTGTAGCAGGAGTCTGAATTCATGGTAAGAAAGAAGAATTTTGTTTTCATTGGGAGAGAAAATGTGATCAGTAGGGAGATCAGTAGAGAGGAGATAAAAGGACTGGGATAGAATGGAGGGGAGGGAAAGGGGAAATACTGGGGAACCCTATTGGCTGAATTCTATTCTTCTATCACGTGCATGTGCGAATAGGCGTCAACAGATCCCACCATCATGTACAATTATAATTTACCAGGTAAAAATATGGAGGAAAAAAAAAGAAAATAGGATTGGGAGTTGTGACAGCAGTTTTGGATCAACTTTGAAAAGAGGAAGATGAGAACTTGAAGAAAGGAAGCCAAGTAGTATAGTTGGCAGGCCTGGGAGGTGAGGGAGAGGAAACTCAGGACGAGCCAGGAGGCAAGGGAGGAAGAGGTGCAGGAGACAGAAGAGAAATATAAGGCATGTCTTCAGGACAGAGTTGGGGTGAGGTGGTGTAATCAATCCCTCCATGGAACTTACAGTGTCTAAGTCCAGTGACTCCGAACAACTTGACTAGTTCTGAGGGGAAGTAGTTACATGGGAAGTGTGATGTGGTATCCTTAGGAAGAGGTACTGCGTGTCAGTAGAAGTGTCAAGTGCTTTATGTTGTGAGCCCTGGAGAGCATGTTGATCAAGTAGATCCGTGCAGCCCCAGCACAAAAGCATCAGTCGCAGATATGGTGCATGCGACACCAACACTCCTCCCTAAGTCCAGTCCTGACTGATTCAAAGGAACAGGGGTATTGCTGAGCTGTGGAGGTCACAACAGAGCAGCCTCATGGTAAATACTGGTGAATTAGGCTTATCTCTGTATTTTTTAAATTTTTTTTTAGTTGTAGATGGACACATCTTTATTTTTACTTATTTATTTTATGTGGTGTTGAGGATCGAACCCAGTGACTCACACATGTGAGGCAAGCACTCTACCACTGAGCTACAATCCCAGCCCTTATCTCTGTATTTTTAGTGATAAGATATGGGGCAGGTAGCCAAATCCTGTGAGTCAGATGAGTTTCAAGTGCCTCCCCGGGGAATTTTAAGCCTAGGAAAGATAATTCATGGCTTTGTTTTAGTTTTAAAATTAATATTAATTTGGTCAAACTTACAAATTTTAAAATCTAGATTTTCACAGGTTGAAGACCAGCTTAAAAATATCTGCCATTTATAAGTCTAGCAAATTTTAATGAACTTTAATACTACCTGCCCCTTTACAAATTTAGCAAATATTTTCAAATATTTTAAACTGCATTTAGAAACTTAATGTATTTTGTTTTCCTTCTTAAGTATTTAGATTAAAATCTTTACAAGTAGTGAATTAATTCTTACAAAGTTAAATTCTCTTAAGAATTCCAATGCTACATATAAGCTTAAATTTTGTATATGTTAATGAGGATTCTACTAAAGTTGCAAGTCTAAATCAATCATTCTTTTAAAAGAGTTGCAGGAATATTATTCTACTTTAATAGATCAATTTTTTAGGCATTACAAATGCAAACCTTCAGATATATTCAGAATCCTTAACATATAAAACAATATACCATAAAACAATATACCTAACATATAAAACATATATCAATATAAAACAATTATACCATGATTTTGAGTCTTGTTTTATGTATGTGCATGTATCTTCCTGTCTAGGTGTAAATGTCAAGGGACTTCACATGGATTTTGCATTCTGTGTACTTCAAAATTCTTTTAATATTTTTGGTACTGGGATTAAACCCAGGAGCACTTTACCACTGAGCTTCATTCCCAGCCCTCCTTTTTTATTTACTTATTTTTATTTTAATTCAGGGTCTCTCATAGTTGCTTAGGGTCTGGCTAACTTATTGAGTCTGGCCTCCAACTTGTGATCCTCCTGTCTAAGCCTCCCAAGCTGCTGGGATTACTGGCATCCACCACCATGCCTGGCTACTTCAAAATTCTTAATAGATGTTGAAAAGTGACATAGATGCTTATGGATACACCTCATGGATTTGTCTTGCTTTTTTGTGACAAATTCAAGGTCATTCTACTGACAAATCATATGAAATATAAAAAATAAATTGTGCATACTTCTTATTTCATCACGTGTTTAGGCTTGAAGTCTAAATCCACTTGAAATAGACATAATGTACTAAGTTAGAAAAGCCTCAGATGCTACATAAAGATGGTGATGATTGTCATATAGCTATTCACACACCTACTGCATTCCACCTGGATTTTAGGACCAAGATGCCCAGAACAAACCCAACGGGAAAAGCTGGCTCCTTTACAATCATGGTCAAATGTTACAAGCTAATGAAGCATTCAGGGTTTTATGGAAAGAATTAAGGGAGATATCTGTACTATGAAGAGGCTCTGTTAAGTAATAGGAGTTCAAAATGCTAGTTGAGAAGGAGAATGAGAAGTCACAAAGAAGAGAAAATGAAAAATTCAAAATTGGTTTCAGCTTCCCGTTTTGATCATCTCTGTGGTTACCTTGATGCCTGCCCAAGTTAAATAAGGAGGAGATTATAAACATTCTCTGGGCACACTGTCCTTCCTATTATTAGCCTGAATTAGCATCCCTTAGTCACTGTATACATGCCTCATGCATTAGTCAGTGTTAAAAGTAGAGACCTCAAAATAGTGTGGCTTAATCAAGACAAAAACTTACTTTCTCATGTAACAGTGCTTGGATAGGCAAATGGCTCTGGGAATAGGTGCATGGATCTTTCTCTTGAGGTCACTTAGAATCCCTGGCTCCTTCTAGTTCACTGCTCTGACATTTCCTGGCTGTGGGCCTCATCCTCTTTCATGAAGCTGGCTCACTGCCAATGCCATCTTGCAGTTAATAGAGGAGAATCTGCACTGTTTCTGGCAAACTTGTGTTAATAGGTGCTAGAAGCTTGTGACAGAGAGATTAGCCAAGAACTTTGGCATATTTTTTGTAGCCAATAGAACATCTCTCTATATAGGAATGTTTAGTTTAAAATATTATCTGGTATAGTTTTAGCATTAGGATAAATATTTAGCTTGCAGAAGCAGAAATTATCCTACATTTATGTAACGTGCAAAATCTTTGTGCTATTATTAAAGCAAGAACTGAAATGGTTTCTTCCTTAAAATCGCCATGTAAGTTTCTACCATTACCTATCCATTCTTTAGCTCTCCCAGTTTTTCTTATTTCTGCTATGAGAAGAAAAGTAATTACTAATTTAACTAGTGTAATCTATGCTCCAGAATGATTAGTCTACAGTTAATTGGGGATAAGGTTTTAAAAGTTGGAAACTAACAGTTATTAAGGGTCTACTATTGTCAGACACTAAGCTAGTTTTCAAAAAAAGTATTATCTTATTTATATCACTCAGAAACTTATTAATCTACCCCATTTAGAGATAAGATATCCACGACTTATGGAGAATTTAAGTGATTTTTCTAAAGATTAGAGGGTTAGAAGTCTCCTGGGCAAAACAGTGGTCCTGCAAGGAGCATGGAAGATCAAAGGTCAAGTCTGCTGCACTGTATAAAGACTTCTGCTCATCACTAAATTTGTCCCTGAGTGTGTCAGGAGTTAGCCATCCTGTCACCAGGCCTCACTGTCACCATTGGTGAAGTGAGAGAATTGGGTGGAGACACACACACACACACACACACACACACACACATACACACAGATAATTTTTGGTATCAGGGATTGAACCTGAGGGCACATCCCCAGCCCTTTTTAAAAAAATATTTTATTAGAGCCAGGGTCTCGCTGAGTTGCTTAGGGCCTCACTATGTTGATAAGGCTGGCTTTGAACTTAGGATCATTCTGCCTCAGTCTCCCGAGTAGCTGAGATTACAGGCGTGCACCACCGTGCCTGGCTGATATTGTTTTTTTTTTTTTTTTTGGTACTGGAGATTGAACTCAGGGGCACTCCACCACTGTGCCACATCCCCAGCCCTATTTTGTGTTTTATGTAGAGACAGGGTCTCACTGAGTTGCTTAGCGCCTCGCTGTTGCTGAGGCTGGCTTTGAACACGCGATTCTCCTGTCTCAGCCTCCCTAAGTGCTGGGATTACAGGCTTGCGCCACCGAGCCCAGCTCCGGTTGATATTCTTTAAAGTATCTTTTGTTCAGAGTTTGTACTTCTTCCTTCTCTCAGTGTTGACATTTACTGAGAATTTTGGACAAGAATCTAACTGATAAAATCCATTTTACGAAAAAGGTTATCTGATGATACTTAGCCTAGTTTCAGAAAGTGTAATGCTGTCTTTTTGGCAAAATCTTTCAAAACCCCTTGTTTCATTTTTACCGTTGGAATTTTACACTCAATGTAAAAGGCACTCTTAGCAGATGTCACTAGACTGATGGGATTGCGTAAAGCAAAACAGGAGACTTGACCCTTCCATCAACTGCAGATCCTGGAAAAATAACTCATTTACTCAGACACTAAGCATTGCAAGTCTTTCTGACTTTTGTCAACTGGGTAGATGAGAAATACCATAAAATAGTATCTAAAATGCATTTTTATTATAAAAATAACATCAGAATATTTACATGCATTTTTTGGTCATTTGAAGTTTTCTTTTGTAAAATGTGGGTTTTATTAATTTTTTAAAAAATTTATTGGCTGATAAAGTCTCCTAATGTATTAAGGATATTAAATTCAACCTTGCTATGAGACTCCTGGCCACTTTGCCCAGCATTCATATGTGTTAATTTGCCTAAGGATTTAATTTGTCTAAGGCATAACAGTGTATTTTCTTTGATACTTTCTGGTACATTTTTTAATCACACTTTCTTGTTCAAATGCCTATTCCCACAAAGAGAGGAATTATCTGCTATTTCTTCTTTTTTCTCTTAATAGCTAACATATGACTTGGATTACAGAACATGCTTTTTTAATGTTTCTCAAGCAAACAAATAAAAAGTTCAAGAGAAGTGATCGTGAGATTTACATGTTGCACGGGTCATCTTAGCACTGATGGAATAATTAGGATCTGTATTCTTCCCTGAACTTGGCAATGTATGCTAGGACAACCTGGAATACAGATGGTTGAAAATTGGCCATCTGGTTTAAAATTGCACCAGGGAACGGGAGAGCAACACTTGCAAAAAGGATATAAATAATTACAGAAGGTTGGCAGGGAAAGAATTCCCCATGGGAGACAAGAGATTTCCTATGCCTTTAGTTGCATTATGTCATAATTTCTTTTCCTTCCATCTTTAAAATAAGGAGACTCATTGTCTGAATTAGGTTAAATACCATTTTTCCCAGAATTAGGAGAAAAGTTAAAGAGTCTCTCGTGATGTTGAACAATGGCTGTGAGCCATAGCTTCCAGTTGGATACCAACTAGTATAGTTAGTATCATGATCACAAAGATAAACAACTACGGTTTGGGTGTACTGAATGCATTTTTGACTTTTATAATATTTTCAACTTAGGGAATGGATTTTCAGGATACAATTCCATCATAAACCAAGGGAAATATAAATACATATGTAATATGAAAAAAAGCAAAATTGACTTTTTAATTAAGTGCTCTGTATTAACTTTAAAGTTGGGGACCAGCTGAGTAGGTGGTACAAACTGTAATACCAACGATTCAGGAAGTTGAGGCAGGAGGATGACTAGTTCAAAGCCAGCCTGGGTAACTCAGTGAGGTCCTGTCTCAAAATAAATAAATAAATAAAAAGGCCTGAGGATGTTGCTCAATGGTAGAACCATTGGATTCAATCCCTAGTACCAAACACACACACACACACACACACACACACACACACACACACACAAGTATTTTCTATAGCCTTTTGCTTGCCCTCTATTTATAGTATATTCAGATGTAATTGAGTTGACATAATTTTTGTTATTATGATTTTTACTTTTCTCATTGTATCAGGAAAGCCAATATTATCCTCACCTCATTATAAAATCAATGTTTAATTATATATATTTATAGCTTTCCTTTTTTAGTTTTTCCTTTTAAACCTCTAATCCATTTGAAATTTAACTTTTTCATTTATTAAAATATATTTTATATTGCTGATAATATATTCATAGTGCTTATATTGACATGTCTGTCATGCTTACATTAATCTAAAGTGGTCTTAACACCAACAATTTAAAAGCTGTTCTTTCTCCCACATTTGATAGCTGAATTTTTAAATCCTGGTTTTGGTTCCTATGAATGCTTCATCTGGTTTCTAGGTTTTTATTTGGTGTCCTTAAGCTGTCTTTTTTTTCCTGTGACTATTCCATACCACTTTATTCCTGAAATATATTGGATGACAGTAGACCTACAGGAAAATCTCAAGAAAGTAATCTCCCATTACCCTAAACTTTTATTATTTTTCATATTTTCCTGGCTTGTCTCAAGTATTCCTGAAAAGCTGAGGAAAAAAATGAAGATATTAGGTAATATGCAAGGATTCCTGTTGTAGAATCTGGTAACTTCTCAGTTACCTTAACTGTAAAGTGGGGGTAATAATTGGCCCTTCCTTTTTTTTTTTTTTCAGTACTAGAGATTGAACCCAGCTCTTTCCCACTGAACCACATCCCATCCCTTTTAATTTTTATTTTGAGTTAGGACCTCATTAAATTGCTGATGATGGTCTTGAATTTGAGATCCTCCTGCCTCAGCCTCTTGAGTTGCTGAGATTACAGTTGTGCAACACCACACCCCAATTAGTCCCTACCTTTTAAGTTTATAATGAGCACTTAATAAGAAGTCACTTTTGTTTTTTATTTATTTATTTATTTATTTATTTATTTATTTTGACATTGGAGATCAAACCCAGGGCTTTACACATGTTCAGCAAGTACTCTGCCACTTAGTTACACTTCCAGTTCTAATTGCCCTATTTTATTTTATCTTTAATTTAGTTTTAGACTTATTTTGTCAAATTAAAAAAAATTCATTGTAAGTCTTTTTTAAATGGAATCTTCCCCTCTCAAAGCATGACAGGGCACGCGCTTTCTTTTATAGCTCCCAGAAAATTTTGCATTTGAAATTGTATGTATAGATATATAGTATATCTATACATATTTATATAGTTCACACAATTATTTTATCACACACAATCAGAAATAGGACTGGCAGAAAATATGTGTGCATGTTAGAAAATTATCTCTGAGCATGAATTAGGATGTGAGAATTTTTCACTGATTATGATTTCTATACATTTCAACATTTCTTCACTGAATATTACATTGTAAGAAATACCTTATTTTACAATGACTCAGTTGCCCAACTATTCCAGTACCTTGAGCTTCAGACATAGGGGCTGTACCTGCTAGACATTATATGTACCAGAAACATATTGGCAAATAAACTGTTGTTTTAGAAAGATGTGTCATCAGTGAGGGAAGCTGATTTCAAGAGAACTGAGCAGGATCTTGAAGCAAAACAATTTTAAGTGGATGACTAAATGGGCTTCCTGAAAATGCATGTGTGTGTACTATCTGAAATCACCACTTTGTTTCTTAAGTCTAAATTTTCTTGGGATGCTTCAATGTGTTTGGATTTGATCTCAGGATAATCTGTCAGGCATATTTACAGAACAGGAGAAGACGGTGAATGAAGGACATTCAATTTTTACCAGCCTCAGATAGAAACTTCTAGATTTCTAGTTTTTAGACTTCAAACTATAAAGGAAAGTGCTGACATTTATTTAAATAGGTGGAAAGAATGAGAACATGACCTACAGATCATCTTTTACTGTCATGATCTTACAGTGTCAGAAGGTGAGGAGTGTCTTTGAGACACCAGAGAACAAAGGCACTCCACAAGCGAGATACCAATAATATGCTCCAGGAATCTGATTTTCTTCTTGCATTCTTACTGTGTTATAAAGTGAATTGTTTGGAGATTTCAGAGAACAAAGTCCACCATGATTCGAATGTTTCCCATCAAGAGAAGATCTCTGATCAAAGAGAAGAATGTCTGCCTGAAGTCGTGAACCCCCATCTAAGGCTAGCCCTGGCTCCTCCCCACTGCTCTTAGAAGCCCTTCTATTGCAACTGGTGCTCCCACTGTCTGCTGCTAGCCCCTTGAGGTTCTTCTCATCATCCAAAGAGATCTGTCCCCACCAGGCCTCTCCCATGCCATTGCTGACCTGTGCTGATTCAAGGCAGCCCTGAGATTGTCAAAGCAGCACAGTGGAAAGTTGTTTCTCATGACTAGATGAATCTGTTTCCTTCTGATACATAGGCCAAGAAAGATCTGTCGAATATATAAAACAAACACGTAGAAGTGAAAAGACTTTATCTGATTAGACTGAGCAAGAAGTTCTTTTAAGAGCTATGGAACAATCAATATTTAAGAGCAGAAGTTTCTTCTGATAATAGAAACTCCAGAGTTACAATAGATGTGGCTTCCTGACAATGCACCACATCCACTGAGTAGGAGTGTAAGTTGAATTATTGATTCCTTTATAGGGGAAATAAAATGCAAAACTAAGTAAATAAGATAAAAGCCATGAGGACCAAGTTATTACATTTTAGCAAATATCCCTGACTTCTAGATCCTTGTTAAATACACAAGGAAAGGAATTACAACTCTTAACAACTATTATCTATCTATTGCAACAGCAAATTAAAGTTGAGCAGCTGATACTACAGTTTATTATCTGCCACAGTTCCTGAGGGTCAGGAATTTGAAAGTGATTCAGGTAGGTGGTTCTGCTTCAGAATCTCTCAATTAGTTGCGGTCCAGCTATTGGCCACATTTTGTCATCTCTGAAGACTTGATTGGACTTGAGGATTCACTTCTAAATCACTCCTGTGGGTGTGGGCAGGAGGTGTTAGAGCATCTCGATCTGGTGCATGCGCTGTGGCTGCTCACATCATGGCTTCTCAGAGCCATCAAGAGCAGAGTCCTAGATGGGCACTACACGCCTTTCATAACCTAGTCTCAGAAGGGCTGTGTGATTACTTATTCCATATTGTGTTTATTACACTGACTTCGCCTGGTACAAGGTGTAGAAAACTACACAAGGGGTGAACATCAGGAGGCACAGATCATCAGGGGCCATCTTGGCGACTGGCTGCCATACCTATTAAAAATGCTTTTCGTCCAGAGCTCACAATTTCTAGCTTCTCCTTTGCTCATTCTTTTGCTTAAACTCGTCAAAGCTGGGGAGGGGCATGTGAACCTTGCTAAAATGTGGAAAGATTTAAATATGTTTTCTAGAAACCATTGTTTAAGCATTTTCCATTCTTTTATTTTGGGGAAGGTAAGGTCAGGGGTGAGTGATTTGGAGGGTGGGGAAATACAAAGATCAAAATTATTTTTTCTTCTAGATGAACCTATCATTTTAATAAAACTTCTATTCCCAAAATCCACAAATCAAGCACCTCTATTAACTCTCAACTAAACAAGGGCCTTTTCTGAACAGCTTTCATTCCTGCTTATAATTTTTAATTTTTCATATAAAGAGTATGTCATCCAAAATCTTTACCAACTAACTGCTTCAGTAGCATCAAGATCAGCCAATTCAATTCCTGAACAGGGAAGATTTTTTTTTCATCCATTGTGGAATCATAAAAGATGTGAATGAACACTACAGTAAGTTTATTTCCTGCTTAATGTCAAGGAAGGGCTCCAGGGTAAGGGGTGAGGTAAAAACAGGAAGCTAGGTTATATATTTGGTTCGATAAGAATTTTCTGGGTCGAAATTCTACTTCCCCTCCAGTTTCCTTCTTTTTCATACATGCCGGGATTTTTTTTTTTTACAAACCATTTAGACATGTGTATTTGCAGAACTTTTTTTTTCTTTTTTGCTTTTTTCGAGAAATTATTCCTTGGGATATTAAAAGAGCGAGTCACATTAGTCAACCTGTTTAGTAGGCTGTAGTAACCAGGCAAGGGGAGAGAAGTTTTTAGAAGTAGGGAAAAGGGTGGTCATACAGACGTGAGGGTGACAAAGAAATGTGACAGAGAAAATTGGATTTGCTGATGCTACTTCCGATTGTTTCTAATAGAGGTGCAACTTTTCTTGCAGCCTAGCACCTTGGTGGATCTGGGATGAGCAGTGGGGAACACCAATGTTCTCCCAAGCACCTCTAGGAGGGAATGGTAGTGGTGGGGAGTGGGAGCAGGAGAGAGCCCTGGTAGGTGGGGGGCAACCCTGCGGGGGGCTGTGAGATTGGCCATGTGTGTACAAATCTGTAGCATCACATTGCATTTTAGATGTAAATGGATTTGATGTAAATAGATTTCTCATGAAAAGTAGAGAAGAGGCTTTCTTCTGTTCTGTCCAGCAGAACAGACATGGGACTTCTGGACACAGAAGCTTGAGACACCAGGGATCATGCAAAAACCATTCTCCTAGGAATTAGCTGATGGGAAAAATCAGACGGGACTCTGATTTTTCACAAGCTGTGAACTGGTAATGTGTCTGAACCAATTATTTCTAGTTTTTCAAGGCACAGAGAAGACCAGCTAACATCTTGGTTTTGTCAGTTTAGTGAGATTAAAAGATATTTTTGATGAACATAATTATTGTACATATTACAGTATGATCTTTCAACACAGACATAACACATGTTCTGATGAACTTGGAGTAATTAGCATTTTGGACAATAATAAAACTCATTTTGGTTTGGGTGAACAGCTAAGATGTCCTCTCCATGCAGACACACTCCAAACACAAGCACTTGCAAACATGTGTACACACACACACACATGCATGCACACACACACACCTGTCATTTGTTTACTCTTCAGAAGAACCAATCTGTCATCCTCATCTCAAATGAATGAGTTTGACTAATTTTGATCTCTCCTTTCATGTTGTTGAATGGTGCCTTCCTGGAGAGAATTGCCTTCTGTTGGTTTGGGGTCACTTTCATTAAGGAGATTTACCTCCAAGGGGTACAGTCATTTTAATGGGTAAATCATAGTTGGGGTGCACCTTTCAAGATCTTCAGGACTGGGGAAAGATCCTGCAGAGGGGTTGGGGCTAGACTCTTCCCACCAAGTATATGCAAGAGCAGATATCTCTGAATCCATATCTTGCAGAGCCTTTGCAAATAGAAACTTCCACAAGCCAATCATGGAGCTTCTCATTTCCCTCACCTCTTCATTCAAATGTGACCTTCTTATTATTAACTCTAGATGACCTTTCTGATGTTGGCCTCTGGATTTAACAACTTTGCTGGAAGCACTGGAAATGCCATTTTTGATCTTGATAGCAATCAAGTGCATAAATGTGTGTGATAAATACTTTTTGAAGGATAAGTTCCATAGCAGAGATGGTTTGGGTTTCTAAACACTGCTATTGCAATACTTACATGATGGTAACAGATATCAGGAGATACAGCATTAGAGAAGAACCATAGCTCAACCGCACTAGAGAGATGGAAAAACCATTCTATCTTGAGTAAAGACTTAACAGTCTCTTAATAATCCATCTTAATTTTTAAAAGTACTCTGATCCTTGAAAAGTTCTTGGTTTAAATCTCAAGTTTTCAGATTTGTAAAATGCTATATTTCTGCCCCTTATATTCATAGTCTTAAGTTCCTAGAGTTCAGAAACGAGTTCCATTATCTCTTTCATCTCTAATAGAGTTGAAAGATGCATGTTGGGCACATCAATAGGTACTGTTTGATTTATTGCTTATGTGAATTTTCTCCAGTTCCCTAGCCGTGGAATATTAATGACAGAGGTCTTCATATGAAAATTTTATATTAGGTAATTGGAATCACCATTTTTCCTTGCTATGTACATTTACTTTTTATGTAAGGTGCCCATAAATAAGGAGAAGAGATAATTTGGGTCCCTTGTGGAAGACTGAAATCTTGATGCAAATACAAAAGGAGAGATATTGAAGGTGGGGTGTTACCCTAATTTTGTTACTGACTTGACATAGATCTGACATTTAGATATGGTGCATGTTATCAATACTACTATCTTTTTTGGGGGGGTCCTGAGGATTGAACTTGGGGGCACTCAACTACTGAGCCACGTCCCCAGGGTCTCACTGAATTGCTTAGTGTCTGAGTTGCTGAGTCTGTCTTTGAAGACACGATCCTCCTGCCTCAGCCTCCCAGTTTGCTACGATTACAGGCATGTGCCACTGTGCCTGACAATAGTACTATATTTTCAAATACATTTGAAGGTTTATTTTTATTTTAAACACAATCATACTGGGTGGAAAAGATAAATAATGATAAGGCAGAAAATCATTAGTGCTAAATTTATGGACAACAGTTTACATAGGTCATTCATTTAATAATGACAATAATATCCTTTGCAGAAGAAATTTAGAGAGGGTAGGAAATTTGCCCAAACATACATAGCCAGTAAGAGAAAAGCCAGGTTATATCTAAAGCTCCTGTTCTCTCTCTATGTTGCAAGATTTGGGCAGATGGCACCTCCTGATTATTCAGAAGTCATGAACATTTAGAAAAACAATTGCATTGATAAATAAGCTTTGTTTATCCAGAATTCTAATACTTGGAACATGTGTCCATAAAATCTCTATTACCACCATCTGAAACAGGCCATCTGAGGGGCATGTGGAAAGAGTCCAGTTTTGGGAGCTTTGGATTCTGGATTTACCTTGTACCAGCCATTACTTTGAGTAAGGTAATTAGCCTCTGTGAGCCTCCTAGTACCCTCTGTGGATTGCATGGGATATCTTGTGCAAAATCGATGCACCTAGAGCTGGGTGTACATTTAAGCAACCTGAAGAAAGTGCCAGAATCTTCAGAATATTGACACTGATGCGTCAACAATGGAAGTTGTTGCAGAAGTGTGCACTGTTGCTCTTAAAGGTGCAACTTTGGGGAACTTAAATCTATGGACCCATAAAGGGCTATTGAAGGACCTGCCACCTAGTCAGGGAGGTGGAGACTGGGTGATTTTGTTGAAGCATTCACCCTCAAGGAAGGCAAACTGTAATTAAAATGAAATGTGAGCATCTGCAAGATTAGAACAGGAAAGACAACTTCATCAAAGATCTTTGAAGGAGAAGGAGGTGAAAACTGCAGGAGATATTTGTTAACAGTATTGTTTGTCAGTTTTGGCTTATCAGTCACTGGGTTCCTGTGTCTTAACTGATAAGGAAAACAAGAGGTTTTTAAAGATTAGATAGCTATTGCATTTTGCATAAAGCTACTAGAGAAATTGCCCTTTAGAGTTAGATAATCTCTGTGGATAGCAAGTTGAAGAAGAGCTCAAGTAGGACTGGAGACTGACTGATGGTGAGTGTATTCAGGGTGTTTTTCAAAAATGCATTTATTTCAAAGGGGATAGAACTTTCAAATACAACGTTAGATTAAGAATAATAATTGCTGTGATTTTTTCTTGTGAGAAAAATAGTATTATCAATGGGAAAACCAAGTTGCAGATTGATGTAGTTCCTTGAAATCATTTTTGTAGGATACAGAACTTTGGTCTAATGTATCGGAAAAGATCTGGTTGAAGGTAGGGAAGGATGGGCACTTTGCAGCATACATCTAGAATGATCATCTCTCAGAATTACTATTTATGGAATTCACTAAAATCTAGAAGTAGTGTTTTCTCAGGGTGGGCAAGGAAAAAGAACCAAGGGAGCAGGGGGCTGCTGGCCACAGGCGTAAGCGAGTTCCTTCCATTTATCCACTTACCAGCAAATGACAAAATTTGATTCTTCTTGTGGTTGAGGCAAATTTATTGTAAATATATACTACCTTTGAAAACTTTATTTATCTGTTGATGGACACCTGGGCTGGTTCCATAACTTGGCTACTGTGAATTGTGCTTCAATAAACATTGGAATGCACATTTCATGTAGTATCCTGAATTCAGTTCTGTGGGATAAATAACAAGGAGTGGGAGAATTGGGTTGTATGATGGTTTCATTTCTATTTTTTTTTCTTTTAATATATTTTATTTTGTTTTTAAAATTTGAGACAGGGTCTTTTTAAAATTTATTTTTTCTAATTAGGTATACATGACAGCAGAATACATTTTGATTCATTGTACACAAATGGAGCACAACTTTTTTTTTTTTTTTTTGGTACCAAGGATTGAACTCAGGGATAATTGACCACTGAGCCACATCCCCAGCCCTATTTTGTGTTTTATGTAGAGACAAGGTCTCACTGAGTTGCTTAGTTCCTCACTGTTGCAGAGGCTGACTTTGAACTCACGATTCTCCTGTCTCAGCCTCTCAAAGTGCTGGGATTACAGGCATGCACCACCGTGTCTGGCTAATGGAGCACAACTTTATTACTCAGCATTAAAAGAGAATAAAATTATGGCATTTGCAGGTAAATGGATGGAGTTGAAGGATATCATGCTAAGTGAAAGCATGAGGATAAGTGAAGGATATCATGCTAAGCCAATCCCCAAATCCACAGGCTGAATGTTGTCTCTGATAAGTGGATGCTGATCCATAATGGGGAAGGGGGAATGGGAAGAATGGAGGAACTTTAGTCAAAGAGGAGGGAGAGGAGGAGAGGGGACATGGGGGCAGGAAAGATGATGGAATGAGATGGACATCATTGCCCTACATGTATGACTGCACATATGGTGCAACTCTACATCGTGTACAACCAGAGAAATGAAAAGTTATATTCCACTTGTATACAATGAATCATTCCTAGTCTTTTCAGGAACCTCTATACTGCTCTGCACAGTGGCTGTACTGATTTACAATCCCACCAGCAATGTATTAATGTGCCTTCCTCCCACTTCCTTGCTGGAAATACTTGTTATTTGTAATCTCAATGATTGCCAGTCTAACTAGAATACAATGGAATATCAGTGTGGTTTTGATTTGCATTTCCCTGATTGCTAAGGATATTGAACATTTTAAATATATTTGTCACTTAAATTTCTTCTTTCAGGAAATGTCTATTAAGATTATTTGTCTATTGATTGGTGTTAAGTTTTTTTTAAATATATATTCTGGATATTAATGTTTTCTCAAAGGAATAGCTGGTCATCAGTTTCTCCCATTCTGTAGGACCCTTGTTTATGCTTTTGTTTCCTTTGCTATGTAGAAGCTTTTCAATTTGATGCCATCTCACTTATTGATTCCTGGTTTTATTTCTTGAGCTTTAGGAATCTTGTTAAGGAAGTCGAAGCCTCTGCTAATATGCTGGAGTGTTGACCTTGTATTTTCTTTTAGCAGTTGCAAGATTTCTGTCCTAATTCCTAGGTCTTTGATCCACTTTGAGTTGATATTTGTGTAGGGTGAGAGATAAGGACTTAGTTTCATTCATCATACATATGGATATCCAGTTTTCCCAGCACCATTTGTTAAAAAGGCTCTCTCTTCTCCAATGAATGTTTTTGTCTCCTTTGTCAAGGATAAGAAGACTCTATTTGTGTGAATTTGTCTCTCTGTCTTCTATTCTGTTCTGCTGGTCTTCATGTCTGTCTTTATGCATCTCTATGCTGTTCTGGTTATTTTAGTCTGTAGCATAATTTGAGATCAGGTATTGTGATGCCTCCAGCATCACTCTTACTGTTCAGGATTGTTTTAGCTATTCTGGGTCTTTTATTCTTCCATATGGATTTTAGGATTATTTTTGCTAGTTCTGTAAAGAATGTCATTTGTATTTTGATGTGGATTGCACAGAACCTATAGATTGCTTTTAGTGGTATGGCCTTTTTGACCATATTCATTCTGTCCATGGAGGTATGCTTCTCTGTAGCTGCAGCAGCTCTTTTACCAGATCTTGAAGCAAACTATTCATGATCCCTTGTCCCAAATCCCCTTATGAGCATTATTATCCCATTTCGGCTATTCCATGGGTAGTATTTGAGATAGAACACTCTGGACTGAGGCAGACCTGCATTTAATCCCTGCTCTTACATTTATTTGTTGCACAACTCTATATCACTGACTGAACTTTTTCAATTCTTGGGTTTCTTACCTTTAATAATAGCATGTTGATACTAACATCAGGTTCCATGGGTGATTTCTAAAGATCAAATTGATGTTAAGTGCTCAGTGTAGTACTGAGCAAACAATAACAAAAGTACTGAGCAGACAATAACAATGATGTGAAACTTTATTGTTTTTATATTTTTTCTTTCCTGCTCTTGGAAATTTTAACTCTTTGTCCTATAGACAGGCTGACGTAGTTGGTAATTCAAAAGTTACAGAATACTCAGCAGGATGTTTTTTTATTGGAGGGGGGAGCAGGTACTGGGGATTGAACCTAGGGCACTTAACCACAGAGCCACAACCTCAGCCTTTTGTATTTTATCTTTTATTTTGAGACAATGACTCACGAAGTTGCTTAGGGCCTCACTAAGTTGCCAAGGCTGACTTTGAACTTCTGATACTCCTGCACCAGCCTCCTGAGCTGCTGGGATTACAGGAATGTACCACTATGCCCTGCCCAGCAGGACAACTTGAACAAGTTATTTGGGTTAGGAGGTTGAATCTAAGCTATTTTCCTCTGTGGATGCTTGTGTTTGGAGATGTGGCCTCACAGTTCAAGTTATGAATGTTTTGTTTTGTTTTGTCTGGAAAGTCTTTGGTTTTTATGTGTGTTTTCCTGTAGGAGAATTCTTCATTTATGTCATTCGAAATATTTATCCTATGATCACAAAGGTCTGGATTTGTCCACTGACTACATTCCCCAGTTTTCTCAGAGTACAGAGGCAGACAATGCAATGGAGAGGGCCTCTAAAGTTTGGGTAACGTTGAGCCAGGTTGACATCACTGGGCGGCACACAGCGCCAGACTTTCTCATCAGAGGTGATGCTAAAATTATGTGTGTATTTGTGTGTGAGTATCCATGTGCATACGTAGTAGAGACCCAGGGCAGGGTGGAAGGAAAAGGTCTCTCTGGCCTGGAACAAAATTCTAACAGCAACCCAAGGTCTAGATGCCAAAAAAAGAAAAGTAAAAAGCTATATTATGAATAGAGACTGAGGATTGGGCTCGACACAGGGGAGAATGGAGAAATGGGGCCGTGATGGGATGTGGTAAGGGAGGGGGAGTTTCCAACTTGTCTGGGACACATTTTTCCTTAGCTACCTTATTTATGATATGGTAGCAGTAGCTGCCCCAGTAATCATTCATTGATCCTCTGCTTCCCACTAGCTCCCAAGGTGAGCACTTTGCATATACAACATCCTGCCATTCATATGGTGGTTATGTAAGGGAGGGAAGAAACAAAGATCTGATTGGCTCAGATACTGGGCATTCAACTGAGAGCCTTATGGATACGCATGTGGTTGGTTTGAGTCCCCAGGACTGGTTTTGATGCTAGGTGTGACAGAATCCCAGGTGGAAATGGACGATGCCCTAAAGATAAAACACAGAATATACATGATGCCCACTAAAATGTAACTGAGATTTAGACAACAGCTTATAACTTCTTCCCAAGGTGGGTAGATGGTTTTGAATTTCAATAACCGCAGACCCTGTCCAAGACCACCTGTCTTTTGACAACTTCCTTAACCGTCATTTAAGAGTGGATGTTAGCTGCTAGTTTTGAGCCCTTTCTCAGCCAGGAGTTGAGGTTTCCCTCTACCTTCCTCTCAGAAGCCTTATAGTCAAAGTGTGACCTAGGGACCAAGGAATGAGTCCTTGAGCACTGTCTCTTAGCCCCACTGAACCCCAGCTGAGGCTTCCAGGATGGGGTTTATGCCTGACAGAAAGGAATGGGATGATATGGGTGCACCTGGGGTTCCTGATCACTCTCCCTGCTCCTCACTCTCCCTACCCATACTTGAGATGGATTAGCATTTCTAGAAGTCCTCTTCACCCTGAGTCCTTAGTTGATCAGAAAATAGCCCCCACCCTCTGCTGCCTGCCTGACTGAAAGAACGCCACAGCATATCTGAATGGTAATTGAATGTTTTCCATACACCATCTGAGCAGCAACCTTGATCTCTGAAGGGAAGCACAGAGTCTTGATACCCATGTTGAAGATCAGTTTCCCTGGATGTCACTCCTCAGTTTGAATTCCCTCTTCTCCTTGCGAGCAGGACTGTGATAGATTCTGGTTGTAATGTTCAACGTTGCTTTTCTTTTTTTGAACTGTGATGTCTAAATTTGAGCTGCTTAGTCCCCTGGCAAGTTTCAGTTAGATCATTCCAGACATACATACCAACTTTTAAAGACCACAGATACTATGCATAAGAGCAATTCTTTAGTACAACTAACCCTCCATGTAAAGTGAATAATACTTTCAAAATCTGATCGACATTAAGATTTTTAAAACTAAGATATTCTTAAATCATGGTGACTATACAAATGACTTTAGAATGAGTTTGGCTCCTGCTTTTTTTTTCTTTTTGGTACCAGAAATTGAACCCAGAGGTGCTTAACCACTGAGTGACATTCCCAGCCCTTTTTTAGATTTTACTTTGAGACAGGTTCTCACTAAGTTGCTTAGGGCCTTGCTAAGTTGCTGAGGCTGACTTTGAACTTGCCATCCTCCTACCTCAGCCTCCCAAGTTGCTGGGATTATAGGCATGCCCACCATACCTGGCATGCTACTGCTTTTATTAAGGGAATATTTTGAGCAAATTAGAAGTTCAATGGAAACATGAACTTTTGTTTTGTTTTGTTTTGTTTTGTTCTCTGTCCTTCAGTCTCTGTTGTCAATCAGATATACAGTTTTGCCTCAAGCCTATGAGTCAAATCGCTGGCTTATTTACCCACCTTTTTTTTTCTTTCTTTTATTACTTCCATCTTTCTAATAAAAGCATTCTTAAATCTGACAAGGATTCAATTAAGTAAACATATATTTGGAGATGTGATTAATCCTTACGTTTACTCAACAATAGTCAGTTCGTTCATTTCTTTCCATTCAAAATATGTTTACTGAGGACCAACTGGCTGGATATATAAGTGAACAAAACAGACATACATGATACATAAATCAAGCATTCAGTAATGTTAGATGGTTATAAACACCAAGGGAAAACCATGGAGCAGGGTAAGAAGACAGGGGCTGGGTGGTTAGCTGGTCCGGTGGTGGTGGGTGGTGGGCCTCATTAACAGGGCAGGAGTGAGCCACACAGATGCCCAGAGGGAGAAAAGCCAACATGGAGGAAAGAGCCAAAAGGGGTACTCTGAGGTGTGAGCAAGGTTGTGTGTTCAGGAATAGGGAGGGGGAGAGTGCCTGTCCTATGGCACAAGGGTGAGAAGCCCAGAGCGTCGTGAATCAGAGAAGTGGAGAACACAAGGCCATGCAGGGCCTTCTTGCTCGTATAAGCAGTTTGGCTTTTACTGGGTAAAATGAGAGCTTTGAGGAGAGGAGTAATGTGAAAGGTTCATCTTGGTTTTCGTTTTGAGAATCAATAACAGGGGGCACCAGAAGGACCAAAGAGTCTGGTTTGGAGGTCACTGCCATAATCCAGGTAAGAGATGGTGGTGGCCTGGATCAGCAATGACAGGGAAGTTGAAATGTGGTTGAAGTCTCAACATATTTGGAAAATCATTCGCTAGGATCTGCTGGTGGATTGAGAGTGGTGGGTTGCAGGAAGAGAGGTACAAGAAAGTCTGCGAGGAATTTGATCTGTGAGGCTGAAAAAAGATGGAGTCACCATCCATCAAGAAGAGAAGCACTGTTGGAAGAAAAGATTTTGGTAATCAGAACAAGAATCCTTACGTTGAGACGTCTGGAGTGCAGGCAGGTGAAGGTATCAAGTCAGTACCGGGTACCAGAGTCTGTGGCAGGTTCAACTGCAAGAGTGTGGCCAGGATATGGATGGTGTTCAAAACCAGTAAACTGATGTACATTGCATGGGGAGTGAGTGTAGACAAAGAAGAAAAGAGGCTCAAGAACTGAACCTGAGGAGGAGGCTGATCTGTCCCCATCCCTGAGGATAGATGGGGAAGAAGTTGCTCCACTTGAGGTTGCTTATGGTTCATGACTGGAAATTCTTTAATGACATGGAGGTAGTTGGTGACATTGAGTACAGCACCATGCCTTGATAATCTTAACTAATTTTTAACAAAATTAAAATTTAAAGAAATAAGCACAGTAAGCCCCATATCCCTGAGGGATATGGTCCCAAATTTCCAGTGGATGTCTGAAACAGCCAATAGTATGGGAACTTATAAATACTAGGTTTATTCCCATATTTGCAAACCTATGATCAAGTTGAATTTAAATTAGGGACAGTAAGAGATTAACAAGCATAGCTAACGATAAAACAGAATAATTAGAACACTACACTATAATAAAAGTTATGTGAATGTGGTCTTTTTCACACAAAACAAAGGGGTGATTAAATATAAGGTGGGATGGTGGGATATATCGTCTTTCTACTCGAAGAGCACTCAGTGTAAAACTTAAGAATTGTTTATTTCTGAAATTTTCCATTAGTATTTTCAGACTGTGATTGATCATGGGTAACTAAAACTTTGAAAGTGAAATTGTAATTGGTGGTGGTGGGGCTATGGTAATGCAATATTTCCAAAGCAGGTTCAAATTCTATAGAGTTATTTGAAAAACAAACAAACAAACAAACAAAAACCCAAGAAATAGATTCTAAGATAAAATAGTTAAAATTAAGTACATGTGTTCAGGAAACTCAGTATGCCCTATCTTATTGATCAGATCAGCATCTGAAAAAGTCTCAGAGGTCCTTAGGGAATAGAATTTATTGCAATTTGTTTGGCTTTCTGTTTCTTAATCTTTATTTTTTATTTTATTGATGCATTTATTTATTGAGACCTGGGTCTCACTATGTTTTCCATGCTGGTCTCAAACTTGTAAGTTTAATGACTCTCCTTCAGTCTTCCGTGTACTGAGACCACAGGTGTGAGCCCCACACCCATTAAACTTTTATTTTTAACTGAAGAGCCATTTAAAGTCTCTTGAAGTTTCTTTTCCATAAGAAACAGAGGTGCTATATAATCAGAGATTTATCTTTTTCCCCTTTGCAAGTCATGAGTTCCAAATGGCTCAGGTAGGTTATGGTTCAACTCTTTCTATGAGCACACGTGCTTTAATGGAGCAGTGTTTAAAATATGATATGAATATTGTGCCAGGTGCAGTGGCACACACCTGTAATCCAGCAGCTCAGGAGGCTGAGGCAGGAGGATTGCAAGTCCAAAGCTAGCCTCAGCAACTTAGTGAGACCCTGTCTCAAAATAAAAAATAAAAAATAAGCAGGGAATGTGGCTCAGTGGTTAAGTGCCCCTGGGTTCAATCTCCAGTTTAAAAAACAAATATATAGGGGCTGGGTTTGTGGCTTAGTGGCAGAGTACTTGCCTTGCACATGTGAGGTACTGGATTCCATCCTCAGCACCACATAAAAATAAAATTAAACCAAATAAAGATATTGAGTTCATCTATAACTAAAAATATTTTAAAAATATATAAATATATATTTAATGCATTTTATGACATATATTATGCATTATATATGAATTATATATATATAATATATATTATGCATATATATATATTTATGTCATATATTTATATATCTGATAAAATGCAGCCACAGAAGGAAACAGGTATAAAGCAAGGGAAAGTGCTGCAAAATTGAAGTAAAGAGAACTTGCCAAGCATTAGCCTCCATATTTAAATATAATTGATGTGAGAATAAAATGGTATAATTAAGTATGGAGTGATGGGTTATGTGTTTCAAATGGTTAGCAAATGTTTATTGACCACATACTAAGTGATTCATTAGGCTCTATGGCAGGATTCCTGCCCTCATGGAGATTTTAGCTTTTACCTGGTATCTTTCTTTTTCATTGTTTCTTATTTTAAAAATATTTTTTTCTGAAGGCATGGCATGCAGCTCAGTGGTAAAATGTGCTTAGCATGTGCAAGGCCCTGGGTTCGATCTTCAGCACCAAAAAAGGAAAAACAAAAACAGCATAAAATACTTTTTTTTTCTGTCATTTTCTTTTAATTAACTGCAAAAGAAAAGTTCCTCAGAAGTATTTTCAAAAGTGAGAGTGGGTTGAGTTTTGTTCCGCATTGTTTTCTTTCATCCCTTGAAGAAAAAAAAATGGTAATATGTTTTGCATCTCTACTGATGCCTTCCTGTGCTGCTTTGGCATTTATTCATTCCAGCTTCATTTATAAGGTAGAGCTATGTAGCTAGCCCAGACCAAACACTCAGGGGTACTTGATGCTCAATCCTCAGTCCCTCTGTGGTGTTTTACATGGATGATCAAAATGTATCTTTTAGGAAAGGGAGAAAAACCTCCCCTCTGGGGAGTTCTACTGAAAGTCTGAAGTTGCTGTATGGCAACTTATAGCCAGCTATTTCACTCCTTTGATGATCTCATCTTGTCATTTGGATTTACTTTCATCTGTACACTGACATATCCCAAATCTCTCTCTCCAGCCTAAAAACGTCTCCTGAACTTCAGAAGCAAATACCCACCCACTGATGATTTGAGATCTCCAGTTGTATGTCTAATAGATATGTCAAGCCAAGTATGTCTGAAACGGATCTAACCTTACTCTGAGATCTCTTCATATCTGTGAACAGCAATCCCATTGACCTAATTGCTCAGGCCCCAAAGCTTGAAGTTGTCCTTGATTGCTCTAATGTCCTATCCTTCAAGACAGCTGGCTAGCTCTACCCTCAAAATATTCCTGAAGTCTAATCATGTCTCTCCAACCTACGCTTCTGCACCCTGCCTAAGGCAGGCACCTCCATCTCTTTCACCTGGGGGATCACAGTGGCCTCCTACCTTGCTTACATCTTCATTTCTTGCATCCTGAAGTGTGTTGTCTGCACCCAGAGTATCCTACATCAGGAGAGAGGTCACATCATTCCTTAGCTTGAAACTCCTGCTTCTTCAGTGGGGCTCCCCTACTGCCTTCCCCTCCACCTGGGCTGTGCCTCTGCTGTTTATTAAACATCACCTCCTTAGTTGGCCTTCTCAGGTCATCTGGCCAAAAATTGTACACCCTCAACTGTTCTTAGATCTCTCTACTGCTTTATTTTTCGCCCAAGTCTTCCATCATCTAAAATATTTTATGAATACCTTTTACTTACTTCTGAGACTTATTGTCTTTTTCTGCTAATTTATACTTTTCAAAAGGGCAGATATTTTTGTCTCTGCTCTGTTTGGTGCATGGCTATAACCCCAGTATTTGAAATAGTGATTGGCATCTAACAGACCCTCACTGAATTCTGGGAGGTCAGCATTTTGCTCTTTAGAGCTCTGTTGATGCAAAGTTGGATACATAGCTCTACCTTATAAATGTTTGACTCTACTAGATGCTAGAACATGGGATTCCTCACTTACCAGTGAGTCAAAAGCCTTGCTCGGTTCTTTCTGCTATTCTTTCACAATGCAGAAACTAGAGTCTAACCTCACTCCCTTGAAGTAGCTGGTGTCTTTATCCCTGCATCCTCTGTCATCTTACTTCATTTGAGCATATGTGGTAGTTTTACTGGGTGGAGACACATGGTAGTTTTATTGTTTGTTGCCATTCATTGATCATAAGTGATCAGAGACACCACAAGATCAAGGATTGTATAATGTGACAGCTCTGGACATGTTTCTGCTCAGGCAATGAGCCATTCCTTTCCAGTCAGGAAACTGACTTGATACGTCTGCACTTAAGGTTGCAAACATGAATTAATTTAAGGGGCCACAATGGTGGTAGGAGACCTGATCTCTGTCTCCAACCAGTCACATCACTGAAGAATCATAAATCCAGTTCTCTTTACATTTTCCAACCACAGGAAATGATAGAAAGCACAGTGAACCTGGTTCCAGAAATATCAGCATTGGATAACAAATAAATATCTCTGCTTTTCAATGGGCATAGGAATTCCATCTTTGTTCTGGTTTGCTGCTGATTGGATGAGACTTATCCATATTATGGAGAGTTGTCTTTCTGGCTGGTCAATTCCTATGTTAAATATATTAAATATGATCTTGTCTTTACCCAGGAAACTGGAAATAAACCTAGCTGATTGCCCTTAATTTTAAGTGGGCAAATAAAATAAATATACAGGGAAACTTATATGAATGTTTTGAGGGAAAAAAAGATTAACAAAATTATTCATAGGACAACTTGTTCTTGGAATTACTTTGTAAAAAGAATCAACCATTTCTACAGAAAATTTATTATGCAAAGCTTCCCAATGTTGATAAGGCCTCCACTGGACATTTCCCATGGTATGACAGATCCCAGAAATGAATGAATCTGAGTCTCTGGACTTCACTATCTCTTCCTATCATGTGTGTAGAAGAATAGTTTTTTTTTTTTTTAATTTCTAAGATCTTTAAAAAATTTTTTTTCTAGTTGTAGATGGACACAATACCTTTTTTTTTTTAGTACTGGGGACTGAACTCAGGGGCACTTAACCACTGAGCCACATCCCCAGTTCTATTTCATATTTTATGTGGAGAGAGGGTCTCACTGAATTGCTTAGCGCCTCGCTGTTGCTGAGGCTGGCTTTGAACACGCGATTCTCCTGTCTCAGCCTCCCAAAGTGCTGGGATTACAGACGTGTGCCATCGCACCGGGCTCAATACCTTTATTTTGTTTATTTATTTTTATCTAGTGTTGGAGATTGAACCCAATGCCTCACACATGTGAGGCAAGCGCTCTATCACTGAGCCACAACCCCAGCCCAAGAATATAATTTTCAAAGGCTTTTATTTTATTTTTTGTTGAGAAATAAACAATATCAACCAAAAACAATGACTTTAACTGTTCAGTTAAATGAGATTTGACTATAATATTCACCTGTGGAATTACCAGCCAAACAACACAGGATACATTTCTTCTTCCCAGAAAATATACCACTCTCCCCTCTCCAATCAAATTTTCACCTACTTTCTGGTTTCCAGCAAGACAGATTATAACTTGCCTATTGTTGGATTTCATATAAGTGTAATACGTAACACGGACTCTTCATGCAGGTGGAATATGTAATGTAGACTCTTTGTGTAAGTGTAAGAGGGAACATGGACTCTTTATGTTGGTGTATGGAATGTGAACTCTTTTTTCTTGAGTTTCTTTTACTTAGCATGATTTGGGGAGAGGAACTTTGTTTGCATCTTGGAACAAACCCATAGTTACAGAACATGCTGTTTCTGAGATTCATCAGGCTGCTAAATTGCCTTTTCTTCTTCTTGTTGAATAGTTTGAACCCCCCCCCCCATTTTCCTTCCTCTATTTATAGACATTTGGAATATTTTCAGTTTTTGGTATTGTAAACATGACATTTATGAACATTCTTTTATGTTTGTAGACATGTGATTTAATTTCTTGAGTAAATACTAGGAGTAGAGTAAGGTCAAATGAAAGATGTTCCTGTTTAGTTTTTCTTATTATCTTATTAATATATAACCTATATAACACAAAAAATGCACATTTGAAGTGTAAAATTTAATAAGTTTGGATAAGAAAGACATCATCCCTTATATTTTTCTCATACTTCTTTATAGATAACTGTCCTCCTCATCTTCCATCCCAGGAAGATTTGCTTTACCATTAGCTTTGAGGTTTGGGACCAGATAGTTTGCACTGTTTTAAACCTCGCTTCTTTAATTTAACACAAGGCATCTTAGATTAATTCATATTACATGAGTCAGTAATTCCTTCTTTTTTATTGCTAAGTAGTGTTCCATCGTACAAACATAGACTAGTTTTCCATTTCTATGTTGATGGACATTGGGATCATATCCAGCTATTTTAAATCAAACTATTATAATCATTTGTGTGCAAGTATTTTTATGTGCATAAGTTTTTATTTCCCTTAGGTTAATCCTTAGGAGAAGAATCCCTGGGTTATTCGGCAAATGTTTAAGCAGAAACTGCCATGCTGTTTTCCAAAGTCATTGCATCATTTTATAATCCTATCAGTGATGTATGAAAGTTGTAGATGTACCACGTTTTTGCCACTGCTTGCTATTACAAATCCTTCTATTATTAGCTATGAAATAGAATATCATTGTGGTTTTATTATTTACATTTTTCTAATAACTAATAATTTTTAGTAACTTGTTCTTGTGTTTATTGGCCATTGGTATGATTTTCTTTTGTGAAACTTCAGCTGGAATATTTTTCTCATATTTATTGGCTACTTTTTTCATCTTTATATTTACTTATAAGAACAATTTATAAGTCACAAACAGAAGTCTTTCATCAGATGAATTTTATTTTGTCAGAATCTATAGCTTGGTTCGTTTAAATTTTAATGATGTCTTTTGAAGAAAAGATATTCTTAGTTTTGATGAAGTCTGAGGTATTTATTTTTCTTTCATGACCAATGGTTTTTATGTCTGGTTTAAAATTTATTTTTTTTCCTGATCCAAGTTATGGAGATTTTCTATTCTGTAATAAGAACTATTTTGTTTTTATTTTTGTGTTTGTGAGGTAGATATTTTTTTCCATTTAGATAGTCAAATTGCCTATCATCATGTGTTGAAATAAAAACACATTTTCCCCATGAACTTATGTTGGTGATTTTATCAAATATTTCTGAACTCATTTATGACCTTTTCATTGACATACATGTCTTTATTACATTACTATCATTATTAAAGGGTTACATCGTTAAGTTGTACAAGTTCTCCAACTTTGTTCTTATTTTTTAAACAATGTATTGTGTATTCTAATTACTTTGATTTTCCATGGGAATTTTAGAATTCCCATAGAAACTATAGAAATTGATTTGGGTGCTGAGAAAATCAAGGCCACACAGACCTCTGGGCCAAAAAGGGTCTATCTGAACTCAGGGGATGATGAGTGTCTATCCCCATACTAATTCTATAGATTTTGTGGAATTAGTATAGGGATATTATATAATGGTCGCAAATTTCATTCTCAAAGGATCTAAGTTATGATTTCATCATTTCACATATGCAAATACTTAAAATTGCTGGCAGATTTTCGTATGGCCTTCACCCTCTTTTCTCTGTCTTTGGTCCATAGAGTTTTCTTGGTCCAGGCATTCCTATGGGACTTTCCCTGGACAATTTGGACCTTCCCTAAGATAAAGGAGAAAAGACAAAGTTTCAGGTAAGGTACTTTAAAGCATGGTAGGCATACATTATTCCTGTTCAGATCCACAAATAAAAGCTTTATTTTTCAGACCTCAAACTCTGCCATCTAGTTGGCTATACTGATTCATTCAACCAACATTTTTAAGGGCCTCTTTGTGCTGGTCACTGTACCAGACATGTGAACTACATCAGTGACAGAGCTGACAAAAATACCCTGCCTTCTGGAGCTCATATTCTAATGGAGAAAAACATGAAATAAAAGGTAAATAAAAGTTAAAAGGTAAAAGGCTGAGGTTGTGGCTCAGTGGCAGAGCGCTTGCCTCGCATGTGTGAGGCACTGGGTTCGATCCTCAGCACCACATAAAAATAAACAAAACAAAATAAAGACACTGTGTCCATGTATAACTAAAAAAATTTTTTTTTTAAAAAAGGTAAATACAGTTCAAAAGTATAATGTTAAAAGGTGAGAAATGCCCTAGAAAAAGACCCATATGGGTCAGGAGCTAGGGAATGGGTTGAGGAGACATTGCAATTTAAAATTGATGGTTCACGTACTCAAATACTTGGATTCAAATGTGTTTGACAGCATTATTTTAAATAGTTAAAAGGGAGAAGCAACTTTATAAAGGGATGAATGGATGAACCAGTTGTGCTATACAACTCGGTGAAACATTACTCACCTAGCAAAAGGAATTTAGCACTGATACATGCTCAATGTGGACGAACTGTGGAGACATTATGCTAAGTGAAAGAAATGAGACTCAAAAGGAAACTTACTGTATGAATTCATCAATATGAAATACCTATACGAGGCAAATCTACAGAATAGGTGGACAGGTGGCATTCTATAGCATGGGCCCTTGCAGCTAGTGTAAGGGACTGGCTTTTCTTCTCAGTTAAGTGCAAGGACACCGCAGGGCCTACATGATTGCCTTTAGGTTCTAATGGGATCTCTGGAGTCTCTGCATTCAGAATTGACTGAGAAGGGACAGAGGTGGAAGACGAGGCAGCAAAGTAGAAGCTGTTATTTAAATCCAAGGGACAGAGGATGATGGCTCAGACTAGGCAGGTGGTAGTGGAGGTAGGGAGTAGTTGCTGGTGGGATGCACTTTGAAGGCGAAACTGGTAGGTCATCCTGATGGGCAGGATATGTGGAGGAAAGTCCATCCTACAAGGGGAGTGTCAGTCTGAGGCAATGTCGTTTGGAGCTGCCGTAGCTGACAGAGGGAATCTATGAGAGAAGCCCATTTTTCTTAGGGGCAGGAGAGGAAAGGAGTTCTGGAGATGTGACACCTTTGCTCCTCCTGGTTTGTCCTTGAATGTATTCCAGTTGCTTCTGATTATTGAGGAGGAGAACTGGATGAGGAGAAAGAAGGAGGGAGGGAAGGAGCAGAGCCCTGAGTGTCCCTAACATGTTATGACATGTTAGGACATGACATAGGTTCTGTGTCTGTCCATCGAAGGCTTTATGCACATTTTCATAAGGAAAAGAATAGAAGATAGAAAAATAGCATTCAAAATGCTTTCTAATTAAACATGGGTAGCTGGGTAGGGAGGTGGGGATCCACCTCTTACTGGTTCAATGACCAACTTAAATTTATGTAAAGTTAATGTGACAAAAATTTGCTGGCTTCTGACTTGAGTTTACAGTAAGACTAAGGCCCAGTTGGCCAGCTCTCAAGTGTTGCGACATTTATAATTTACATTTAGTTGTGACATGGGCCAAGTCGAATGAGTAAGCCTCGTACAACATCTTCTATCTAACGAAATACTTGAAGGTCAAAGGCAAGTGGCTAGCTGTTAACTCTGGTAATATGGGTTTAATTTAATTTAATTTATTTTTAGTGGAAATTTCAGAGACATTGATTATAAATAGACACTTGTAAGATTTTAAAATTGTAACCCCAAACCGAGGGGTGGGGCAATGGTCAAGTTAGATAGGCTTTATTAGATTAATTCTGGAAAAAGGAGTAGTTACAAAAAGTCTTTTAAAAAAAGAAGGGGGATGTTTGCTTGAGAAACAAGAATTCTGAGTAACTTGGCAGATAAACATGGCTGTTTTAAATCTCTTGTTTGGTTTATTGATGTACCCTAAGCCTTTCCTTTTATGTTTTAAGTTTACATAAAATACTACATTCTATGTTGGATCTGTCAGGATTGTTAGTTCTTTTTAAAGAAGATACCTAAGGGAAAGCAGACTAGTTTATTTTCTTTAATAACTCAGTCTCAATTATAAGAAGGGAAGCTTTAACACTAAATCTCTCATTTAGTTGGTATTAGGAGTGGGTGGAGACCTTGGCTTTGAAACTCAACAGGTCTTGTTTTAACCTCAGCCACAACCGAGTGAGCTTGGTCATATTATTTCATCAGTCTTATCCTTGGGTTTTCATGTTAATCTGTAAAATTCTAATGATGTTGATGATGAGTACTACACAGTACTGTACTTTGATTTTTAAAAATTTTAAATGACTTTTTAACCTATCATAATGTACTTTGAATGAAAGGTCTTAATTGCTAAATAGATGGCTGAACTATTTCACTGCAGTTAGACTTTCTCAAATGCTTCTGTAAAAATTTGATCATTATGTTAAAATTTTGATTGACACCTTATTTTTAAAACTATGAGACCAATGCACATGTGGCCTAGTTTAATGAGGAAATGCCCCACTTTAACAAATATTTTGAAAAAGACATTTCAGGACACAAAATATAAAACAATTCTGAGTTTTTGTTCTATTTTATATGACAAACCCTGGTCTGGTGATTTCTAAGCTCTGGACAGGTTCCAAACATGCAGGCTCTCCACTCTTTGATCTCATGCTCAGACTCATAACACGATCTTGATAGGAAGAAACAGAAATAGCAACGGGCAGAGCTAATTCCTCAATGTTACACCAAACAGCTCATGGCCAATCTTCCAGCAGTCAAAGTTCTTGATATCTCTTCCTCTCAGAGCTTGTCACTCATGTCTAAGGACTGGCTAGAGTCCTGTGCAAATAAGAGGTATCAAGAAGCTCCCAGCCACTGTGCGGAGCAAAAATACTGCTGGAAACTGGCTCAAAACATTTACTTAGGGGGGTCCTCTTTGGCAGTACGTCCTCCCATGTCTAGCAGCCATACGATCTGGTGATGATGAATTGGTTCTTTATGGCTGGCTGATTTTAGGTTCAAGTTCTGGCTCTATCTCTCAGTGTTATGTAGCTTAGGCAAGTTACTTAATTTCTGTTCCTCGGTGTCCTTGTCTGTACAATGGGGATAATTATAATAGTGCCTGCACCATCGGGTGATTTTTTTTAAACATTTTTTGTTGTAGATGGACACACTGTCTTTATTTTATTACTTTGTATGTGGTGCTGAGGATGGAACCCAGAGCCTCACGCACTATCGCTGAGCTACAATCCCAGCCCCCATCGGGTGATTTTGACAATGAAGAAAGATATGTAATTCACTTAGAACTGCATATACCATAGAAAAAATTCTGTGTAAAGGTTAGCTATTATTATTCTGTTATCATGTTGGTCTGGAAGTAGTTCCTAAATCCTTACCAAATGTGATGACTAAAAAGTTAAGTTGAGCCGGGCACAGTGGCGCAAGCCTGTAATCCCAGCACTTAGGGAGGCTGAGACAGGAGAATCGCGAGTTCAAAGCCATCCTCAGCAATGGTGAGGCTCTGAGCAACTCAGTGAGACCCCGTCTCTACATAAAACACAAAATAGGGTTGGGGATGTGGCTCAGTGGTCGAGTGCCCCTGAGTTCAATGCCTGGTACCAAAAAAAAAAAAATTAAGTTGAATGTACTTAAAATGGAGTCATAACAACTATATATAGCTAAAATCAAATCTGGCCATTAATATTTAACATTAATATCACAGAGCCCAAAGTTCAAGGTGATGCTTTTCTTTGTTCCTGCCTTGAAAGGAAACTTTTTTTATTTTTTCTTTCTACATTTTCTATTGGTGTACTATAGTTGTGCATAATGATGGAGTTTGTTGTTACATATTCATGTATGCACACAATATAACAATATAATTTGACCAATATAACTCCTCTGGACTTCTCTCCTCTCTTCTCTCCTCCTGCTCCCTGGTCTCTTTCCTCTTTTGATCTCTCTGATTTTCATGAGATCCTCTCCTCCAATTTTTCTTTTCCTTTTTTTTTCTCTCTAGCTTCTACATGTAAGAGAAACCATACAACCTTTGACTTCTGAGTTTGGCTTATTTCACTTAACATAGTGGTCTCTAGTTCCATCCATCTTTCTACAAATGACATAATTTCACTTTTTTATGGCTAAATAAAACTTCATTGTGTCTATATGTCATATTTTTTTATCCATTCATCCACTGATGGACACCTAGGCTGGTTCCATATTTTGGCTATTGTGAATTGTGCAGCTATCAACATGGCTATGCTTGTATCACTGTAGTATGATGACTTTAATTCTTCAGGATAAATACAGAGGAGTGGTATAGCTGAGTCATATGGTGGTTCCATGCCTAGTCTTTTGAGGAGCCTCCATACTGATACATAGCATTTGTACTAATTTAGAATTCCATCAACGATGTAAAATTGTTCCTTTTTCTCCACATCCTCTTCAGCATTTATTATTGTTTTTATGCTTTATGACTGCTACTCTGACAGTGTGACATGAAATCTTAGTGTAGTTTTTATTTGCATTTCCCTAACTGCTAATGATGTTGAACTTTGTTTTTGATATTATTTGTTGACCATCTGTATTTGTTCTTTTGAGAAGTGTCTATTTAATTTGCCCATTTATTAACTGAGTTTTTTGGCATTAAGTTTTTTGAGTTCTTTATATATTCTAGATGTTAATCTTCTGTCAGAAGAGTAGCTAGCAAAGATTTTCTCTCATTCTGTAGGTTTTCTCTTTACATTTCTAATTGTTTCCTTTGCTGTGCAGAACCTTTCTAATTTGATGTCATCTTGTTTCTTAACTCTTTGCAATATTTCCTGAGTTTTAGGAGTTCTATTGAAAAAAATTATTGTGTGGCCAAAAGGCTGGAGTGTTGATCTTACATTTTCTTCTATCAGTTGCATAGTTTCTGGTCTAATTCCTAGGTCTTTGACCCATTTTTACTTTATTTTTGTGCAGAGTGAGAAGTAAGAGTCTAGTTTCATTCTTCTACACAGGGATAACCAGTTTTCCCAGCAGTGTATATTTTAAAAAGCCGTCTTTTCTCCAATGTATATTTATGACATCTTGTTCAAGAATCAGATGACTCTAGATGTGTGGATTTGTCTCTGTGTCTTCTGTTCTGTACCATTGGTTTATGTGTCTATTTTATGCCAGTACCAGGCAGTTTTTGTTACTATAGTTTTGTAGTATAATTGTGATGCCTCCAGCATTGCTTTTTTTGCTTAAAATTGCTTTTGTGGCTTAAAATTGCTTTTGCTATTCAGGGTCTTTTATTCTTTCAAAATGTATTTTAGGACTGTTTTTTCTGGTTCTGTAAAGAATGTTAGTAGTATTTTGGTGGGGATTACATTAAATCTGTATAATGCTTTTGATAGTATGGTCATATTAACAATATTATTTCTATCTATCCATGGACATTGGAGGTCTTTCCATCATCTTCTGAGGTCTTTCGCCTCCTTGAGTAGATTTATTCCTAGGATTTTTCTTTTTTTTTTGAGGCTATTGTGAATGGAATTGTTTTCCTGATTCCTCTCTCAAAAGATTCATTTTTGGTATTTAGGAAAGCTATGGATTTTTGTATGTTAATTTTCTAACCTGCTTCTTTGCCATATTGTTTATTAGCTCTAGCAATCCTTTGGTAAAGTTTTTTTGATCTTCTAAATATAGAAGCATATGATCTACAAATAGTGATAATTTGACTTCTTCTAAAGAGACTTCTTATTCACAATCTTCCTCTACTTCTCTGAACTCCTTAGAAAAACTTTCTTATTTTCTATCCAAGCTGATAACATTATTTGGATTGAAATCTGAGGAACTGAAGCCTATTTTTGGATAAGACTATCACAATCTGGGCCTTCCTAACCAGCATCTGTCAAGTGAGGTATTAGGGAATATCTGGAAGGGCAGCTCACAGGTCCATGATGTCAAGATCATTTGGAAGAAATGGTGAAATAATATCAGGGAGACAAACAACAAACATTATTTTGTTATTCAACTTGAGCAATGAGTGCTAAAACAGAAGGAAATTATTTGAGTGCTCCCTTTAAAGGGGGTTTTTCAGCACTGTTATTCTTTTTAAATGTGTACCAAGTTCACAGATTCTTAGACTGTGATACACTGACATTTTTTACTGAGTCATGGATTTTGGCTAAAAATCAAATTTCAGGGTGTAGGGGAGTGGCAAGTTGCAAGATGTCTTTGAGTTTTTAAAATAAAAGAGAGACTGTATCCACTTGGGTAGTCTACAGGAAGGAGCTAAAGGGCAAGAAGCCATTCTTAGCTCAGTCCTTGACCTGGAGCTTACTCTCTTCAAGTCCTTCAGTCTGGGTAAGCATGAATTACTTATCTAAAGTTTGTAGTAATAAAAGTATCAATGATTCGTGTTGAAAGGAAATGAGCTTTCTTAAGGATGTTTGTGTTTATTAGTATGCATGTATATTTCTATATTGATTATACCTTTCCCCCAACGTGTTAAAAGAGGATCATAAGTGATTCTTTTACAGAAAGTAACAAGGAAAGCATTTTCTTATTGTTCACAGTCCTTCAACTATTTTTAGAAAGCCTTTGGTGACTCTTAGGGACAAGCTGAGGCAAAGACAAATTTCTGAGGTTCTGAGGTAAGTCTCAGATGAGTACTTGGCTAATGCTGTTTCTCTCTCTGTCTCCCTCTTAGTTGTTTGTGATGGCTATCTCCACATTTGCTGGAGTGTGCATTAACGTGTGTGTGCACAATTCCTTTAGCTTGTGCAAATCTTTGTCATTTTATATAATATTGTACTTTCTAGGGTCTATTGAATTTTGTGGTTTTATTTATTTTTTAAATAAACATTCCTTTTCTTTGCTCTTCACTTAACTTCTTTGAAGACATTCTCATGAAACTGGTAAAATATATAATTGTGAGAGAGCATGATCATTGAGAGGTACATGACCCAAAGTTCAAAAGGAATAAATGTAATATTGCATGTCTGAAATCTGCCATTACACATGTGTACTTAATAAATCTATGTTGATCAACTTTTTTCCTCCTTGGTAGCCTTGAGTAAGTAAAAGTAATGGATAAATAATCATTTTTCATGTGGTTTTGTATGATTTATTTTTTGGTAGAGACTTTGGATATCCTTCCTGACTGAAAGTCTTAAATGGCACCACCAATGGACTTGTGGAGACCTTCCCCAGCCTGTACCTTTCATTCATCTGGAGCAACCTCTAGGATCAGTCACCAACACTGGCCTTGGATTGATAAACAGGGACTGGGGCTTTGGATCTTGGCAATTTTAACATTTCCCATCCACGTCACAGCAGTTAACGATAGTAAGTTCTCCAACTAACAAACAAATTCATTCCAAGAACATGTGCTTGGAATGCTTGCTTCCAATTGTTCCAGCTGAATGGTAAACTAGAAAGCATTTGCAAAACTATAAATGCTTGACAGTCATTCTTCATTGCAACTCTATCAGAAGAAATTCTCCATGATAAATAAATCATGATTTTAGATGTGCATATTCAAATACATCAGGATTTAACTTTAACTTTTAATTTACAAGCATTTGTTGACTGACATATCTGTTTAGGTAGACATAGTTGCTTTTCCACAGGAACAGTGAATTTAGCTCCAAATTACTTCATTGATCTGTGATCCTTAGTAGAACATTCCATTAAAGATTTTAAATCATTTACTTATTGTTTCTTAAAATGTCCACATGTGTGACCCAGTGTTAAATTTAATCCTAGATGGAAATATTAAGAATATAAGAATTGTGTAATTTCATATGATCATGTTTATATTCCTTATTTGCAGATAAACCATTCTGGGGCCTGGAAAATGAGGCTCTGGTTGTGAGATGTCCAAAAAGCAGAGGATCCCTCTTCCCTGTAGATTGGTATTTCTCAAAAACAAACAAAAGTATTCCCACCCAGAAAAAAAATCGTGTGTTTGCCTCAGGGGACCGTCTTAAGTTTCTCCCAGCCAACATGGATGATTCTGGAATTTATACTTGCATTATCAGAAGGTATTATCCTGGAAGCCAACATCGTCTTTGAGCTTGCTTCCCTTTCATCAGTAGTTGAGAGTCTGTTTCATTCTCATCTGCTTTTCTTCTCTACTCTCTTGGGGAACAGCTGGATTTATAAAGTGATTTGGATAAAAGAGGCATTAACAGCTTTGGGGATTATGAGCCAGCTCTTTGTATATAAAACTGTAGGGATTCACCGGTAGCTTGATTAAAGAAAAAGGACTAGCTTTTCTCAGACACCAAAAGGAAACAAGAGCAATAGGACACCCTTGGCTGTAAGAAAAAACCAGTTGGCACAAAAATCAGTAACCTAGACTTTTGACATCATGGAGAGCTAGAGTGGGTGAAAAGGGGGCAACTAGCCAGACCCTTAAATCTTAGAGGTCAGCCAAGGAGGATTGTGTGAGATTGCATGGGCTATAGATCACTAGTCCATATATAAATTGCTATGTTTTGAATTCATGACCATATGTTGTACCTAAAATACATTAGATAAGCTACTTTCAGAAGATAGGCTGGGGCCAGGCGCTGAGGCGCATGCCTGTAATCCCAGTGGCTCAGGAGGCTGAGATAGAAGGATCACGAGTTCAAAATCAGCCTCAGCAAGAGTGAGGTGAGACCCTGTCTCTCAGTAAAATACAAATTAGGGCCAGGGGTGTGGCTTAGTGGTCTAGTGCCCTGAGTTCAATCTCTGGTACCAAAAAAATTATCATATTGAGATTATGGTATTATAATATGATATTATAATAATATGTTTTTTTCTCTAGGAAAACAAAAAAATCTGTAGTATTGAAACTCTACATTTAAATGATTATTTTTCCCTAAGAAAGGAACCACTATCAATTATTGTTTTACAAAGAAAAATGATATCAAGCAAAGGCTAGAGTTCCCTTGTTATTTTACAATTCTGAGTAACCTTTTTTTTATTTGTCTGACTTACTTTAATAGTCCCACCTTGAATAAGACTGGATTTGCAAATGTCACCATATATAAAAAACAACCAGATTGCAAAATTCCAGATTATTTAATGTATTCAACAGTATCTGGATCAGAAAAAAATTCCAGAATTTTTTGTCCTACAATTGACCTCTACAATTGGACAGCACCTCTGGAGTGGTTTAAGGTAAAAGAAAATTTGGGGGTGGGGGTGCAATACACGACAGTAGACGTAAGTCTAGAATTACTGAAAAAGGAATGGGACTTTTATTTTAGAATTGTGAAGCTCTTCAGGGACCAAGGTATAGGACACACAAGTCATTTTTGGTCATTGACAATGTAAGGAGTGACGACGAAGGTGATTACACCTGTAAATTTATACATACTGAAAATGGAGTCAATTACAGTGTGACAGCAACCAGATCCTTCACAGTTACAGGTAAGCTCCTACCTTGGACAAAACAGGATGTGTTAACGTAGATAACATGGGAATATTTGTGCCTTTCTGGTTGAGTTTCCTGCACTTTGTCCTTCCTGGTTCTTCCGCCTTTATCCTATCTTCTACATTCTTTACTATGACAAAGAGATATCCCTAAACACTAAAAGATTTAAGAAATTCAAGCGGGAGAATACACTACTAATCAATCCAAAGCTGCGTCTACTTTTTCTCTTGTGACTTAATTTTCCAAACACAAAGTAATGGGGATGGTACTGTAATTGGTTTTTCCTGAACGGCAATGCAATGCTCTACAGGTTATTTGTTCCAGGACCCCCTCAGATACCAGAGTCCTTGGATGCTCAAGCCCTCATATAGGACAATAATATAATCTATGCATTAATCTGTGCAATAATCTATGCAATAAATAAATCAGTATTTGCATAGATCCCATGTGTCTCCTCCTTGAATTCAACTCAATTACTTATAATACCTAATACAATGTAGATGCTATATGAATAATTGCTATACTGCATTGTTTAGGGAATAATGGCAAGAAAAAAGTCTGTACATATTTAGCAGGGAAGCAAATTTTTCCCCCGAATTTTCAATCCATGGTTTGGATTTGCAGATATAGAACCTGTAGATATAAAGGGCTTACTGTAAGGGACGCAGTTGAGTATATAAATATTGTTGGGTGGAGTTTCAGTCCTGGTTTGCAATGTTTTTGACATCATCAAAGACCTAAAGTAAGTTACTTATTTCTAGAAAACACTTTTTTTCCAAATACATTTTAAATTTTATAAAAACCCATTTGGGAAAAAGATTTCATGATCACAACTTGTTGCATCTACAGAGAGCTGAGGTCTTTTTGGCACAGCTTGGTCTATAGATGTAGATGAAGTTGCACATTTACACGTGGCAGTTTTCTTAGGGCAAAGCCATATTGGAGAAAAGTTTCTGGGTGGACGTTTTCAAAGCTCCACTGCTATAACACAAGTATTGCCAGATCTCTTTTCTATTCCTTCCTTTCATGGTTTTAACTTCAATCCCTATAGTAGTCCTTAATCACATGACCCTGAAATAAATCAGCATGAAGGGGTACTCCAAAACACTCACCTGCTTCCCTGTCCCTCAGCCTCAGTAGACACATGAATGAGAACTCCCTAAGAGAAAGAGGCTTCTCCCACTGAGGATGGGCCCAGATGGTAAAGGCAGGAGACTTGCAGACTACATGCATCTCTTTTATGAGTCTTTTGAAATCTTCTCTGTAATTTTATGCTTATTCTGTAGATATGTGGTTTTTGAATATTTGTTAGGTCACACAATACATTTAATGGATTGGACCAACATTTGTTTTAATGATATTGAAGAGAATAAAAATACCCCAAAGCATCGTATAGTAATAGTACTTACTTAAATTTTGTTGTTGTTTCATTTGTGTGGGTGGGTGGGTGTGAGTGTGTGGGTGTGTGTGTGTTGCCAAAGGTTATAGTCAGAAAAGTTTGATAACGTTTTTTGAAATAAGCTAGAAATATGAAAATACAAGCTTTCTTTGGATGACCATTCAATGTTCTTTTAATACTTATATTCTCTTTTTGTTTTTAATCTTAAGATAAGCAAGGCTTTTCTATGTTTCCGGTAATTATAGCCCCTCCACACAATGAAACAAAGGAAGTGGAAATTGGTAAGAAAATTATATAATTGTTGTGTTGACTGAAAAGTTCTTCCATATGACCCTTGACCTGAATTCCTCTAGATGTAGTCAGCTCATTAGGGAGAGGCCCTAAGGAGTAAGAGATGACCACACCAGCCTCAGGCAAGTGCTAAAGATAGGGACCACCATAGCAGCAATATGCAACATTTATATCTGTATTGTGCTTTGGAATTTATGAAGCTCTCATGTATAGGTCTGTTTTATGGTTACTTCTGTACAGGAGGTGGACATTGTTCCCATTTGACTTTTGAGAAAACTTAGAGATGCTAAAAGGCATGCCCAAATTCATGGATAATAAATGATAGAAAAAGAATCAGAATACTGACCTGGTTCTTCCACTGCTGCCTTTCCTGGTTCTCATGAAAAGAAAGCACAATTCAAAGGTCTTAGCATGTGAAACAAGTGTCCTCATGACCTGGCCTCCTCTGCCTCATGGCACATCTGTAGACATTAGCCCTGTACACTCACTATTAGCCTCTCCACGTTGCTCTCTGATGACCTGCACTTCCTATGTTCTTCTCTACTGTCCCCAGTCTGTGCCTCTGTCCTCTCTCTCAAGACCAAGCTCATATATTACTTCTGCGTGAGTCCCCTAGACTACCTCCCTTCCTGAGGAAAAGCAGGATCCAAGCCTCCTCCACCAACCCTAGTCCAAGACATGGTTTTCTTGTACAGTGTTTGACAGCCGTAGGCTGAGTTTCTCCCTCTGTCCTCATGTGTCTTTGTCAGTCTTTCTATTAGAACATGGCCATGCTTTTTGCTCTAATCATTAATTTATACCATCACCACTTCCCAGAGCCTCTACAGTCCTTATCTCTCCTAGTTGACTGATTCTTAACATAGCTTCCATTGGAAGCCAAGGGCTCAGGCAGGAATGGTTGAACTCACATCCATGACCAAAAAGCATCTTTCAGTTCTGCTGGAAGAAAGTCTCACAGTCAAAGATTTGGAGTGGAGCACTGGAGAGTGCTCTTTGTGGATGCTTAAGTCCTGGATGGTAGTTAAATTGGGTACAAAAAATGGTTTTATCTCCAAAGGTAGATTATGGAAAAATGAGGAAAATTCAAGTGGAAGGGGAAAAGTGTACAAGAAATCATTAAAAACAAACTCCAGTGTCTAGTAAGGAGAAATCAGTCCTACATGATCATATAAGGCTGTGAAGCCAGGGTCGTCTGCCCCTTTAGTTTCCTCTGAGGTGAGACGGTGGTGGGAGCTGAGCTTCTAACTTAACTGAGAGTGGTGTGAGGACACTGGAGAGAAGGGAGGAGGCGAGGAGGGTGAAGAAAGAAGGAGCTCTAGAGATGAGGAAGGGAAAGGGGTGGAATTAAAGAGCACATCAGGTGTTCCACCAGCATTTTTCACATTAAATGAAATTCAACACTACATGCAGAATTTAATTCTACTGATGAATTCCTTTACTTCCCATCTAGGAAAAACAGCAAACATAATTTGCTCTGCTTGCTTTGGAAAAGGGGCTCAGTTCTTGGCTGCTGTCTTGTGGCAGATTAACAAAACCAAAGTGAGAGACTTTGGTGAAGCAAGAATTCAAGAAGAGGAAGGGCAAAATCAAAGGTATTTGTATATCCAATTTCAAACATCTCCTTCCTCTCCCTCGTTACTGATACCTGCAAAGGAAACATTAAAAGTAATGAGTTGCTGGGTGAGGTGGTAATTCCAGTGGCTCGGGAGACTGAGGCAGGAGGATTGCCAGTTCAAAGGCCGCCTCAGCAATGGTGAGGCACTAAGCAACTCAGTGAGACCCTGTCTCTAAATCAAATACAAAATGGGGCTGGGGATGTGGCTCAGTGGTTGAGTGCCCTTGAGTTCAACCCCCGGTAAGCAGCTCCCTCCACCAAAAAAAAAAAAAAAAAAAAAAGTAACGATCTGCCTTCTCAGTTCTAGCAATGAGCTGACTTGTCTGAGCACGGTTTTAAGAATAACTGACGTGAAGAAAGAGGATTTGTCCTTGGAGTATGACTGTCTGGCCCTGAACCTGCATGGAGTGAGAAGACATACCATAAGACTGAGTGGGAAAAAGCCAAGTAAGGAGTGTTTGAGGCTTTGGTCACCTGCGCATGCTCTATCAACAGTAAGCTGAAATCGTTTTCTTAGAGGACAGCGTGCTGCAGTTGGGTCCCAGGAGCTCCATCAGGACAATGGAAATGGCCTGTCTAATAGGACGTGCTTCTCCTGTTGAAAGTGCCAACCCTCAGCAATCTGGTCTTTTCAGAATATTTTCACTCGCTAGGAACCTTCTATACTGTTCTTGTCCTCTTCCACCTCCTCCTCTTTTCCTCCCCCTTGCCTCGTCCCTTTTGTCTTCCTCCTCTCCTTCTTCTCCTCCTCCGGCTCTGCTTGCTCCCCTGCTGTCTGCGACTGCTCCCTTAGCCATCTGTCCCAGATGCAGACCACAAGGGGGTGCTGTTGTGTACAGAGGAGTCAAAAGAATAATAAAGCTGTCTATGAGTCACTGTGCTTCTGACTGTCATCAGACCCAGATAGCATCCACTCTCCTCAGTGACAAAAAATGGTCTCAGCAGGGGCAGACGACTCTGCGCCCCACTCCCTCCATCAGTCTCTGCCTACAGTGTCATCAAGGCAAATATGTTTACAAGCATCTGGTTCCTGTACACTTGTTTGCAGTACCAGGGACCATCATCTCGTTTATTAGGTGAAGCATTTGACCCCACAGAAAAGGGGAAAACGTGATCTTTTTACATAACATCACTCTCTTCATATAGCAGTATAACTATATATAGAAATTATATATTATTTGTCAAAAAGCCAGAAAGAAAGTTAAACTCTGAGTTCATACCCATGTGCAGGGTATGGCCTGGATTCATTTGGATGAACACGCAGACACCCAGCATGATGAAAAAGGACTCAGGGTGGGCGGAAGCAGAAGAGCAATTTGATATGGTCTTGCTAGGTCTCTGCTTAAGATGGCGCTTACGAGTTTTCATGTTTTAGCTTTGATTTCAACTCCTGATAGATTTTTATAAAGCAAAGACTCATGATTCATGAAGATGAGTTGAAGTGTTGTCCTGCTCAGTAGGGCATTAGGCTTCTGCCAGTGATGACTGTGTTACTCCATGATAGCAGTGGACCAGGTCAAGATGTCCCAGGGTGGTAGTGGGCATGTGGATCCTACAGGAAAGGGGAAGCCACATACCACTCCCCACCTAGCATGATCTTTGTGTCCTTGTCCCTGTGCTTTGCTTATGTTACAATCCATGATATTCTCTGATTACCTGTGTATCAGAATTATGTTCATGTTACCTTTTTACTTTGTGTGTGTGATTTTGTAGTTTCTAGTTTATTTGTATTTTACCTGTTTTTGTTCAAATCAACAGAGTTACCCTCTGCTTCAATGACTGTATAAATTAAACAAAAATTGTCTCTACTGATATTGAATTGTCACAATTCCTTTATTCTGAAACTACAGCATCTTTTGAACTTAAATAACAAAAACTTAAAAGCCTATGTCTCCATATTATTAAATACTACTAAATAAATATTTGATGCTCATAATAATTATAGTATACACATATATGCATCGTTTTTTGTCCCAGGTGCTGTCTGATTATTTTACAATCAAATTTCTCATTTATTCTCTCAATAGCCCACAAGGGAGAGAATGTTACTATCATCTAATGTTATAGATGAAGAAACAAAAGCAAAAAGAGCCAAATAACTGGCCAAGTACTACAGTTCACTACAGTTATAGAGCCAGGTTTCAAACACAGTGACATTTTCCTATTTATAAACACTTGCAGGAAGTGTTTAGTGTTTATTCATCACATGCAAGAATGTCCTGTACCTTTATAAAACCATTGCACTTAGGTAGATATTGAACTCTAATTCTCTTCTACACTGTGAATCATTTTCTTTCCTCCAGTTGAAAGCATCCAGCCACCTGTATAGTACCTCACAACAATCCCCACGAGAAGTGTACATTCTTAGACTGCATCTGGATAGGACTTCTAGAAAATTTCCCTTTCCCCCAGTACTGAGGATTGAACCCACGGAGCCTTTACCACTGAGCTACATTCCAAGCCCTTTTTTATTTTGAGACAGGATCTTGCTAAGTTGCCCAGGCCAGCCTTGAACTTGTGATCCTCCTCCCTCAGCCTCCTAAGTAGCTGGAATTACAGTTGCACACCACTGTGCTCAGCATAGACAATCTTTTTTGAAATGAGTTCCTAAGAGAGATTTTATCATTCAAACTGATGACAGTGTAGACATTAAGCTCTCTGCCGATTTTGGATTCTTTCCCCCAGCTTTGGATAACTTTACCTCCATCATTCTTGATGTCATAGGGCTGAGTACCCAAAAAGCTGATGAACATACAGAGGGGAGAAATTTGTGAATAAAAGTCAGTCACTTTCAGGATCAATCCTGAGAGCCCATAAACTGAGACTTAAGACTAAAACAAACCACATCTCATCTGACCTCTTTTCCATTTTTAAGTAGGATTGTTTCTAAGACAAGATAGCTGACAATTCTAAGGAATTAAACATAAAAATCACCAAGAGTACTGTGAAAGATCTCAGAATACTGTGAAAGATCTCAGTTCTTTTGTTTAACTTGTACGCATTTGTTACAAGTCTGAAGCTGGAAACTATGTTGCATATGCATTTCCTGAAGCAAGGAACCCTGGGATAAAGTTCAATGATGGCTGAATAATATTTGCCATTGGGGAGGAAGGAGCATGTGAAGGACCTAGAACCCAGCAATTCAACTTCATCAGATAGCTTCAGAAACTTCCAGAGCTTTGGTTGTTTCTTTTCTTGTACACCATCAACCTATCAGAGCCCATGAGTCCTCCAGACCTATTAATTCATTCTCCTTAGTGCATCCAACAAACACCAGGCTTGTCCATTCCCCTCTTATGATTATATGAGTTTGAATCCTCATCTTGCACCCAAAGTCCTGTATCCTGTTCTACTCAGAACACCTGCAATCTCTCTCCACACAAACCAATCTTCTGACATCAGATTAATCTTGTGTGAAAAGCACTTCTATTGTTGATGGCTCCCATGACCTTCAGAACAGGGCAAATGGGTTAGCTGGGGTTTCAAATCTGGTCAGAGTTAGCCCTAACCCGTTTTTGTAATCATCTTTCACTAATTCCCTTAACTGAGTTATTCCAGATCCTAAGAAAACAGAGCCCCATCTGTACACTTTGTCTCACAGCATCGTCTCCAGCTAGGAGGGCATTTTCTTTTTTGCATCTCTCTGAATACTACATGTCCTTCAGGAGCCTTCTTCTGCAGGAAGTCTTCCTGGCTCAGCATGGAACGAGCTCTTTTTTAAATGTCTCTGCCAGTTACAGTCATGCTTTCATCTCCTGGCTTAGTTAAGTTTACATGCATCTCTTTTGTCCTTGAGAGTCTTGGGTGATGACTAGCCTGGTGCTTTGCACAGACTAGGGGTTCGATAAACATTGAAGTACTGAAGTGTAAAGCAGCCATGAAAATTCTAGGCAAGTATTTTTTATGTGAATCGCTTATACTTCCAGTGGAGGTTAGCATGCATGTATTTATCTGTTTATCTTGTTTTAAGAATACTAACAATTGTTTTTCTCCTCTCCCTATCTTTTTATAGTTGATCCTCAACACATCTACGTAGTTGCAGGATGTAGTATCTTGTTAATGCTAATCAATGTCTTGGTGATAATCCTGAAAGTATTCTGGATTGAGGTCATTCTGCTCTGGAGAGACATAGCTAGACCTTACAAAATCAGGAATGGTAAGTGGCAAGTTTCAAATTTTTCTTCAAAAGAAAAAATTTTCATAACAACAGTTTTCCAGTGAATTTTGAGGGGCAGATACTGAGGATTAAACCCAAAAGTGCTTTACACCTCATCTACATCCCCAGCCCTTTTTATTTTTTAGTTTTGAGACAGGGTCTCACTAAGTTGCTTAGACTGACCTCAAACTTGTGATCCTCCTGCCTCAGCCTCTTGAGTTACTGGGATTACAGGCTTGCACCACCATACTTGGCTCAGTGAATTTTTTGGAGTCTACTCAGAGGTCATTTTCCATCCTGCTCTGTTGCTCCCTGTGTGGTACCTGAGATTCACTTCAACAGCTCAAATATCCTCCTTGCTAGGCTTACTGTTTCTACTAAATCTCTAAGAGCAGAATCTGCCTCAAGCCCAAAAAGATTTGAATATTTTGGGAAATGTGTGTTGGTGAAACTTTATGAAATAAAACATATTTAAAAAGTTGTTCCTAGCCGGGGGCGGTGGCTCAAGCCTGTAATCCCAGCACTTAGGGAGGCTGAGACAGGAGAATCACGAGTTCAAAGCCAGCCTCAGCAATGGCGAGGCACTAAGCAACTCAGTGAGACCCTGTCTCTACATAAAATACAAAATAGGGCTGGGGATGTGGCTCAGTGGTCGAGTGCCCCTGAGTTCAATCCCCGGTACCAAAAAAAATAAAATAAAATAAAATAAAAAGTTGTTCCTGTTTTGCAGATATGCATAAGTTAGACAGGTGCAGCAGAATGCAAGATCATTTTCCCTGGAAAGCTTTCCATAAATATATACATGCACATGAGCACACATATGCTTGTGAGCATACATACATGTAGTATACACACGTATGAACACACACATGTACACGAGTACACACATGCACATAATGTACACAAGAAACAAGATAGTTCTCTCTGCTAAATATGGCCACTGTTCTTTCATTTGGAAGAAAACTTATGTTAAATTTTTCTATATACTCCATTCAACTAGAACTAATTCTTTGATTTGTAGGAAATTTAGACCCCTTTAGAAATTCTGCTCTCTAGTCATTATTAGCCTTTAGTATTTTCACTTCTTCCAGGGAAGTATAGTAGTTCCCTCTTATCCTTGGTTTCACCTTCTGTGGTTTTAGTTATCCAAGGTCAACTGTGGTTAAATACATAAATAATAAACAATAAAATAATGTCTATAAATAGAATGTAAAATATAAAATCCAAAATTTAAATATATAAAATAATATGTATAAATATTATATATTTATATATAAATAATATATACTATAATACCAATATTCATATTTACACATAAATATTCTATATAAAATAATATATAATAAAATACATAAATATATAAAACATGGAAAATCATATAACTAAACAAAACATAAGCTTAAAATTGTGTACCATTCTGAGCAGTGTGATGAAATCTGATGCCATCCTGCCCAGAATTCAATCATGAATCATCCCTTTGTCCAGTGTATCCACACTGTATATGCTACTTGCCTGTTAGTCCATGTCTTGATTATCAGATTGACTATGTAGTATGTCAGTGCTTATGTTCAAGTAACCTCTGTTTTACTCCATAATTGCCCCAAAGTGCAAGAACAGCTATGTTGGCAATTTTATTACAATATATTGCTGTAATTTTTCTATTTTATTATTAATTATTATTATTTATCTCTTACTGTGCCTCATTTATAAATTAAAATCTTTCAGAGATATTTATGTGTAGGGGAAAACTTAGCATATGTAGGATTCAGTACTCTCTGGAGTTTCAGGAATCCACTGAGGTTTTGGCACACATCTCCTGTGGATAAGTGGGGACCACTGTATCAGGAGACATAGATGACATCAAGATCTACTAGGAACAGGAGAAGGCCTATCAATGACTGTAAATACTTCATAATAGGTTAGTGATAATCATGACCACATGGCTTGAACTACACTAGGCAATATCTCTTCTGCTCTCCATCATTTAGTCTGAGATGGTGAATACCAAGAGAAGTTTGGCACTAAGACTATTATTTCCATACCACATTTGTGGCAGTGGATTGTCATCATCTCTTGGTTCTAGAATATTTTAGAGGATGAGAATCATTCATCAATAGCCATAGAACTTGGTGAGGAAGGTAGTACTCGGAGCAGTAACAATGCGAATTTTTAGAACCAAGTAACGAAGTTGTACTTCTTGTTTTCATTTTCAGATGGAAAACTCTATGATGCTTATGTTATATATCCACGGAACTACAGAAGCAGTTCAGAGGAGTCCAGTTCCGTGGAGTACTTTGTTCATCAGATTCTGCCTGATGTTCTTGAAAATCAATGTGGATACAACTTATGCATTTATGGAAGAGATCTGCTACCTGGAGAAGGTAAAGCTCTCTCTGTATATATCATATGATTCTTTTCAGGAAGTTCTCCCTGTAACCCCCAGCTCTCCCACACAGCTAGAAAGTAGCGGGTGATGATTTCAAGTGTTCTTTTTCATGTCACAAGTCTGCTGAAGGACCTAGGGGGATGCCCCTTGTCTGTGAGCTCACACTGTGCACCATCTCTGGGCAAGGGCTCTTCATCTCTTCTTTCTCAGTCTATCAAGTTCATTTATAGTTCCACCTCTCCCCAGCCAAGTTTAGATACTCTCAGGTGCTAAGGCTTGTGTTGCATTCACTGGGCAACAACACACATATTGGAATGGTTTCCTCCTTCCCCTCCCTAAACGCATGTCCTGTGATCTTTCCTCCACCTAGATACAATAAACCCACCAGAACACCACTGAATTCCCCTAGCTCCTTAGAAAAAGTTCACGACTGGCTTTGTGTTTATTCTCATGCTAGCTATCTTCCATTTTCACCCCCTTTATGGGTCTTCTGCATCTCCTTCATCTAGGATGGAGAACCTGAATTCATGATCTTCATTTGACAAAATTTCACATTTATTTTCTGGCTTCAGACTGTATGCATTTGCAGCCTTTAGCCACTACTCTAAAAAGATCTTGAGTTGCTTTGTTCGTGGTTGTGTTTCCTTGATGTACTTTCACCTTCTGCAGTGAGAACTAGGTACTTTACATGTTTTTCTAACTCCACCCAGAGCTAATTAAATCCCCATGGTTGATGCTCCTTAGACACTGACTTGGAAGAACTAATCTTCCTTAAGATTTCTCTAGTCTGGATCAAATCAGTTCCTACAACGGAGATTTCTGGGCTGTGAATTGGATCCAGGACTTCCCTAGAGACTTTGGTCAGCTGGGGCTGGGGGCAAGGCTTCCTGAGTTTGCACTCTCCCCAATGTGAGTTAAGATGTTAAGCCCTTTTAAAACACATGCACACATATTCTAAGACTCTAATAGTCTAACAAGAAAATTCTAATGAAACTGAATTCTAAATCTCCCATGAAAAAGTAGGTGAGATACCTCCAAATTCCCAATTCACTGGAAGAACTGTTTTAATTAGAACTGATTTGAAAAAGAGGGCATCGGGTGGGTGTTTGTATGGTGAAGGGAGAAAGAAGAAAAAAAATGGGTCCTCTACCCAAGTTCATTTCCACTTTCTGAATAAGTTATTTGGTCAGTGATCAAAATCTCACACCAGATTACAACAATAAGAACATTTTTAATGTTCAGAACAATTGCTATTTATTAGACTATAAAAAAGGCAAGGACAGGAAATCTAATCTATTTCTCACACATCCAGATGCAGCCACTGCAGTGGAAACCAACCTGCGGAAGAGCAGGCGGCACATGTTTATCCTGACTCCTCACATCACACACAGCAAGGAGTATTCCTATGAGCAGGAGATTGCCCTGCATAGCGCCCTCATCCAGAATGATACCAAGGTGATTCTAATAGAAATGGAGCCTCCAGGAGAGACAGGTGGACTGCAAGTGGATGGCCTTCAAGACTCCCTCAAGCACCTTGTAAAAGTGCAGGGCACCATCAAATGGAGGGAAGATCACATGGCCAACAAACGGTCTCTGAATTCCAGGTTCTGGAAGCATGTACGGTACCAAATGCCTTTGCCAAGCAAACTCCCCAGCAAGACTTTCATAGTGGGTTCCTGACTGCCTTGGGGCACTAGTACTTGCTTTGGCTCACAACACATCTGAGTTTGCAGGTCTTCTGACTTCTGGAGTTGATGCTGGGATTTGCTTCTGGGATTGGTGCTGGGAAGAATGTCCAGGGGTAGTCAACCCTCAGGCTCCATCTAGTAACTTTACTTCTGTTTTCCTAATTCTGGATGGATACAAACTCTCCAGCAAAGCTTACCATCCCTCCCCCTCTTTGTTCTATTCTGTTATGGTATAGGATTATATTTTTCCCTACAACGCTTTTGATTCACTGTCTTTTTTATTCTTTTTCTCATTCCTCATCAGTAATTTACATTTTGCACTTCAAACTGAAAGTTTAAGAGTTAAATTTTGGGGTCATCTCAAAGAGCTAGGTACAGTGGCATACACCTGTAATCTCAGAGACTCAGGAGGTTGAGGTGGGAGGATTGCAAGTGTGAGGCCATCCTGGGCAACTTGGCAAGGCTCTGTCTCAAAATTAAACATAAAAAGGTCAGTGGTAAAGTACCTCTGGGTTCAATCACCAGTTCTGGAAAAAATAAAAATAAAAAGGAACATTCTGATCCCCACACACAGAATATCAATAGTAAATCTTGTTCCCATCATGCCACTGTTCATTATATTTTATTTAATAAATGTTCAGCCTTACTATCTAAGTAGTCCCAATTTTTATTGGAATATCTTATCCAAATGGCCATTAAAATCAAATTTTTTTCAGTTCTAAGGTTTTTCACGTTTTTATTCTATTCAGTAATATTATTTTCTTATTATCAAGATAGACAGAAGCGTGTTACAGAAGAACAGGAAATATAAAACAGGAAATTAATAAAAATCATTCATAAATCCACAATCTTAAGATTGTTTTCAGTAAATGTCTTTCTAATTTAAAAAATGCCATATTTAACCAGCAAAAGAAAGCTGAACTACATGCAGACTCTTGTCAGGGAATGCCATCTTGCTTTTACTGTCACAGCTTTCAGGATCCTGGCTAGAAATAATTCATATGTCTAGAAGGTTGTCTAAAGTATACAGAGTTACTCCTCTTTTTAGGTACCCTATACTCTTCACCTATACCTTGAGATTGGGTTGCCAGATAAAATAGAGAACATCAGTTAAAGTTAATTAAAAGCATAAAATTTCATCTGAAGTTGATCTGAAATTCAAATTTAGCTTGGCATCCTGCATTTTGATTTATTAAATATGGCCACCTTACTCTGGTAGATTACTCTGCTTTTATGTGACGATATCTGATTTTAGTGCATTACCAAAAAATTGTCCAGTGCAAAGGATACTGCTTATCTGATTTATTCACATGATAGAATTTGAAAGGAACAAATCATCCTGTTTGGGATCCATCAGGAATATAACCACAGGAAGTTCCTTAACTTCGTCAAAGCTTAGTTTCCTTAGGTAAAATAAACGTAATAATATCAAACACTTCGGATTTCTGTGGTAATAAAACAAAATATTTGCACTGCAGGAAGAATTCCATCAATGGCAACAGTTGTAATTATGGAGCCTCCCTGTGTTTCTTGTAATGCTGATTATGTTCTGTGACACCTCTCAATGAAGACCTCTAAAAAGTGAATCCTCTGCAGTCTTATTATTGGGAATCCTTGCTTCCCCACCCATCTAAAATGATAGGTGTGTTTTTGATGTATGAACATGGGAAATTTTGAAACCAATTTTATTTCCTTCTGTGCATCAAGTTTTTGAAAGCATGGCAATAAATTTGAGATCTTTCTACCTTAAGTATGTAGGATGCCTTAACATACAATTGACGATGATCTCTTTCTTGGTTCTGTAATTTATTTGTTTTCGACTTGCTCCATATTTCTTAATTTTGAATGTGTCTTAGGTCTCTATATTATGAGCTCCTTTGCAAGCATTCAACAAATATTTACATCTTCTGAAGGTGTGCAGAGGATCTCCTTGAGAGGGGCAGGAGAGGAAGACAGAAAGGAGTTAAGCATACTGGGTGCTATTCTTATGGAGCTAGGAGCCTACGGTGGACACTTGGAGGGAAGAGGAAAGCACTTCAGAGACCCCAGATAGGGCTGGCTTCAGGGAAAATTCTGATACTGCTGAGTTCTTTTCTCTCTCACACCCTTTCCTACATTTACACACCATTTCCCAAGTCACCTGAGCTCTTTGGGGCTCAGTTTCTATAGCTTAAAAAAATAGGAAGATAGAGAAAATGATCCCCAAGGGTCGTCATAGTTCTACGGGCTCCTAATTCCAAGTTACATGCTCACAGTGAGGTCAGGAAACTTCCAGATACCTGGATTCTCCTGCCAGCACTGCCTCTAACTTCACTCACTTTCTTGCTCTGTATGATAGGTGTAGTAAATTTACACAAAGCAGCATAAATAAAAGGATTTCAGCCCCAACTTGTTGGATGTCAACCATCTGATTGTGGTGAAAATGTCTGTGAATTATAAAAAACACCAAGAATTGTTTTTAATTGAGTCAAGTTTGTACTCATAAAACACATACCTTAAGTATTCAGGTCAGTGAGTTTTGACAGCTGAACGCACTTGTGTGGTTATCACCCAAAACAGAACAGAAATATTTGTCACCCCAGGAAGTTTCACTGTGACATTTCTCAGTCCATTCCTTTCCTTCCCCAGAGGCAAACAATGTTTAGACTTGTCAGACCTTGACATTCATATCAACACACTATGTGATATTGGGTCTGGCTTCTTCTACAATATAACATTTTAAAGATTTTTCCATATTTTGCATCAGGTCATAGTTTGTTTCTTTGTATTGCTGAGTAGTATTCCACCATATGGCTATATAAGATTTGCTTAGTCATTTTCTTGTTGATGGACTTGGTGGGCTTTTCCCATTTATGGCTATTATAATATAATATACATACATATATTACTTCCTTTTGTTTAGTTCTTAGAAGCAGTGACAGAGTAATTGTATATTTAACTTTTTAAGAAACTGACAAATCTGGGCTGAGATTGTGGCTTAGTGGTAGAGCGCTTGCCTCGCATGTGTGAGGCACTAGGTTTGATCCTCAGCACCACATAAAAATAAATAAAATAAAGATATTGTGTCCATCTACAACTAAAAAAAATAAAAAGAAACTCACAAATCATTTTGCAAACTAATTGTGCCATTTTAAATTCCCATTAATGAATGAGATCTCTGATGTTCCAATACCAGTGATGGGTATTGTTTAATTTAGTGGTTAATGAACCTCACTATGGTCTTAATTTGCAGTTCTCTGACAATTAATGATGTTACATCTTTTTCATGCTCATTGGTCACAAGCATATCTTATTCAGTGAAGGAACATTTTCTCCCCACCTGTGGCCAGCATCTGAAAAGGATTTATCTTGAAAAAGATGCAAGCTATCAATGTATGGCTTTCTTTGTCACTCTCTTTTCCCAGGCTGCCCTATCTTGGGGTTTTTCATTTTCCATATTTAACACTTTGTCCCTTCCTTTTAGCCAGATTGGGAAGCTCTTGTTGACTGAATTCATCTTTGTTCCGATGTATTTTTTGGTCATATTTGCGGGGGCGGGGGGTGCTGAGGATTGAACTCAGGGACACTTGACCACTGAGCCACATTCCCAGCCCTATTTTGTGTTTTATGTAGAAACAGGGTCTCACTGAGTTGCTTAGTGCCTTGCCGTTGCTGAGGCTGGCTTTGAACTTTCAATTCTCCTGTCTCAGCCTCCCAAAGTGCTGGAATTACAAGCGTGAGCCACCGTGCCTGGCTAGTTGCTGTATTTCTTTCAGTAATATTTTGCAATTTTTATAGTAGATACCTTATACATCTTTCAAAGAACGTATGTTTTGGTTTTTGATTTTTCATACTATTGTCAATGGCACTCTTAACAAATTTTGCTTTTCAAATTTCCATCACAAGTGCATAGAATTACAACTGATTTTTCTGTATTGACCTTGTATCTCATGATCTTGCTAAATTCACTCAATAGTTTATTTTGATATATTTCAAAGGAAGATCTACATGCAAACATATTTTACATTAGCACTAGTATTTTTGCTTCTTCCTTTCCAATCTTTATGTCTTCTGTTTTCATTTCTTCACCTATCCTAAAACATTAATCCTAGATGAGATCTGACATCCTGCTTTTAGCCCACACCTGCTTTTAGCAAAAATCAAAATGCTTCCCCATTAATTATGAAGTTAGCTGTAGGTTTCTTGTAGATATTCTTTATCAGATTAAGAAAGAAACATTCCTTTCTAGTCTTGGGTGTTATTAACCCCAAAAAGGGTGATGAGTTTTGTTAGATGCGTATGTTTTATTCTTTTGCATTTTATTTATTATATGGTACATTAATTCGATTGGATAAAAAGAATGAAAATTGCTGTTCCATTAAACTCTTTCCCTGTCAGCCATGGGTGGACTTCTTCATTTTTGTTTGAAAACATACCATACCATAAGTATCTAGAAGCACTATTCTCCTTTGGCCTCCTTTCAACTCTGCACCCCTCTATTTTGCTTCCCAGTAAGGATCCCCATCCCTCACGCCAGGCAGAATGCCTGGGGTTCCACCTGAGTTCCCGAGACAAGGACTCCTCCTCACCTTTGGCTCAGAGAGCCTTCAGTGGCTTGGGGACTCCTCTGCTGTCAGGGATCCTTCTGAAACAGCTCTCGGTTTTCCTCACTATGAGGATAAAAACTTCCTCGTCCTGAGGACAAACGCCATGGAAATTGTGACTGACACATTCTCTGGCTAACTAAATCTACACGTGTCTTGCTTGGATTTTGTTTCTTTACATTGGAACCATTTTTGTTGGACTGGAGGAGAAGCAATCTAGCTGTTTCTTCTCAGTTTGATCAAACTATATAAAGTTCATTTTCCCATCATTTGTCTATTTCTCATGCGGGAGGACACCGGTTATCGGAGGATCCGGGCAAGTTCTCTGGCTAGGCTGCGGGTAACACTGCCGCAGCCTCTTCCTCTTTTTTGTTTTTTGGTACTGGAGATTGAACTCAGGGGCACTCGACCACTGAGCCACATCACCAGCCCTATTTTGTGTTTTATGTAGAGACAGGGTCTCACTGAGTTGCTTAGCGCCTCGCCCTTGCTGAGGCTGGCTTTGAACTCACGATTCTCTTGTTTCAGCCTCCCTAAGTGCTGGGATTACAGGCTTGCGCCACCGCGCCGGGCCTCTTCCTCTTAAAGGAGGACGCAGCACCCGGGGTACAGGTGTCCTCGCTCCTGAAAGTACTCTGGTTATTGCGCTCTGCGGCCTGAAGGGTGCGCAAAGGCGCCCGGGGCGCGCCACCTCCAGGCTCTGCAGGTGGCACCACCGCCGCCCTAGGCAGATGGAGTCGAAGGTCGCCACAGCGTGGAGGCTGTGGCAGTTCTCTGGGTCAGGCCGCGATCCGGGATTTTCCCGCGGAGCCCATAGCCCCGGTGATCCCACAGCTCCGGGAAGTTGCAGGCGGGCACCTGCGTAGAGGAATCGGTTCCGGTCTCGCTACTAGGAGCGCGCAGACCACACCTGGCCCAACGCCCAGCAAACCGGGGTCACTCCTGAGAGTGAGCGTCTCAACACTGGGAGTACTCCATCCCCGGGGGCATCCCACGACGTACGGCGCCCTGCGCTTGGAGCACTTCTGCGACTTGGCATCCTCCGGCGGCCAGCGCCCACCTGCAGCCTTCACCAGCCCGGTTTCACAGCCAGGGACCTCAGGACGCTTTTTCTTTTACACTTTCGGTCGGTATCCCCTACTCGCCCCCGTTGTTTTCTCATAACCCTCCCGGGTTACCTTATTTCTTTAATCACTCTCTGACCCGCCCTGCAGCTGCGCCTCCTTTCAGTTTCACAGTTACCGGGAGCTCCAAGCAGGAGATCACCTTTTCTCACTTGCGTTTTGAATGGAGCCTCATAGCTGTGAATCGGTGTGAAAGAGGGACAAACCCCGGAGCTCCAGCCTCGGGGACACCTCTTTGAAGGTAAGGACAGGCGCCTGCGCCACGCGTGCCACGTCCTGGTTGTCCCCAGCCTCCTGGAGCAAAGAGCCACCCAGACTCAGGGTCCAGGATTTGAAAACAAGATCAATTAAGTGTGTGTGTGAGTGAGTGTGTGTATCTATGAATAATCGATGAGACAGGATCATCAACTCTCATTGATAGTATGATCTTTAGAAGTGAAGACATTGTCAGTTCTTTTCCTAGAGGTGAGAACAGCTGAAATAAGTGATGACAATACTTGTCATTTATTAAGCACTTACTGTGTGCCTGACACAGTATAGAAAACTTTTATTGCATTCACTTAAGTCTTTCAGAGGTGAAATGAAGCAGGCAGCAGTATTATCACATTTAATAAAAGGGAGGAAGATCAAAGCTCAAAGAGATTTAGCAATTTATCCAAAGGCAGCTTTTATTCAAGGGAATGGCTTTATAGCTGGTTGCTCCAATGAAAATTCTGAAGGTAGATTTGCAAGGAAATGGTTTATTCAAAGCCACCTTTGAGGAAGATAGACATAAACGTTTCTGACTCAAATCTCCGTCTTTCGGGGACATGTGGTGTGGAAAGATTTTATAAGAGCCAAGAAGGCAGCATGGAACAAGAGGCAGGAAATATATATATATTATATACATAGCTAGGCTTTGTAAATCAGAAACATGTCAGTCTCAAGTTCCTGGCACCCCTGAGTGTGGGGAGATATCTCTTCCTTCTGCCTCTACTCAGTTTGAGGAAATACAGGTTGCAGAAAAACAATTATTAGGAAGTTGCCCTTATTTTCAAAGGAAGTCTGTTTCACAGCTATGAATTAGTAGATCCCAGTTTCACACCTTAATGTTCTTGATTCCAAAGCTTTGTCTTTCATCTGTGATTTCTCCAGAAGTTACAACACCTAGCAGGTTGCATGCCAGTTATCAGAACAGTTAATGACTGGAAAAGATCTGTCAGGGTTAGAGATCAGAGGAATATTGTAGTAATTTCACCAACTTCCCTTACTCTGTTCTTGGGACCTCTGCAAACACCCATTCTATGCCATACATACTGCTGGGACCTGGAGAGCTCCTCTCAACCCCATAGTTTGGGTGGACTTGAAGGGGTAAATTTGGGCAACTGCATTTGCTGGTCTGGGCACACAATATGGAAAGGCAGATGCTGCCCTCCGGGACCTCCTCAAGGAATGAAGGCTGGTTCAGGAGAAATGGAAATGCCTTCTCAGATGAGCTTGAACAAGGCTATGCCCTGTGTGGGGAGTAGTGGTTAGCTTCCTTGAGAAGCCACCCTCTGGGCCACATTGCAAGACTATAGTTTCCTAGTGACTGGGAGGAGTGGGGAGTTTTAGAGAGAAGCATGAAGAGAACAGACAAAAACTAAAAGTTGGCAATGATTTTCCTTGCTTTATAGAGGGAAGCCAAATTATACACAGATTATTTGTTCCTCTGAGTGAAGTGTATGCAGTTTTCCAAGATCATTTTTTTTCTTTTTTCTTTGGTTGTTTTATCACCTTGTGGGCTGAGTGAAACACCCATGCATTGCACACTGTAGAGAAAGAATTATATGGGGGGAAAAATCACTGGTGGGCTACAGGCGCTCAGTGGTAGAGCCCTTGCCTAGCATGCATAAGGGCCCAAGTTTGATCTTCTGCAATGCAAAAAAACAAAAACAAAAACAAAAGAAAACATTGATGTTATGATTCTTGTCAAGGCAGTTTATCTTAAAAGGAACTCAATTATATGTTTTGCTGATGGGAATCAGTGGCCACAAGGCAATTTACATTTATTTCTGTGTGAATCAGTGAAACCAGTCTTAATCTAGACTCACCTCCACAAGTCTCAGGTCCTTCATTAGAAAGATTTGTAATGGCCTAACATTTATGAGTTTCTATGAATTATTTTATTCTAGAGAGTGGTCAGTTTCTTCAGGGTGGAGGTCTATAAATAAGAGTGGCCGGACAGAACCAGCAGCTCAAGAGATGACCAGTCAGACACCCTGGAAAGGGCCTTGTTCTGAATGGCCTTGGGGAGCAGAAATGTTTGTAATTGAACCTCTCCCTAGGTCATGCAATTTTTAAAAGAGAAATTCTTTTTTCATTTAGAAAAGAATTCATTCCATTAGATGATTCAGGTAAGTGTATATCTATTCTTTACATACATACATGTACAGAAATGCACGTATATTTTATACTTAAATAATACATTAGCTACATGTATGCATTCAATTAATGTATTTATTATTCAAGAAATAATGTATGTTTTATTAAATGGATGTGTTAAATATTAAATGTATATAAAGAAGACATATCATATTTACTTCTCTAAGTATATGAATAAATCCAGTAAATCAGTGGCTCTTGTCCTGGGCTTTGTATTAGAATCACCTGGGGAGTTTTGATGACTCAGGATTCCCCAGCTGTACAAACAGGGAATTCCCAAACAGGTGGGTGGAGCCTAGCCTTCATTATTGTTTTTACAAGTTCCAGGTGAGATCTAGCACCATGGACATTACATTTGAGGTTAAAGCATTCTTTTCAAGATGTCCTGATCTGAAGAGTAGAAAATCATGCTGATGTGCTAATGGATCAGGTGATCCCATGAACTCCAAACTCTATATAGAATTTAATGCATTCATTAATTCAGCATATAAATCTGTAAGCACACATAATATAAACATGTCAGTTAGTGATAATTGCTATAAATGGAAAAACAAAGGGAGAGAAGAGTAGTGTGTGTGTGTGTGTGTGTATATGTGTGCACACACACACATATATTTGAATTTGAGCAAGCATGCTGTGCTAGATTTTCCATGGAGTCCTCAGGGACATGTACATTATAAACTGCTAGCAACAAACTTTAGTGGAAAGACAGGACTATTGAATTAATGATAGAGAATAAATTGGAAAAGATTAATTAGACCCTATCTTCATATTAAACATGAAAATTAATCCAGTGAATTTTTTTAAAGTTAAGTTTAAAAAATTGTCATAAAAATGAAGAAAATAAAGATAATCATCTGCTTTACAACTGTGAGAAGGGGAATCATCTGTACTTAATAAAAAAGTCACAGAGCCAAAAACAAAAACAAAACAATAGTTGGTTTGATGGCATCAATATAACATTTTCCGTTTATTAACACATCAAAAGAGGAATTAAAAGTAAACTAAACAAATTGGACAAAACACTAAACATCTGAGAACTGAACAATGGATATAAAGCAATGGTTCATAAACACAAATAAAATGGCTAATAACACATCATTATGATTAGCCTCATTTGTAACTATAAGAAATGCAGATTCAAAGCCAACAAGATACCACCTTTCCATATTGACTTCCTGGCTCATTTTAAAACATGAGATTGCTCAGTGCTTTTCTGAGTGTGATGGATGGAAACCATCTTGCACAGTGAGAGAAGGTGTATAAATTATTGCGACATTTCTGGAATGTGGCTGGGCGGTATGATTGGCAATGTTTCAAATGCATTGTGTTCATTCACATCCTGCCACATAAATTATAATAAATACAAATAACAATAGATAACATTTAAGTGGTGTTTATTATCTCTAGACATTTGCAATAGTAGTGCAAATGGTAAGTGTAACTTACCATCTCTAAGAGATAGTATGGCTGTCTCCTTGTATGGACAAAGAAATTGGGGCACAGAGATGATAAGTGGTTTGCCTTATCTCACTGGTAAAAGGAAATGGAGATTCCAGTCCTTCCAGGCAGGTACCAGAGGTCGTGCTCCAAAAAACTGGGTCACGTGCGGGAGTCAGGTCATGTGAGGATGGTCATGGAATTATTTCACAGTATAATTCATCTTGTAAAGAAGCATATGTTCATAGGAAGGAATGTTAGGTGGCAATTAAAATGATGTTAATAAAGAGGATAGTCTGACACAGGAAGATGCTTACTATGTAATATTAAATGGAAATGCAAGATATGAAATTAAACATCATTTAATTATTTAAAGTACATAGAAAATATTTTAAAATACTAAATTATTTTGTATTAATTTATTTTAGTCTTCATTTTGTAAATGCTCTGTTAGGCACATATTGCTTTAAAAGTCAGAAAAAAACTTTAAAGAAAGGAGAAACTTAGTTTAAAAAAATCAGAAAAAAATGAAAAAAATCCTACACGACAGAAATTTAATATTTATAAGCTCCTACATATATTTTATTAATACTTGCTAGTGTATAAATGACATTTCTCAGAATGGTTCTTTTTCTGGAGATGAATTCACTGTTTAATAAAATATTAACCTCTTAATTTCATACCTACAACTTATCAAGTACATTAAAAGTTTAATGTACACACAACCACACAGAACTATGTGAATATCAGCTATTTTTTTGTATAATAGGATCCTAACATGCTTCATATTGAAACTAATAACTAATCAGAATCTCATAACTTGATGTGCACATGGCACACACCTGTAATCCCAGGGACTGTGAAGGCTGAGACAGAAGGATTGCAAGTTCGAGGCCAGCCTTAGCAACTTAGTGAGGCCCTGTATCAAAAAAAAAATTAAAATGGTGGCTGGGGAAGTGGTTTAGTGGTAAAGTATCCCTGGGTTCAAGCCTCAGACAGGAAAAAAAAAATCAGAATCTCTTAACTTTATCATTGGTAGACCTTGTTGAAAATCTAAAATCTTAAAAAAAAAAAAAAAATTAGTGCCCTTTACAAGGTTATGTCATCCTTCACCAATGAAGTGACATAAAGGAAACAACACTTTCATTCTACCGAAGATACAAGAATAGACAGAGTTAATGATAAAAGGTGTGTGTGTGTGTGTGTGTGTGTGTGTGTGTGTGTGTAGGGAGATGGGGGAGGTTTCAAAGCATAAACCCTTTCTAATTTGGTTACGAACAGTTGGTACTTTCCATACATATTTATTCCTTTTGCCTTTACATTATTGACATGTAGCTCTTGGAAATTCCACCAAATGTTTGGTGGTGTTACAGGTAAAAGTTGGTATAATTAGTTTGGCAGCTTCATTATTAAACTTTTTCCAAAATTCAGGAATTAATAGCTTCCCTTTTGTTTGGGATGGGAGGTGAATGGAAGTTGGTAAAAGGAACATTAGTCTATGTGAGAGGCTACCATGAACCTCTTCATAAATATTAGATAGCGTCCTTATGCAATACTTCTAGAGGCGAGCCTCTTTACCTTTGTTTTGATATTAAGCAAACAGGCTATGAGATTTTTAAATACCTTGCCCAAGCTTGGAGAGCTCCTCAGCCCTTTGTCAATTAGATTTGACAGGATGTGGCTCAGTGGTCGAGTACCCCTGAGTTCAATTTCTGGTACCAAAGGAAAAAAAAAAATTAGATTACTAGCTGGGATTTGTGTGTCCAGTATCACATTGTGTTCCCTCTAACTGATAGATCATTGAGGTGGAAGCAGTAAAATTTTTGGTAAACAAGGTACATGGAGTTATTTATGAAATATTTGGACTTAGTGAATGGTCTCCAGTGAGGAAGATCCTTCTGACATTCTGCTTTCTAAATTTTGTAATTAAAAGGGTGAGGGTCAGGTTGTCCTAGGATCAAAGTTCAACGCAGATCTCAGTTATGCTGGGTCATGGTCAGTCTAAAAGAGGACTCTGGAGTGTAGGGAGATCTCTAAGTCTCTGTTTCCCTAAAATAAATACCCATGGGCATGAATATGAACACACGCCCACAGAACACACACATGTTCTTCAGTGACACTGAAGAACTATGTGTTGCACACTGTGCCAGATTTTACTGGTAAGCAAAATAGGCTTAGCTCTTAGAAGGAAGATAGATTTTTAAAAATTCAACCTACAAATGAAAACTGAATTACAAATCATGATGAGCAAATTCTTATGCATCCTCTAAAGGCCTGTGTGTTAAAGGCTTCATCCCCAGAGTGGTGGCTTGGAAGGTGGTGGAAACTAGGAGGCAGGGCTTAGTGGGAGGTCTTTAGGTCATTGGAGATATGCCCTTGTAGGCATATCTTCTGGTCTGTGTTTCAAAATTTGTCATGTGATTTTTTTACAGCCTTCATAAGACAGGTATGTTTTTATTAAGTTTTTGGCATAAGTGGTCTTATTCTGTTTCAGAGAAACCATTTGATGCAGAATCCTAAGCATGCATTGTGGAGAATTATTCATGACTCTTTTGCTTCTTATGGTTAAAAGCAACTCAGGTAAGTGATTATAATTATTCTAAAACATACTTCGTTCGTAATCTAGAGGGAATGCCAAGGTTTTGTCATTTTTTTGTGGAGGTGGTTACTAAAAATGCTGAGTTAACTAAAATGTATTGACTTAAAATTCTACTTTAGAAAATTGACAAGTATTTGGTGTCTCTGAGGTAGAGAATAAAAGATCCATAACAATGGAATCAAGTAAAAAAGATGCATATAAAGGACATGGTTCTCCAAGCTTGTAAAAACTCATGTCCTAGCCAGGCGTGGTGGTGCACACCTGAAATCCTAATGGCTCAGGAGGCTGAGACAGGAGAATCATGAGTTCAAAGCCAGCCTCAGCAATGGCGAGGTGCTAAGCAACTCAGTAAGACCCTCTCTAAATAAAACACAAAACAAAATAGGGCTGGGGATGTGGCTCAGTGGTTGAGTACCCCTGCGTTCCATCCTTGGTACCAAAAAAAAAAAGAAAGAAAAAAAAACTTGTATCTTGAAATAAGTTACATTTGAGAAGAAACTTTGGTTCATGTTATTTTAAACTAAGGAGGAAGCAATATCTTTATTATTAATTTTTTTAGAAAGTTTTATACATACTAACTCCTTCCTTAAAGGGATACAAAGATTCTTCTCATTCTTTAGGAAATAATAAGTACTTTATAGATTTAAAAATAATATCAGGGCTAGAAAGAATAAATAAGAAAGAGACTGGTTAGATTAGGGAGATGAGTAGGCTTCTAGGTGGATGTCAAGTATGAATTCTAAATTTATTAACACTGATTACTTGGAAGTTCCCAACCTGCCCCAATCCCCTTGAAAATGATTCTGAAAACCCATTCTTTGGAGAAGAGTTCCATGATTGGATGGTGAGTTTTCCCTTGGGCTTTGGAGGGTAAAGTGGGAGCATACATGTGACTGCCTGGATATATTGTCTAGGAGAAGGAAACAATTACTTTGGTAAATTATTGCTTAAGTTATAGCCCAGTTAATTGATACTTTCAAATAATGTAGGTCCAGTCTTGAGTGTGGTTACTTAAAGGGATCCATCTTTTGTTCTAATGGCACCAAGGCATACAATGCAGTACTATCCAAACATTAAAGGAATAAATTAGATATTCTCTTCCCGATATAGAATGATCTGTCAGAAAGTACTGAGTGCAAGATGCAGGAAGACATGTGCATGGGTCCCATGTTCTATCGACATACACTAATAAACTTGCTCCCAGTTACCATGAAAACATGTATTAGTCAGCTTTGTATTGCTGTGACCAAAATACCTGACAAGGACAACTTAGGGGAGGAAATGTTTATTTTGGGTTCACAGTTTCAGAGGTTCAGTCCATGGTCATTACATACTTCATCACTCTGGGCCCGAGATGAGGCAGAACATCATGGCAAAGTGCATGGTGAAGGAAAGCTGCTCAGTTTATGGCTGAAGAAAGAAGCAAGGGACAGAATATATTCCCTAAAGGCATGCCCTCAATGACCTACTTCCTCCAACCCCACCAACCTGCCAATGGTAACCTTCCAATTAGTCCATTGAAATTATTAATCCATAAAAAGGATTAATCCACTGATGAGATTATAGCTCTCATACTCTGATTATTTCACCTCTGAACATTTCTGCATCACCCATGAGCTTTTGGGGGGTCACCTCTTATGCAAACCATAATAGGATATTTCAGACACAAACACAACTTTATTATCTGTTATGTAATATTGCCAGGGTCCCAGTTTCTTGTCTCTCAGGTAGTTGGAGAGGACCTTCCATGAGTGGGTCCCTATGGGCAGGCATGGCAATATTCTACTTGTAGAAGTCATTTGGCTTCGTGGAAGTTAGGTGACAACTCCCTGTGCTTGTCCAAACTCGAGACTATTACAAAGGATTCAGATTCTTGACACTGCTGGATTCATAGATCCTGCTCATGGAATAATGAGAACACTGTTTTTGCACCTTGAACTCAACTTACCTTGAACTCCACTCATTTCTACAAACAAAGGCTATTCCAAACAAGCATTACATTTCTTCAAATGATAACTATCTCCAAAGAGGAATGAGTGCATATGGTCATCAAAACACAGGCATGTTTCTACAAGCACTTTTGAAAATTCTTTATTTTTTCTTTTTAGATCTACATGACAGTAGAGTGTATTTTGACATACTATGCATACATTATTCTAATTAGGATTCTACAAGCATTTTTAAATATTAATCAAACCTTGGAAAATGGAGAATAACCCAAATGTCCTGTAGACATTCATCCACTAACCCAATTTCTTGGTATTTGTCAAATTATAGAATTAACAGTCAAATAGTAACACAACTGGACATTACATAACAATGAAAAATAACACATCCCTGCCACATGCAGCAACCTGGATACCTATCAGAGGCACAGTGGTGTACAGAAGAATTCAGACTCAGAAGAGCAAATCTTATATAATTTCTGCATTTTATTACATGTGTAAGTCTCTAATACAGGAAAGCAAATGAACTGTCAGTGACTTGCCATATTTTGAGTGTTGTATATATTTTTATCATGCCTTCTGTGTTGAAGTACTGAAATGTAAAACAGAGATTATGTGACAACCACCAAACAGAATTGATTGAAGCTCATTAACTCTTGAACTTTGAGATAGATGTGATATCTACGGTTTCAAAGAATGCTTCTACCATTTGGGCCACTTCCTCTTTATGCTGTGGTTAACAACACTGACTTGAAACCAGACTGTTGCTTTCAGAAATAAACTGTAACGATAGAGGGCATTTTGTCCATGTTCTTGGGGAAAAGTTCCATGCAGTTGAAAGATTCTCATTTTCCAAATGTGGATGAAGAGCCCCCTGGAGCCACCAAAGGACAGGATATGAAAAAAAGGCCACTCATTCCAGGTTTGAACTCTCAGAAGAGCAACTAGAGTGGAAGGAAGACCTACGCTCTGTGGATAAACAGATCAGATCAATTTCCAAGGCCAGAGAATCTGGGTGAATTGAGAAAGAGGGAGGGAGAACAAGAAGAGCCCAAACAGCAGAAGTGATAGATACCAGAATTTGGAGTGATGATATATTAAGCAATTCTTGGTTATCCACATGGTAACCTCCAGAAATAACAAACTTATGCACACTTTAAGCTGCAGGAGTACCTCTAAACATCTTCACACCTGCCCAGGATATGGGCAGGTCAACTGGCTGAATAGAAGCTTGGTGAGATTTCTGAGGATGCAGATGAAGGTCTCTAGGTATTTTCTTTTCTTTTCCATGGAGACGCCCTGGCTAGGGATATTTTGGGGTAGATGTGGCAACACCATGGCCTGTGTTTTCTGTTATTATTGAGAAGCTGTCTTGTGCAGAATTTTCTTTTGCAAGATGGCACTTCTCATGTCTGTCTCCTGGCGATGGTACATTAGGTTCTTATACCTTCCTGTTTAGGAGGAATCATTGGAAGTTTTGTCTTCATTGTGTTCTAAAAGCGTCTTATCCTTCCTAGTGTTCAAAGGGCAGATGTTAAAATAAAGAACCCATGGGAAGGTGACACTGGGAATTCTCAGAGCTTTCCCATTAATCTTGCTTCTTTACCTAATGCATGAAGAGAAAAAGTTACCTTCTTCATTTTGTTTGTGCTTTTCCCCCCTTTTCTTTTACTGAACTTTAGAAGAAATGTGTATTTCACGTTCCCATATTAATGCGGTAGAAGGGGAACCTTTTTATCTGAAACATTGCTCCTCTTCACTTGCACATGGACATGAAGAAACCTCCATAAAGTGGCACAAAAGCAACAGATCCCACGGATGTACTGAGCTAAACCCAAGCAGTTCTCCCAGAATTACTGTGCATGATGACATTTTGGAATTCTGGCCATTAGAGTTAGAAGACCAGGGCTCTTACTTTTTCCAAATGGGGTAAGTATATCTTTTTGCTTCACTAGATTTCACAATCCTTGGCCTCTGTTCAGCAACTCAGTTATAAAGAGATTTAAGATTCAGATAACCCATGCATTTTTTTTCTCTCCTACTCTTCTTATAACATGAAATAAATGCTTCATTATTGAAAAAAAATGATCTCCTTTTTTTTTTCTTCTTAGTAATCATATGAAAGGAGGTAACTTCAGTAAGATTTCCTCTTAGGGGCTCCTGGCTAATGAGGGAGAACTGAATAAAGGTCAGTTTTAGAATTCAGTTGCTCCGGTGGTCCAGATATCCTGGTTAAGTGAAATCAATGGCTAGGACTTCATAATGACATCGATGTGTAGAGAAGGAGAACAGGGTCAGTCTCCTGGGTAGCATCTTCAGGTGGCAGAAGGGATAGAACTGATGGAGACACATTGTACTCTAGCTTTCAGGGGTCACTGGGATCCAGGTGGCAGTGCTAGAGGAGGAGGTGTGTGTTCAATAGCCAACCAAAACCCAATAGCCCTGAGCTAGTGGTAAAGGAGAACAGGGACAGGGCTCTGTAGTCTACTCATGCTATAGCCCTAGATTATTCCAGGATAATAATAATGGAGAAATACAGTTACTATGAAATAAGAGCAACTGACTGAATACATCAATCAAGTCCACTGTGACTGGACTTGGTTCTGTTGACAGGAATATATAGACACATGTACACACATATGTACACATATACACATGTATGCATGCCTTTTTACAGAGATTTGAGAAACTAACTCAGGGCTAGCTGAGTGGTATCACTGTGCTGTCAGATGTTGCAGATTTCTTTTAGAAATCTCGCTCTTAGAGGGAGTCCTGATCATTATCACCCCTGTCTTTGAGAGCCAGGTGAGATATCACAGTGAAACCTTGGTATCACTCCTGTGGTTTTGCACAAAATGAGGTCATGGTTTTTTTGTTTTTATACACAGAAACTCCGAAGAGTCATAAAGAAATTACGAGACTGTTTCAAAAGTCAGTACATTTTGGGTGACCTTTTAAAGAGAGAGAATTGCAGAAATGGGTCACGGCTGGATTTTTTTTTTTTTTTAGAGCAGGTTAAGGGAAATTGAAGACAATACTTGTAAACTGGGTAGAGGAAGAGAACAACAAACAGTACTTCTTCTGAACACTGATTGAATAAAGAAACAAGGGCAGAGCAGAACCAGTGTATCAAGGGGACAAACCTGTTGTCTGTGACCAACTTGGAGATGAGAGATGGAGGGAATTTACTATCTTTGTGACATGGAGGACAGAGAATACAACTCACACCAGGAAGCCACATGGAGTCATCAGCTGGAGGGAAGATGTCAGAGAGGCATGGAGCCCTGGGGGTGGAGAGGAGAGGGCAAGAAAATGGGTTTGTCACCTCCTTGGTGACAAACCCTGGAGGTTATTGGAGACTGATGGGTACAATGTGAGAGTAAGCAATGGGGGGAGAAGCCGCTTTCACAATAGCTGTGACAGTAGGGGAGTTCTACCTGGGAGTGAGTTGTTTTGGCCACTTAGGATGGTGGAAAATATAGAGGTTTTCAAATATAGAGCAATAAGTAAGCAGCATCCTGTTTTTGCTATAGATGTGTAGGGGTGTGTGTTCATGTACGTGCCCATGTGTGCACATGTGTGTGCCCACTCTGGTGCAAATTAGCCTTTGTAGTTTGGTGCAGGAGCTGCTCTCAATGTCCAGACCCTACGCCTGGAATCTCCCATGAGAATTGGAATCCCTTAATTCGTAATGGACTGCAGTCTATTGCTCATAATCAAATGCTTCTAGGAACTCATACTTTAATCCTGCAGTGAAAATCATTTTGTCACATCATGTTTGAAGGAGGAAACCAGCTAAGAAGGAAGGGTTTCCAGAAGAGAGTTTACTCTGATAGAGTCAAAGAAATGAAGGTAGAGAGAGAAGCACATTTTAAAAATTAATCATTAGATCCTGAGTTGATGAGCAGCAAATTGGGCTTGCCAGAGGGGCTCCAGAGGAACGGACTAGAGGTTTATAGCCGCTTTCTCTGAATGGCCAGAGGGGGCGCTCGTAAGTAGAGTGCAAATAGTGGTCCGAGGCAGCCTGGAGCTGGCGTCCACAGCTTTGGATCAGTTGGTCTTAGCCTCACATCAGCCTCTGGGTTCTTCTGCAGCAAGTGTGGTATGTTGCTTGTTTCCACATCTGCATTGTCATGTCCCACAGGTGACAGGCATTCAGTCTTTCAGTTGGCTGAGTGTTAGGAGGTGAGGACTGAAGAGGTAAAGAGCATCATCTGCCATGATGAGAATTTGCACACATCCTATTCCTTATAAGTGACAGGTCACAGAGACCTGAAAATAATCTCTCTTTCCAGCTTAGTGAGGCTGGAGTTGGGAAAACTTTGCAAACACTTGAGAAAACCATGATGTCAATGGGAATCTGAATCCTTTTCAAGGGCCAGGACTCTCAATTACATTCCATGCCACCGACCACTGCATTTAACTGTGATGACAGCCTGCCACCCTCTCCAGCCCTGGAATATCTTATACAGGGGCATGCCCAAGGTGAGGAGCCAGATTTACATAGATTATGCAAAGCGTGCCTGGCCCTTGGGGCTAAAGAGATGCACATTTAGATCTGGCTTCACCCAGTATTAGGTGTGTGACCTTGAGCAAGCTGTTTAACTTCTCTGAGATTGAGCTTTTTCATCTGAACATAGGGAAAATGCCTAGTACAACAACTGGAACTTGATGGTAACCTTGTGTTCCTTGCAGCCTATTCTAGACTTAAAGGGGAGCTGGGAGAGCCTAAGTTGGGTGCCCACTGGTCAGGCAAACAGCACAGCTTAACAACACCTGTCTACTGTATTTGGGAAATGGATCCATACGTATATAGATATATCACATCACATACGGATGTGTACATCACATGTGCAGTGTCAGCAAATGTCAGACTGCAAATGTTTTCTCTTTAAAATTACTAATTTCTGACCAGAAGAAACAACTATAAAATCTATTAAAATTCACTTTTGTTCAGTAAAGTGTTCCTATAGTTGTGCTAAAGGCCGGAACAGACTTTGTATGACTCAACAGTAAGAGACAGGGATTGGAACACACTGCCCTGAAATACAAAAAATCTAACGTATATACATACTCATTCAGAAAACTGTCAGGAGTTTATAGATCTCAGGAAACCGAGGCCACCCTGCTATCCTGTTCTAAAATTCTCTGTTTTGTCAATCAACAAAGATTATTGAAATTTTAACATTTGCTGTTCTGGTGTGTGTGTGTGTGTGTGTGTGTGCGCGCGTGCGTGTGTTGCTCAGGTTTTTATTTTTCACCCTACAACCATTGTTAATGCTCTGAATTAAGAGGAGGCAAAGTAGGGTTTAGACAATCAATGAGTGAATCTTTATACAAAAATTAGGAACAAAAATATAGGGTCAATGACAGCAGGGAAGATGGTTGATAGCTGTAAGGTCTCTGTCATAATTATAAAACGACTTTATGCTTTTATTTTATAGAAATGATACTCAAGAGTGGACATTAAACGTCACCAGAAGAAGCAAACATAGTTGTTTTAATGAAAAACAAGTAACTAGTAAACGTGTGGAAGTTAAGAGAGCTTTGAAGATATCATGTCAAATTGGTTACTATCAGAAACTGGTCAAAAAAACATCATTGTATAAGGTAACACTTGAAAAATATTTCAGCTTACTACATGATAGCAAAGATAAAATTCCCAAATGAAGATCTGGTGGCTGTGGACCATTTTGGTCTCCTAACAGATGAGCCTTCTAACCCCACACAGCTCACATGGCCTGTCTGAGTAGGGTGTCCCTGTGGGGTTAATGGAAGACCCAACATATACAACATGTGTGGCACAGTAGCTTCTCTGTATTAGGTGAATTCTTCAATCAGTTTTGACAGCTGCCTCTCTTCTGCCCTTCCTTCATTTTCCTTCTCCTTCAATTAATTTTTGGTAATGTTAGTTTAAGGTTTTTCATTTTCTTCTGTCACATACACTTAAAATTCAAAAACTTGAGTGCATGTGTTTTCTTTAAAAATACAAGCTCATTTCATAAAGATGGAAAGATGGAAAAATATAAAGTGAAAGCAAAAATTACTCACAATCCCACCAGCCACTTTGTTTTTTTCTGTGTAAACATCTACTTTTAAAAAGTGGTTTGTTCTATTGTTAATGTCTTTCTTTTACTCACTAAAAATTATATTTGATTATTTACCTACATCTTTAAACATTCTTCCAAATAGAGAATTCCATTTGGTTTCATCTAAGAGATTACCTTGTATTAGACATTTGTAAGCTTCCAATTTTTCTCTCATTTAAAGGCTAAAATGAATATGATTTCCATAAGTCTTTGGGTGTTTATATGATTTGGACTACAATCAAATCCCTAAAGTGTGTCATTGGATCAAAGGTTGATAGCATGTTTTTGACTTTTGATACACATTATCATACTAGTTTCTGGGGAGCTTTGCTAGTCTAAGTCCCCAAACTTGGTACAAGAATCCCTCTTCCTTCCACTTACCCCACACTGGGAAATTATGCTTTTAGAATGTGAAAAATCTGACATGGAAAATTCCTGAAACTCTTAGTATTTTTTTCTGTTTTTTTCTTAATAATGAATTAAATATTTTAATATATTGATTGTATCATATTAATTCCTTTTGTGGATAGCTTGTGCATTTTCTCTTTTTTGGTTGCTATACCTTTTTCTTGTTGGGTTATAAGAGATCTTTTAAACAATGGAGATTATATATGCTTGTGTGTGTATGTATGTGGGTGTCATGTATCATGTACAGAGAACATACATGTGTACATCTATGCACTTGCACAACTTAAACCACATAATTTCTATAGAACAAATATGAATAATCTGACTCCATCATGGTAGCTTGGAAGAGCTTCAGGAGTAGGTGGTCTGAACAGGAAAGAGCTGGGAAACTTGAAGCAACAAATGATTTACTCTGTTTACTTGGATTTTTCAAGGAGACCTCGTATCTGACATGTTTTCTAAACATTGAGTCAGTCTTCAGTTTACTTGCCTCTGTTTCCTGTCAAATGTCAACATGTTTTCCAGCACATGTATATCAGTAAGTTCAGTATACTGGGTTTTAAAGTCCCAATGTGCAGATATCTACATGTAGGAAAGGGGCATCCTGAGGATATTTTTAGCTGAACAATTGACGCAGGACTAAGTGTTCTCATCCTGTGGACCGATTGTGACCTGCTTGAGGGGAGGAGAACAAGGACACTCAGTGTGTCAAAGGCTAAATTGGAGTCTCAGATATTTTGTGTATCTTGGAAAAATCAGTTTGGGTTTATAAAAATTTGACTTATACAGAAACATGTTACTGCTCTGAGGTGCCCCTGTGGGTGCTACACAAGCCTATTTGTCTGGGTCCAGCCATAGTGGCCACCAGCTATGACCAGCTTTGAGGGAGAAGTCTGTGGGTACTAGGTTCTCCTTATTTGGAATTTTCAGGAAGAGTGTCATCTGGTAAGGGTCAGCCATTTAATTCCCCTCTTCTCCTTCTGCTTCCTGGACTGCTTTAAGAACTATGTATAAGTGGCTGATGGCTGAATTGAAGAAGGTGACTTTATTATTAGTATTAATTGCTGTGACATATGGAAATTATGAAAGTGGGGAGAGGGTGAGGGAGGGAGCAAGAGGAGCAGGCTGGAATACCCAGTGGATTTGAATATTATTGATATATTTCTGATCTGTGCACTGCTTTCTGGTTCAGGACATCAAGGGGGGTTGATGGTTGCTGCTCAGTTCTCTTAGTAATTCTATTCCCATCCTTCACACTGACCCCCAGGCTGTGTGGTTCCTAGTATAGAGAGTTGGAATGAAAGTGTATGTTGTGAAATAGACTTGTGCAAAAGTTTTGACCTGAATAGGAATCATTTTGGTGCATTTTTGCTATTGTTGTGTTGTGTGTTGTGTGTGTGTGTGTGTAAAAAATAGGTTTAAATAAAGTGCTGACAGTGGTTATAGTTCCCCTCTGCTCCATTTCCCAGCATATAATTAATCAAGTCAGTGATATCAATGGCCCTGGGATCACACTTCATTGCTCCAGAAGTCCCTGGGACATTTTCTCAAGAAGTGCTGATTTCCATTCAGTTTCCCTTTTTCTCTAAAGATCTTAATCTTCAGAAAACGTGAATGATTGTACTACCAACATTGCCTTTGCTTACTGAAAGTATTTTAACTTGCTTTTTAAAAAACAGGACTGTAAAAAAGTAGCCGAAAACGATTCTAGCCTATTAATGAAGAATGCCGAGGTCAATGACCAGGGATTTTACTCCTGTGTGTTTTCTCTTCATCGTAATGGAAAATTTTATAACATCACCAAAACCTACAACGTAACAATAGTTGAAGGTAAGAGAAATCTTAGAATTGGGAAGAAACAAATTTATATTAGAAAAATGGAATCTTCCTTGTAAAGTCACCTAGAAACTCAGAGCTCATTTTGTTGAGCTTGTAACCATATCACTAGTTCCAATAAATAAGTTTCAAAAGCTTCATTGTGGTTCCCAGCCACTTGGCTGAAAAAATTTTTTAAAAAAGTTGGGGCAGCAAACGAAAGACACGTGGGTGAACCTCATGTAAGTCAGCTGTCTTTTATTTGTAATATGAGTAAATTATAGAATTTTTTGGTCATTAAACTTTTGTTACTACACAACAAATATTTATTGTGGATGCACATAGTTCTGGAGAACCTCTATTTTCAAAACACCGTACTTAGGACAGAGAGGCCAGGGAAGCAGGGGAATATAGATCAAGTGAGTAAGTACTGGTTCCAGGGAATATGTTTATAATCTAGAGACCCAATAAGCTATGGACAGGTGCCATCATCTGTGAGGCTGCAGGAGGGTGGTGGGAGCTGGGGAAAGGATAGATGCAGCGGGCTCCACTTGAGCTGGGTCTATGAGGGAGAGTATCACAAAGGGACAGGATGTGCTGGCAAAGGGGCTGGTGGACTGAGCTGCAAGGGGCACGTAGGTGCTACCGGGAGTTGGAGGATAATGCGTAGTCTGGTTTGCCATGCCCCCTAAACTATGTATGATGGAAAAATTAAAGCACAGCATTTTAGAGTGACAGGAACCTTAGAGTGATTTAACTAAACCTCATCCCACAAAGAATATGGTGTGGCCAATAATTGGTCATCTGGTCCCTTCTTGGGATTTTCCTAGGAAATTATCAAATCATACAGAAGCTTAGCCTAGATTTTAATATCTGATTATAGGAAAGTCTTTTTATTTTCCCACTAAGTCCAAACATGCCTTTTTGCTCCTCCCATCTACTGTTGCTTGATTTCAATAACTTCACAGATCGGTCCCTTCTTCATAAATCTATGCATTCAGTTTTCTGTAGCACATCAACTTTAGCAACATCTTCCCTCTTCAACTATCCACATATATGGCTATATGCCCATGTGCTACTATTATAACAAAGTGCCACAAGCCTAGTGTCTGTCCTCAAGCAACGTACATTTATTATTTCACAGTTCTGGAGATCAGACTCCTGAGTAGATTTACTGGGCTTAAAATCAGGGTTTCAGCAGGATTGAGCTACTTCTGGAGGTTGTAAGAGAGAAGGTTCTCCAGCTTCCAGAGGCCGTCTGCAAGTCTTGGATCTTGTCACTTCATCTTCAGAACCAAGAGCAGAGAACCACCAAGTCTTCTCTCTCTCTTTCAATGTTGCTTTTATCATGTCGTGTCCTTTCCTGACTGACCTTTCTGTCTCTCTTTTATGAGGATACATGTGATTGCATTCAGGGTCCACCTGGATAATCCAGGATCATCTTCCCCCTCTACATCCTTCACTAAATCATGCCTACATAATCCTCATGGCCATGTGTCTTCGTCCACTTCCTCTGCTGTAACAGAATACCACAGACTGGGCACATGATAAATGATATATGTTTATTTGGTTCACAGCTGAGGAGGCTGGGAATTCCTAGAGGAAGGGCCACATCTGAGGAGGGTCTTCATGCTACATCATACTTAGGCAGGATGGCAATCAAGCATGTGTGAGCAAGAGAAAAATGGGAGTGGAATTATCCTTTTCATCAGGAACCCATTTGCACAATAACCAACCCACACCTGCAATGATAATATTAATCAGTTCTTTTTATTTGTTTATTTACTCTACTTAGGTACACATGACAGCAGAGTGCATTTTGATTCATTGTACACAAATGGAGCACAACTTTTCATTTCTCTGGTTGTACATAATATAGCATAGCAACATATGTGCAGTCATACATGTGCCTAGGGCAATGATGTCCATCTTGTTCCACCATCTTTCATGCCCCCATAATATTAATCAGTTCTTAAGGTTCAGCCCTCATGACCTAGTCACCTATGAAATGCAGCCCTTGTGACCTAGTCACTTGAGGAGTGGTATTTGTTCACTTTGGGGGCCATTAATATGCCTGCTACAGCTATTAGCTGGGAATCCCACACCTGAATTCCTAAACTCCAAAGTCTTAAATTTTATACGTAATTATCTACTATCAGTTCTTGAGTGTTACTTTTTCATGGGTATATTCTTTAATTTCATATAAATATCTGGTCCCTTGGTACTTTCACCACCTCTTCTTTCCCATAGTCATCTTTGCTTTCTGCTCATCATCACATCTTTTCTTCCTTCCTTGAAAAAGCAACAGGAATATCTATTATTTAATGGCAGAGATGGCACCAGCTGCTTTAGTTGAATCATCTCTTACAGTCTTCATGACAGTGAGGGTGTGGCCTTGGGGTGCTTGGCTTCTCTTTGACCCACATTCCTCCTCAGCCAGTGGGACAGTGGTGTTTCTCAGTGTTCTGCAGTCCTCAGCTGCTTTAGGCCATACTCTAGCACAGAGTGGGAGGCTGATGGGTGATGCACTCCTATCTAAGCATCACCAGATGGGCTGAGCAGTATATCATTGTATATTTCTTGTTGGAGGTGGAAATCTCTTCGGATCAGAAGTAGAAGTGGACCTTCAGGCGTGGACCCCACCAGGGTTAGGGCTGGGCTGAGCTGAGCTGACTAAGGCACCAGGACATGACACTAAAGAGAATTTTCTCTTGTTTCCTGCAAAAGGAGGTTTGTTACCCAAGAGTGGTATCATTCAGATTATATGAACTCTTTAAAGATTTTTCTGCTTAATAATTTTGGACCACAGTTGGCCTTGCGTGACTGTAATTGCAGAAAGCAAAACCATGGATATGGGGCACTAGTATGTAACAGTTTTTGTTACATGAAATGAGCCTATCATGACAGAGAAGTTCACCTTTTTCTTTTCTTTTTCACATTTAGATCGGAGGAATATAGTTCCAGTTCTTCTTGGATCGAAGATGAATTATGTTGAAGTGGAATTAGGTCTGTTTTTAATGCATATATTTTCTGCCTTTATGAATATGGGGCATAATTGAGTTTTCATAGGGCAAATCAGATTCATTTTTTATTGACATCATGTGCACAATGTACTCCATATTTCGTGAAGAGAACTACAAAATCAAGAAAACCATGTCATTGAATGTTGCCACCTGTAGACAGATTCAAATGAACAGTCTTTTCAAAAGACTGTGGCACTGCCTGTGGTTTGTAAACTAGGATTTCTGTCCCCCTGTGTGGCTTTTCTCTAATGGTCTGTGTGGTCATTTCTAAATAGTGATAAATAGTGAAAATTTGGTGATAACATTTTAGGGAGATGAGCTAAACTTGCTCTGTGCTTTGCATATTCAATTAATTAATCCACTTTGAATCAATGGGCCACATCAACTGTAATTTGGGATTTGTCTGACAGGACTTATGAATCAACATGTCCATTTGAGTCATTTCTTTCAAAAAGGAAATCAAAAAAAAGAAAAGAAAAGAAAAGAAAAAGAAATTCACATCTGCTAAATGTGCTAAATGTGCTAACCCAAGTATTGGCTAAGTGATTGAAATACTTTATTGAATTAAATTCTCCAACCAATCAGAGCGGTATTATACATGTTTTATGGATTATATAACAGATGTATAGAAAGGCTAAGTTGTCTAAACTTAAACTGCCGGGAAGGCAGAGTAGGGATCCTAGTTTCTTTCATTTCTTCCAAAGTCCACAGCTTGCAATTGCAACTGGAGTTCATATGATCACACATGCCAGGAGCATTTCAGATAAGATGTCTTTTGTAAGTACAAAAGTACTTGGTCTGCTTTATGTTTTTATTGATTTGAGCCCATATCTATATTATTTCTTTTCTCTCATTTGGTTAATTTGTTAGCATGGGGAGTTAGTGATTAACTTCAATCATACTTTCCTAATAGTATGTACATTTTATGCCCTAAATTTCCCTGAGTACTATTCCACTAAGAATTGATATACTATATTTCATACTACTCAGTTTCAAACATTTTTTTAAAAATTCCCTTGTGATTTGTTCTTTAATCCATGGATTGTTTTTGTTTCTTAATTTGCATATGTCTGGAGGATTTTCTAGTTATGTTTCTGTTATTGATGTTCAATTTAGTTTTATGATGCTTCATGATTAGAGACTATCATTTCAACCTTCTAAAATTTATAGTGACTTGCTGAAGGCCCAGGATAGGGATTATTATGAATGGTCCAAGTGTGTTTGAAACAAAGGCATATTCTTCAGGTTTTGGTTTTATCATTGTGTCAATGGGTTAAGTTGATTAATGGTATTATTCTGATCATTGATATCCTTACTCATCTTTTGTTTTCCTGCTTTATGTCTTGCTGAGAAAGACATGTTAAGGTTTCCAACCATGATGGTCAATTTGTTTGTACACTCTGTTTCTGTTAAGTTTTGCTCTCTCATTTTGCTCTCATTTTATATCCTCAACTTGTTGAGGATATAAAATGAACACATACAAATCTGTGCCTGTTGAATTGACATCTTTATCATTACGTGATGCTGTCTCTGTCTATCATAATTCGTCCTTCCTCAGTGCCTGTGTTCTCTGGTATGAAATAGTCATGACAGTCTTATTGGTTTTGGGATTGGCACATTTTATCTCTTTTTGAATCCATTATTCCTGACGTTTCTTTGTCCTTATACGTAAAATCTGTCTCACATAAACTGCATGTCTTTGGACTGTTTTTGAAGTCCAATCAGTACATTGTTTTATATTTAATAAGTTGCTGATTATAGTTGTTTATATACATGATATGAAGATGTTTATTCTTTTTAAATAAATTACTCTCACTTATTAAAAATGTCAATCTTGTATTCACTTGTTCACAGTTTCCTCTATTTTCTTCTAAATAATCACTCAAAGTCTTTATCTGATAAATGCAGGATCTGGATCATCTATGGTCCTGCTTCTATCATCTATATTTTCTATTGATTATTGTCACGTTTTCTTCCTTTTTGTGTGCCTTTTAATTGTTTATTGTTACTGATCTTTATGAATCAAACAATCGAATGAAGCTTGCATTACTTTCTTCCTATGACGATTTGCTCTTTTCTCTGTTAGATAGGCAGAGTGAAGGGCTGACTATCTCTGTCCACTCAGAATTGAGCTGGGGTGCCTGGGATGCAGTGTGCTGGATCACCAATAGCTAGCGTGGGGGAGAACATTCAGTTCTCCAGTTGTGTTTATTGTGGGCCTTTTCCTAGAGTAGACCTTGTTCTCCTAAGTGCCACAAGGATTCAGGAGATGACACTCAGTCTTTGCAGTCTCTGATGCTGCCCAAGGCCTTAGTGATAATCCTGCAAGCCTGTACAGCTGACAAAATCTCCACTGGATTCTCTTTTCTCTATGATATTCCTTCTATTTATCCCAAACCTAAGCAAATTCCTTCATGGAATAAAATGGCTGGCCATCTTTGCTCACTCTCAGAGGTAACTTTTTGACTATACTTTTAGTTCAACTATTTCTCTTTATTTTTCCCTGCACTTTGATGGCTTTCATTTTTAGTTAGATTAATTTTTTCAATTTATTAATTTTATTTTTCTGTAAGTTGACTTGACACTATCTAATAAACAGGTACTAAAAAAAAAGTCCACTAGCCACCCTAAGTTTTAATAATTGATTTAAAATAAATATTTAGAAGCCAGTTCATAGTGTAGTGGTTTGTCATTGCTATCCAATTCTTCTACTTTATTATTTTTTAAATTTAAAAGCAAAGCTTATCTGCTCTCTTTCCGGAATGTGGTGCTACTTTTTATATTAGGTCAACATTTATTGATTTTATTAATTTGGAACCTCTGGGAAATATGAGTTTCTAAAATTGCAACTGTTTTTTTCAACTTTTACCTAGGAAAAGATGTACAGCTCAATTGCTCAGCTTTGATGAATCAGAAGGATACAATTTATTGGAACTTCTGGAAAGAAAATGAGCAGTTTACTAATATACATGAAGAGAAAGAAAAGACAGCATGGTATGCATATGTGACATACAACAGATATCATAATACATATGATAAGAAAATTATAATTGTGTGTGTGCGTGTGTATGTGTGTGTGTGTGTGTGTATGAATGATATTAAAGATGCAGAACTCCTGAGCGGTTGATGTAGTTTGGGGTTAGTTTATATTATAGTTATAGTGTATATATTTTATTATTATAATTCTATACCCTAGATTGATGAATTATGCAGAAATTCATTGCCAAGCTCTATGTAATATAAGCAAAGTCCATGGGAGTTTTTAGCATCACCTTGTAAAAGTAGCTGTTATTTTGGACCTAAGTGGGTGGGATTTTACTTAGCTTCTTATAAAAAACCAATTACCTAGGCTTCATTTTTTTTTTTGATTTTGAAAAATGTGTTAAGAGCTTCATTTTTACCAATGTGCCAAAAAATATACATACTGATACTTAAATAGCCTATTTTTTAGTCAGCTTTGTGTCACTGTGACCGAAAGACCCAAATAAGAACAATACAGAGGAGGAAAAGTTTATTTGGGGCTCACAGTTTTAAAGGTTTCAGACCATTGATGGCTGACTTCATAGCATCTGGGCCCCAGATGAGGCATGGCAGAAGGGCATGGCAGAGGAAAGCAGCTTAGAACATGGCAAAGAGGAAGCAGAGAGAGACCTCCACTTACCACAGAAAAAACATATATTCCAAAGGCACACCCTCAGTGACCTACCTTCTCCAGCCATACCCTCCCTGCCTAAGGTTTTCACCCAGTTAATCCATATCAGCAGGTTAATCTACTGGGTAGGTTATAACTCGCATATGTAATCATTTCACTTCTGGAAATCCTATCATTGTTCCACACATGAGCTTTTGGGGGATACATCATACCTAAGTCATAATAGTCTATATTCTTACATTAAAGCATGGCCATACTACAACAAAGCTTTAAATGTCATCTCTTTTGGCTTCCCAAAGCCTTTTGTGTCTCACTTAAAGATTCTCATAGGTTGGAGATAGATAATATTTCCCGATAGGTGATCTCTACATAGAATTGTGTTCTAAGATGTATTTGAGACAGTTGGAGGTTTCAGTACTCCATGTCCCAGGGTCCATACCAGATTTTGCTGCCTAGAATGCCCCTCAGAGCATGGAAGAAGAGAACATTGTCATGAGCATTTGTCAGTGAGAGGATAGCTTGGATCATTTGAAGAAGAAAAAAGAGAGCTTGCTACCAGTGGTTGTCTCCAGTCATTTTCTGATGCACCTGAACAGCTTAACTGCTATTTCTCATGTGCCCATGGGATCTGAGAATAGTGCACAGACACTCTGGATATGAACCTGTATCATGGAGCACAATTTACAGTTGCTATGGTTTGGATATTATTTGTGTTCAGAACTCCTAGCAGAAGTTTATTTTTCAGTCTTGTTAATGACATTGAGAGGAAAGAAAGTTAAAGCAACAGTAGTGTTTGGAAGTAGCATGTTTGCCAAGCAACTAGATTAGAGCAAGTCATTATAGTGGAGTCCCCATGACTGAATTTTGGTGGCTTTATAATGAGAAGAGAGGAACACATGAGGAAACACACACGTGATCCCTCCATTATATGATAAAGCTCAGGGAGGTGTCTTGCAAGAACCTGTGCCATGCTGTTTGAACTTCTAGACTTCCAAAACTATGAGCTAAGGATGCTTATTTTCTTCATAAATTTACCTGTTCCGAATATTTCATTATAGTAACAAAAACTGCCCAATACAGTTGCCTTGTCAGAATTAGTAGAGAACTCTCTGTGGGAAGAGGGGAGAAAGAGGAAAAATCATTGATAATTAGAATATTTTCTTATATTTTCAACTTTGCCTCGTTATCTTCCTGGCATTTAAATTCTAAGTTCTGGCCAACATTGTTCTAGCTGGTCTCAGGAGGGCTGTTTCTGTTGGTTATGATGCTCCATGGAGGAGCAGGCAGCTTATTGTAGCTCACACTTTAAAAGTACTCACCAGAATGAGAAGATTTGATATAGTCAATGTAGTACCTGCCTTTGAATATGAATTCCCCTCTCATGGGTAAATTTGCTGATCATGAATAAAGCCTCTTGCTAAATTATCTTCTTGTTACAGGATCTCAGAAGGCAAACCTTATGCTTCAAAAATACTGAGAATTGAGAAAGTTAATGAAAACAATCTAAATTTTTTATATAATTGCACTGTGGTCAATCAGGAAAACACAGACACCAAAAGCTTCATCTTGTTGAGAAAAGGTAAGCAAATTCTATGTTTGGAAGCTTGTGAAAATAGCACACAGCTGCTGAGTCAGTTCCTCCTTTTTTTTCATAGCAGAACCGGGCTTCTGAGACATGATTCATTTTATGTCCTAGGCATTCAGTGGCAGGACTAATGCTCAGCCCTAGCTGGAATTCTCTGTGTCATGATCCCAAGCAGAATGAAAACACAGAGTTCTCATCTTTGCTCACACAGAGTTCACACCTTTGCTCTCACAGAATTCACACCTTTGCTCACACAGTCATATTCCAAACCTATGCAGAGACCAGGTAGACAGAGTGGGGGGAGCAGATGAAGTTCAGGCACACAGATGCTGGTGGGTTACTCGGAGGCAGTCAGAGCAGCTTTTGCACACTCAACCCTTCACACCCACAACAACCAGAGGAAAGCTTGCAGATCAGTGTAGAAGGAGCCTGTTGGGCTTCAGGCATAATTGCTGCCTCCAGCCTACTGTAGCAGGGCCCTGGGCTCGGGTGGTGCTTGGAGGTAGTTGTTAATTCAGCAAAGCTTAACTGAGGCCTCCTCCCTGGGCCAGCTCCAGGACATAGCAAGTGGGCAGTTGTTGGCCCTTGGCTGTGGGACTCTTAGTGTTCTCAGTGCCCACCTGATGGGGTGCTCCAGGGTCATCTACTCCATCCTCTGCCAACACAGCAGAACCCAGGGCCTTTGGTGACCCAGTGACTGCTCAGATGCAGCTGTACCTTGAGCCAGAAATCTAGTTCATTCTGTTCGTCATAACTCACTGCTCATTCCCAGGCTCACCCCCATCTCCTTGGATAGGAGAGACAGAGAGGGAGAGAGAGACAGACATAGACACAGAGAGGAAGTCAGACAGACATAGAGAGATGGAGACAGAGAGAAACAGAAACACAGAGAGACAGAAATGGGAGAGTGACACAGGGAGACAGGGAGGACAGGAGAGACACACATGCACAGAGGGAGAAAAAGAAGCAGAGACCAAAGAGATACAAAAGTAGAGATCAGTGAGAGAGTGACTGTGTAAGAGAAAGAGACACATGGAAATGACTGCCTTGGCTTTGTCGAGAAGCAGAAGGGAAGGGCAGAGAGAACCAAGGGCCAGGAGCTACTTTCTCTGCTTCCCCAGGGTATTGAATCTCCCAAGCACCCTGTTGTAGCACCATGTGCAGTAACAGCAGAAGCTTACATTCATTACATGCTCATTCTATGACAGACTCTGTGCTCAGCCCTTTCTCTGATCTCACCCCTTCTCAACAACAAGCTTTTATAATTGAAGAAACTTGCCCAAGGTCATATAGCAGGTAAAGGTATTGAAAGTCCTGATTGACTCTAGAGTCTGTGCCCTTCTTCACTTTGACAGATCCTTTCCCTTGTGGGTGCCTCTGTCCCGTTCATGCACTTGCAAGGGAGAAGCTTTCAAATACACTTTTCCTGGCTGGTGCATATACTTGCCTGCATTTCTGGCTGACTGCTGGCCATCAGCCACCTCTACCCTTGGTGAAAGACTGTCTTTCCCCTGACCTGATTATTTCTCCCTGTGTTGAGCTCACAAATAATAGGCTGGGGAATTAGGGTCTCCCAACCCACACTTGCACCTGGAGAATGCATGTGCCTGGGCGCATGTGTGTTTGTGTGTTTGTGTATGTGTCTGTCAGAGTCATGAATATGTAGACCTTTCAAAGGTTCAGGAATTCCAGGGCCTCAGTTTATTCAGATTTCACTTATTAAATAACTATAGTTGCTTACTTGCATCTTAATAGTTAATTCTACTGGAAAAATCATCACTGAATAGTGTGCTGCCTGGGATGGCAAAAACATTAAGCATGTTTGTATTCTTTGTCTTAGAAATTCCCCTACCATTAGAATCTACTCTGAGAAAATAATCCAAACTATGGGTAAACGTGTATGCATATGGCACTGTAGCATTAGGTATCTTTATTAAAAATCGTGATTAGTCTAAACATTGGGATACTATTGTAAATTATAATTGCAATGACAAAATTCTCTTGGTATAATGTGAAGAAATCAAAAGTGAGTATGATATGATCTCATTTATGTAAAATCTTTCAGGGACCAAAAACTCAGAAGAAAATATACTATCATAGTAGTATGGCTATCACCACATTGTGGGACGATTGTTAAAATTACTCTTTGTACTCCTCTGTATTATCTCATACAATGAGCACAAATTGAGTACTCTAAGAAATGTAGCTTTTTTTCCCAAAGGCAATTTTCTAATAAAAATTTTGCTAAAATTCTGAGGACTTTGTGCCAGGCACTATGTTAGCCACTTTGTGTATAATACCTGATTTCATTTCCCCCCAAACAGCACCTGTAAGTAAAGCAATAACTTTATTAATTATTTTCATTTTACAGATGAAAATACTAAGATCGAGGGGACTCTATGATTTGGTCTCTGATAGAACCTAATTGATGGAGCCAGGCTGCAAACCCAGATGATCTGTCTAGGATTCTCTCAAAGCCATGCATTTCCATTTTCTATTTACCAGCTGTTTTAGTCAGCTTTTTTGCTGCTGTGACTAAAAGATGTGGCCAGAATAAGTATAGAGGAGGAAAAGTTTATCTGGCAGCTCATGATTTAAGAGGTCTCAGTTCATAGACCACTGGCTCCATTTCTCAGGGCTCGAGGTGAGGCCAGACATCATGGTGGAAGAGTGTGGTGGAAGGAAGCAGCTCACATGATGATCAGTAAGCAGAGAGAGAGACTCCACTGGCCAGATACAAAGTATATACCTGCAAAGGCATAAGCAAATTCTATGTTTGGAAGCTTGTGAAAATAGCACACAGCTGCTGAGTCAGTGACCAGTGACCCACTTCCTCCAGTCACACCCTATCTGCTTTCAGTCACTACCCACTTAATCCCATCAGAGGATTAATTCACTGATTGGGTTAAGACCCTCATAACCCAATAATTTCTCCTCTAAGCCTTCTTGCATTGTCTCACACATGAGCTTTTGGGGGACACTTCACATCTAAACCATAACACCAACTGAGATTTATATTTGAGTCCTTTGTATTTCACCCTAGTTTCTCATTGTCCCAGAAATCTGAATTCTACAGGTGCAGACAGAGTATGTTATAATGTTTTCAGTTCAGGTTTCTGAATATTCTTGTACATATTTTAATTCTTTAAAAATTTAAGCAGATGAGTACTGCAGACTAACAGCAGGAATTTGAGCCATTCGATGGAATGGGGGTGACGGCACTTGGCTACGTAGATGTCTGGATTAGCAAGAGGGGCAAATATTGCCAACCACAATGTGATGGTGGAAGATGCTGGTGTTATTTCTTGGGTTAATTATTTTCTTTTTCTCTTTCTTTTGTAGCAAGCAAAGATGACATCTCAGGCCACACCTTTACTGGAGGAATGATTGTAGCAATTTTGATCTCAGTGTTGGTAGTGTGCCTAGTGATTGTGGGTATCATCTATAGAGTTGACTTGGCTCTATTTTATAGACAATTAATGGGAAGAGATGAAACATTAGCAGGTAACAATTGTCGTAATGCTGGGACTTCTTATTCCATGCTGCAGTTAGTAAACCTAATGAAGAAACATTGACATTCATCTTATTTTGATTGTACTGTTGACTTAGCCTATGGGAGGGGTTTTCCATGAAAAAGTAACTGCACGTGTACCATCCATGATGCATCTTATCATGTGACCTTCACTTGTACTTATGTGTTTCTAAAAATTGTTTTTTTAAAATTGTTTCGTGTATGTATGTCCTGTCTTCCATGTGACACTTGAGCCCAGGAACTGCACAGATGGATGCCTTTGTACACACACCACATACTGACCTCACACAGTGCGTACACTCAATAAAGCTTGTTTACATGGAATTGCATTGTTATGGTTTATTATTTTGAACTGGAAAAGGCGGCTGTATAATGTACCTATAAAATGCTAAACTAGAAGCCCAAATTATCTGAGTTCTGGTCTCCTAAATCTACCAGTCTGCTATTATGTCTACCTGATGACTCTATAACTAAGTTTTCCTGTATTTAAAAGTAGTTGACATCTTTACATTACAAGAAAATTACTGAGCTTTAAAAAAATTAAGCTAACATTGCATTGGCTTTTGTTTATAGATATGTTTGTCTGGTTGTAGGGAAGAAAACCTCCACATATGTCTCTAAATAAAATACAAATTAGAGCTGGGGATGTGGCTCAGTGATTGAGTACCCCGGAGTTGATCCTCAGGACAAAAACCAACAACAACAACAACAACAGCAAAACTCCATGTATTTCAAACACCAAAGTTCTAAGAATTTACACAATAGGGCATCCCCTGCCCAGTCTTCTCCCATGTCTGTGATTCCCACTCTGCCCCACTGATACACATCCAACCAAATATTAACATGGATTCTTGCTTCACTCTTCCTTTTACAAAAAACAAGTCTTAGTTTATTGTGCATACTGTTTAACTCTGCTTTATTATTCCTTAGATACTCCTCCATATTACTTTACAAATATACCCCTTATTTCTAAGCGCTGTTCAGTGTTTTATGTCTGTGTAAGTACCAGTGTTTATTTGGTCTCCTTTTGACAGGTATTTGGGTTGTTTCCAATTGTTTGTTACTACAGAAATTCTGTGATGAATGGCTTTACACAGGGCTTCCTATGTGTCCAATGATCAGAAAGAAAAATTCCTTAAAGTTGTATCTCTCACCATACAGAAGGAAGATGCAGCTGTTATTTTGGTAGATATTGTCACTTTGCCCTCCACACTACTGTTATTACCACTTTTGAAGAATCAGAGTACATTTTTCCCATAGCCTCACTCATCACCTTTTTGTTATATATATGTTTTTCTAGTTGTCAATGGACCTTTATTTTATTTATTTTTATGTGGTGCTGAAAATTGAACCCAGTGCCTCACACATGCCAGGCAAGTGCTCTACCACTGAGCCACAACCATAGCCCCACCCATTACCGTTTGGATTTTTACCAATCTGATAGGTGAGTTGTGTCCCTGCGTAGTTTTAATTTGCAGTGCACTTATTATGTAAGAGCATGACCAGTTTCTTCATTTGTTTAAGACTTTTTTGTGTTTTCTTTCACAATATACCTATCCATGTCCTTTGCTGCTTCTTCCATTGGGCTGAAGATTTTTTTGTTTTTGTTTTTTTTTAATGTGCTCACTATTTTAGGAGCTCTGCACTTGCCTATTTTCTATAATAAGAAATGTAAATATTCCCATATTGTCATTTGTCTTTTGACTTTGTTTATTTTGGTATGCTATAGAGAAGACTCTAATATATCTGTACGTTTTTTGGTCTCTGGATTTGGGGTTAAAAGTACAAACAGTCTTCTACCTGGGGACCCCAGGTAATGGCATTTTTATATTAGCTTCTTTGAGATTGTTATCAGTTTGTCTCATTCAGGACTTTTAATTTAACAACACAAAACTAGCAAACTCAATGAGTTTAGCTTTCAGCCTGCATACGTGTATGATTTTGCTCTGAGGCAAGAGGCTGCACCGAACTGGGAGGTCTGTATTTGGTATTTCCTACACTGTCACAGCTTGCGTAGACTGGTATTTATCTTAGAATAGGCATTCACAGCTCTCTGTCTTTCTGATTTTTATCTAGGATTTTTTTTTTCCTTTCTAGTTGTGTTTGATCTGATTTACAGACTTTTTCGGGTTTTTTTTTTTTTTTTAGTTCACACTTTTAACTCTCCATACGTCACTGCACAGAGACATTTAGAGATGTGCTCTAAGCCACTTCTACTCAAAGTGTGGTCCATCGGCTGGTGCAGTCCATGGAAAGGGCAGAAATGGAGATTAAAGCATAAAAATAAAAATCTTTTATAGCAGTTTAATATTGCTGTTATATCCAAGAGTATGTTTAATATTTGGTTTCTGATAGATTGGAAATGAAATCAATCAACAACAAAAACAACAACAACAAAAGCAAAATTAATTAAAACATGCTATCTAACCACATATAGCTTAAGAGGCATTGGTATAACTTCTTGTTTTTTCAAATATCCACTTACATGATCATTTCCTTTATTCAGAATAAAAAAATCATTAGCTTTCACATTTCTTATCTTGAGCTCCTTGTCAAATCTTAAAGCTATTAAATCTTTCATTACCTGGATTTAAAATAAATTGTAACTGTTGAATTATACATAATGATGGAATTTTTTGTTACGTATTTGTACATGCATATGATATAACAATGCAATTTGAATATTTTAACAAAATATCCAAATTTATTAAGTTTATCAAACTTTAATAAATTTATTCATAATTATTAATTATTAAATAATAAATAATATGATACTATAATATGATACTATAGTAATGTAAATAATAATGAAACAATGGATTATTATTAATAAAATAAATTAATAAATTTATTAAAGCCATCGAGAAATTTGTTGATCCTTGTTAGCCAGGCATAAATCTCAGCCACTACCCAGTTTTCATGAGATAGAGATAGATCACTCCCCTACCATTCCCCTTCTTTCTTTGCCCATGCCCAGTAGCCTCAGTTGCATTATTTAGGACCTGACCGTAAATCGTCATCTTTCATAACACTGGTCCATTGGGATCCCTCTTTATTCTCTGACCAGGTTACTTTGTCTTTCTGCGTTATTTTGTTTTCTGTCTGCTAATGTGTTCGTTTGTGACATTTCCCAAGTTTTTGCACTAGTCTCCTTTGTCTTCTGAAGTTGTTTGGATGAAACTAAAGAGAAAACTGCATAATGTTTTAGTTGTCCAGTAAGGAGGATGATCTTTGTTATGTAGGTAACATGTTTCCTGCTGAATCTGTCTGTTGGCCATCTGAAGACTGCTCCAGTATCAGGAGTTCCATAGGGGCAGATGTTGGGACCACTGAAAACCTTTCAATGGATCAGGAGTTTTCCTTCTGACACCTGACATCCTGTAATATTTTAAATCATCAGTGTGTGTTCCTCTAACATATTGTCTCAATCACCTCTATTGTTTCTATTCACGGTGAACAGAGATTCTGCAATGCTTCTTTCTTTCTAGAGGTCCTCTGCAGGGTAGAAATTAGGATACTGGTGGAATTAAATGATGTGAGTCAGAGTGAGATTTGCTTTCACTCCTGGAATGAGGGCATGTTTGTGCTCCTTGGCCTTCTATTGTCTTTAAATTCCTTCATTGCCCCAGTTGATGGATTATATTTCTTCCCAGCTCTCTATGATGTCAGTGTGAATCTTAAAGTGGATGTTTACAAAGACATTTGATTCATTGTCTGGTTAGCAGCTGAGGTTTGGCAATGCTGTTTTTAACTTTTCTTTTTTAATGATTCTATACTCATTAATTACGACTTTCACTCAAATGTTACTTAAAACAACTTTGATTTACACATTAATTAAAAGATTTAATTTTATCTCTTAGATGGAAAAACATATGATGCTTTTGTGTCTTACCTAAAAAATGGTTGTTTGGAGAATGCAGAAGAGTACACATTTGCTATGGAGACTTTGCCCGGGGTGTTGGAAAAACATTTTGGGTACAAGTTATGCATATTTGAGAGAGATGTGGTACCTGGAGGAGGTAAGAAAGAGGATGCCAGAGAGAAAACTAGTAGAGAGGTTTTCTTTTCAAAAATTGAGTGGGTTAGTTATTTAGATGGCTCTCCCTTTTTCCTTAAAAATAAATGACCAAAGTTCTTTAGAACAGAAATAACCAGACCCATCAATATCCAATTATTAGTTAACCAGATTAATGTGGTTAAACTAATATCTGATTATCTCAAAGTAATCAATAGTGAAAAAAAAAAACTATTGTATTGCCGGCCAATCATCTCTTTTTTGGGCTATATTACTTCTACCTCATGTTTCTGCAAAGTACTGAGAGAACGGTTGGGCATTTCATTTTCAGAGACAAGTTCAAAATTGTCATTATCTTGAGGCATTGTTCTAGAAACGACCCCCAGTAAGAACACTTGTTCCTTGGAACCAGTTCCTAATTTAACACATGATGTTTGCACAATGAAACGCAGGGTAATTCTTGTTCCTTATGGTGCTGATGTTGGTGAAGAAATTAAATTAGAAAATAAGGAAGTTAGAAAAGGATAAATAAGAGGAGCTTTATGGTGATTCCCATCATATCACAGGAAATTCAGTGTTTTCACTAATATGTAAGAACAAAGGGCCATAGCACATGTATTAAGGCAAATTACAGTAAAATTCAGCAACGTTTCTGTTTTTTCTTAAGCCTTCTATAGTAGACATTAGAAATCTGGTGTCAAGCTATTTTGGATACTGATGCTAATATAAATACAAATGTCATCATTGTTACCATCATACATTCATCCATTATTCATTGCATGGCATCTCTGTGTCAAATTCTGAGCTGTAGATTGAAGATACAGTAATAAATAAGAAATAGTTGCTTTTTTCCTTGTACATCAGAAACTGGGAGGGGGACATATTACTAATTAGACAAAATACAGTTTAGTAATAAACAACTTTTCAAAAGGGCTACTATGCCTCATTTTCAGAGGCATACAACACTGATATTTTAGTGTGGCAATTCTTGGTTTCTAAGAAGGCACATTATTATTTAGAAAGAACTCATCCTAGACTTTACATTAATTTTACTATATTTATATTATTTCCAGGAGTAATTTAAAAAATAGATTTATTCTAAGTTTTTAAATAAAAATAAAGTATATTTATATATTCAGCTGTAACTAGGTTTGGTTGGAATCGCTCAGATCTAGAATGGGAGCTTGGTAAACTCCCACTCACGGGTCAAGTTGGGCTGGCCACTCTTGTTGAAGCACAGCCACACACATCTGTTTACATATTGTCTGTGCCTATGACAACAGAGTCAAGTGGCTGTGACTGGGATATTCTGACTTGCAAAGCATAAAATATTACTCTCTGGCCCCTTGTAGAAAAAGTTTTCTAACCTCTGGTCTGAAATAATGATTTAGTTTATACCATCCAGATGGGTTCAGTTTCTGTTTTGCTATTTACTAGCTGTGTGACTCTGGGCAAGTTACTTGACTACCCTGTGTTCTGGCTTAGTAAAAGGAGGGTGATAACAATACCTTCCTCATAGGGTCATGATATGATTAAATGAGTATGTATAAAATTTTAAAAGAAGTAACAGAGTAAAGTGATTATTATTATTGCTACCTAGTTGGTGGTTTTCATGGGCGTATAAAAATTAAGAATATATAGCTTATTTTAAAACAAGACTGTGCAAAATAATTTTAATTACCTGTTCACCCTCTCCAGTCTGCTTCCATTAACAACATGTCTTGCGTTTTCAGCTGTTGTTGATGAAATCCATTCACTAATAGAGAAAAGCCGAAGACTGATCATTCTCCTCAGTAAAAGTTACATGTCCAATGAAGTCAGGTATGAACTTGAAAGTGGACTCCATGAAGCACTGGTGGAAAGAAAAATTAAAATAATCTTAATTGAATTTACACCTGTGAGTGACTTTGCATTCTTGCCTCAATCAGTCAAGCTCTTGAAATCCCACAGAGTGCTAAAATGGAAGGCTCATGAGTCTCTTTCCTATAACTCAAAGTTCTGGAAAAATCTTCTTTATTTGATGCCTGCAAAAGCCACCAAGCCAGGCAAAGGAGAATCAGAAGTCTTGCCTGTTCTTTCAGTGTCTTGAGCTTCAGGAAAGCTGAGTGTCAGAAAGAGCTTCAGCTGTTTTGGGGAGCCAGCAAAGGAGCCTGCCTATAACAAAGGCTATTATTCAAAATAGATGACTCTATGAACATCCTACTCACAGTTCAAAGATGAGATCTGTCATTAGGTCATGGGAATAAAGCCAAACATTGAGCTGTGGTCATGTACTTCACTTCTGGAAAACCCTGGAACGCAAAAGAAATGGATCTCCTTTTTCTCCCTTCCGAAACTGCTAGTAGCCGCTCACACTGATCAGCTGATTCAGCAACTGTGAGGCTAGGAACTGTGCAAATTAACTTTTGCCTTACAAGAAGGGTGCATCTTTAAGAATTTTCAATGCTAACAATTAATTTGAGGATTTTAAGGGTGTGGGGAATTATTTTTTAAGAACCACTGGATGGTAGTCACTGAAATGCTGCCTTCATTACTCAGCCCTGGCAATCAATTTCTAAATGCTGTGGATCTTGCATGGGAAGTAGAAGGAAAGACAGCCCTGATTGTGTGCAGAGCAGGGAAGGGATATGGAAGCCTGCTGCAAGCAGGGCCTGAACCTTAAGAAACGCATCCTGTAGTTCAGCCACAGTTCAAGGAAGCAGTTCTTGGAACCCCAGTGAGGCGTTGCACAGAGCTGGTTCATTTGGATCTGTTCGCGAGAACTTTTAAAAGGGTACCCCAACCAGAATTACTTTTCATGAAAAACCCAAGTTTTAATTCATAGGATTCTCTGGGTCTTTTGCTCATAATGTCATAAAATATTTGTTGATTGTATGTAAATGTTTATATCCAGGATGAGTGCAGCTCATAAGATCATGGGAAGTATTGAACTGCAAGGAAAAACAAAAAACAAAAAACAAACCATAGTTATTTACATGATCTTTTAAAAAATCACATTTTTAAAATGCCGTTACTATGGAAGTAGCATAGCATGATGGTGAAGGGTCTGGCTGTGTAATCCATCCTGAGCTCCAATCTTGAGTTTGCTACTTAGTTCTGGGATCTCCGGAACTTTACCTAACCTCTCTGTGCCTCGTTTCTTTATTGCAAAATTAGAATTTATAATAGTTTTATCTACTTCTTAGGATTACTGAGTGAATAAAGTACTTACAACCGTTCTTGGCACAGACCTACCACTGAAGTGTTGCTATCACAATTATTGCTGTTATTGATTATTACTTAGATCAGTTATTTAGCAGTGGTTCAAATAGAAGCCACAGAGCTGGAAAGGGAAGCAGATCTGGAGAGACAGGCATTTTAACTTGAGGGCATTAGCAAATAGATAGAAATACAAGGAGAGGCATATTAATAGGGCAAAAGATACACCTCCACTGGACATGTGTTCCTTTTGGCCTTAGAAGTCCTGCTTCTGTTTTCCTAGAGGCATCCCAGCTTGTGGGCCTTCTTAATGGCCTCAGAAGTAATGGCTGTCTATGAAAATCACCGAGTGATGAGCTGGGCGTGATGGTCCACACCTGTAATCCCAGTGAATTGGGAAATCAAGGCAGGAGGATCAAAAGTTCAAAGCCAGCCTCAGCAACTTAGTGAGACCCTAAGAAACTTAGCAAGACCCTGTCTCAAAATTAAAAAAAAAAAAAAAAATAGAGAAAGGGCTGGGGATGTAGCTCAGTGGTTAAGTGCTCCTGCATTCAATAGTCCCCAGTACCAAAACAACAACAAAAAAATCACTGAGTGATGACTAAGCCTTACAGAGCAAGGAGAGTCGCATGTGCACAAAACTGTCAATTTGGGAGGATGACTAGAATGTGAATGCAGCATGAATGTTCCAGAGAAATTTAAAGAGACTGTGAGACTGTTTGAAACAGAAGGTTTTGTTGAACATCCAAGAAGAATGAGATTTCCTGTGTGAGACAGATTCAATTTTTTAGTACTTATGATTATGTGTGCTTGTTGTCTGGCTAAAGCTGGTAAATGACTTTTTAGTTAATACCTTGTGTTTTATATGTGAACATATATAATCCAAAGAAATTATATTGGTATTATAGGTTCCAGTGCATAGAATGATTTTGATTTTCTCTTTTATTATACATTCTGTAAAACACATTCAATGTATTTTGTATTAAGTATTTCACGTTGTGTTCATTGTATATAGTAGATGTATGCTTTAAAGAACTTCAAATACAAAGACATCTGTTAATGAAACTTTGGTCTCTGTCTTTATTTTTGAAATGTCTCATGACTTTCTTTTTGACTTTAAGTTTGCAATCCCTCACTTCAAACAGAGATTCCCGCCTGATTTTTTTGTTTTTTGTACCAGGCATTGAGCCCAGGGGTGCTTGACCACCAAGCCATATCCCCAGCCCTATATTTTTATTTTGAGAAGGGCTTGATAATTTGCTTAGGGACTTGCTAAGTTCTGAGGTTAGCTTTGAGTTTACTATCCTCCTGCCTCAGTCTGAGCTGCCAAGATTACAGGCATATACCACTGTGCTGGCTCCACTTGTTTTAATAAGATATGGGACATTCAAAATGAGCTTCTACACTATCATATTTTAATGTCAAGTTCCTTTGTGTCTACCTTTTAATTTATCTTCTACCCAGGAGCAAAAGAAGAATTCCCTTTCCTCTCTCACATGGCCATATGATACTAAAACAGGGACTTACAAATGATAGGTCTTCACATGCTAGTTAGTGTGCATATTTTAAATTTTAGGTAAAAAAAAAAAATCCAACCAGGATTAATAAGTAACTTTTTAGATATTTGAACATGTTTCTCTTCCATGATTTCAAGTACCATTAAACTGAAAAGTCTGTTTCAGAGAATCAGAACAACTAACTCTCTGGATGTATAAAGAAATGCTTCATCTATGTCTATTATTCTATTGGAAGCATTTGTGAAATTAGAGTCATAATCCCTCAAAGCAGAGAGAAACTTTATGACCTACATTTTCCAAACCCAGGAACATGAGACCTTCAAGGATGTAACTGTAGTCAAAGAACTGCCTATCCTACTAGGCTGGAACAGGAAAGTACCCAATTTTCTCACTTTAAAATTGTACACATTACTTTTTTGGCTTAGAATTGTTTTGGCTAGTCTGAGTCTTTTTTTTCTTTCTGTGTTTTTTCTAGTTCTGTGAAGAAAGTTATTGGCATTTTGATGGAGATTGCATTGAATCTGTGTCTTTTTTTGTAATATGGTTATTATAACAATATTATTTCTGTCTATTCATGAACATGAGAGGTCTTTTCACTTGTGTTTTCTGCAATTGCTAGTGCAAGCATTTTGCAGGCTGCAGGCACTTCTCTGGGGATGTACATCACACTAAGAGAGCCTAGGGCAGGGTCCCACAGACAGGAAGCAGGTTGCTTAGGACTCGCTTAGAGGAGAAATAGATAGTTAAGAGGAGTGTGCAGGGATCCTTATAAGCCATGCAGTCAGAGTGGAGGGCAACTAATCCTTTAAGTTCTGTGCAGGATCAAAGTGCATCCTTACTGGAGCTACCTACGAGGCATCTGCTGCATTACAGAGAGTTGGGACCCTCAACAGGGACTATTGTTATGTTTAGTAGCAGGACAGGTGGGCTAGGACTCCCAGAAAGCTATAGAAAGATTGTAGCTATCTGAAGTGAGGACATTAGAAAAATCAGTGTCCAAAACAAAGTTGAATTATAGCTTTAAATTCTCTGAGGAAATAACTTGTTGCTTTGACTTGAAATGTAGCTCCGAGGAAGGAAATACAGCGTTGGGGGAACCCATATTTCTAAGCAAAAGATTCTCTGAGAGTAAGGACTTTGAACAATGGAGGGCTCTTCAAAGAGTGGCCCAGCCACAAATCTAACAGGAAGCAACATGTGTGCACTGCGGGCAGGACCTGGGGCCTTTCAGCACCTCTTCATGTCACACTGATAGTCATCAGGGTACAGGCTGGGAACTTTAAGGTAACAGCTTTCTGTGTGAGGTTTCTCAAAACATGTTTTTATCTCTTTCTGGTGTATCTTTGGGGTGTACAAACACTCGGGGAGCACCGTGCCTTGTTTATACAATTGCTACAAATGAGGCAAGTGCTTAATAGTTAATGGTGAACAGGCTGATGATTTCCATACTGTGTTTTAGGAGTCCCAGGGTTCTACAGATGTGCCTTCAAGACCATACTGGATGGTGGGATAGAGAAATGGGGGACACAGGTCTTGGGCTCCAGGTACCCCACCTTTACCTGAACTTTCTGCCTCCTCCTAATACAACAACCAGAGCCACACTGCCTTTGTCCATTTTGTTTGTTGAGGTCTAACATCACATATAATTTAGCAAAATAGAAGACATCCTAAGAAGCCATGGCGTAGATGTAATGAACACAATCTCTCTTGGTAAGCAAAAATGGTTAACCAAATGTTTGTAAAGATAAATAAACCAATTCTAACAATCTTCTGGGTATATCTTCCAAAGTCACATAAAGTACCTGGACTTCCAATAGAGCTGGTGTTTTTTCCACCAGGAAGAAATCAGTGTAACAAGGAAGCTCTGGCTGCAGCTGCTCTTTCATAATCACACAGCCCATAATGGGAATAGAGCTGGAGTCACATAGTGTGGCTTTTTCGAGGCTGGAACAGCCAACTGGTTCTGTGCACCTAACAACACCAGGGGCAACAGTTCTGAATGACCATCTTAGCAGGAGGCTAGATTGGACACTGGCTTTCTATAGCATCAGGATGACATTGACTGGGCTGCCTTCCAACTCAAGCCATTCATCTTGGTTCTCACCAAGTGGTCACTACTAAGATGAAAGGGGGAAGGAAATTGGTAGACAGAGGACAGTAAGTCAAAGTATTTCAGCTTAAAGTCTTTCTCTAGAAGGGATATTTGTAGCAGGTTACTTGCATATAAAATGCACTGGATGCCATCTTAGCCATAAGGTGAACTTGGAAAGAAATCGATGAAGACTAAATGTGTTAGATTTTGTTCCACTTATAGCCAGACCTAATTTGGAGGATTATAACCTCTAAAACATGCCCTCAAAACAATTGCCTTCTCTAGTGAAAGTAAATTTGAATAATTAGCTAAAATGTCTTCTGACAGTGAATGAATGAATAAATGGCTTGTTCAGAAATATGTGTGGTACAAGAATTAACTTTAGAACCTCCAAAAGATCCTCTTACGTTATATGGTTATTCAAAGATCATTTGCACTATGAGCAAAGTTTGAAGATGAATGAAGGTATTATAAAAATATGAGCTATATTTTAAGCAGATATACACGAAATTAAGCATCCAGATGAATGTTGTCTCCCTCAAAGCAGATCATACACTTTATAAAATGGTTCTCTTGAATTAAGCCACTTTTTAAAATTCATGTTTAGAAACTCTTAATTCAAGACACGTAATAGCCATTTCCATTCTTTAGTAGATTAGATATTCTTGGAATTGTCAAAATCATTTGAACTGAGCCTGATAGTGTTGGTGATGAAGCCTTTTTATTTTTAAATCAAAAGGCAAGGATTTCTGTTAAAGTTCCATTTGTTTTCTGTAGTGAGATATAAACTAGTTACTAGCTTTTCAAATTGTTCCTCTTGATATTCAATATTATGTTCAAATTATGAAATTTTGGAAAAAAATATGGCCAAGAAGAAAATCCTAACTGCGAAATGAAGACAGAAAAAAGAGAACACTTAACTGTTTTATCATAGTAGAATGAAACAGACATTATTACCTTATGTACATATATGACTGTATGGCTGATGTGATTCTACAGCATGTAAAATCAGAAAAATAAGACATTATATCCCATCTATGTTGTATGATATATCAAAGTGCATAAATGCATTCTACTGTCATGTATAACTAATCAAAACAAATAAAAAATTAAAAAGATGTTAATTATGAATGGTTTGAGATAGACATGTAGAGGGATACATCCAACCAATACCCAAATAACCTATAATCCAGATTCAAAATTACAAAGTTTCACTTAAGCTATCCCTTGTTCTGTTTTTTGTGTACTGGATTTTTGTTGCTCTAATTATTTCTTGTATCATGACATTACTCTCAAATACTTCCATAAGCATCACCAAGAAATAGATCTTTTTCTACTTAAACCCAATATGATTGCCAACATTTAACAAAATTAAAAATGATTCCTTAAATTGTCCATCCTTGGCTGTTTTTCAAGTTGCCATCTAAGACCTAAGTTCTTTTCACACCATTGTTGTGTCTTTGATCATTTCCTTTTGTTGTTGCTGTGGTTTCCTGATGTGATATAATGCTCCAGACTTCAGTTTTTCTTTCTTTCTTTTTTTTTTCTCCTCAGAATCAATTCTGTATGGCACCATGTTGCTTTTAAGTGGAAAATTGTGTTTGGAGGCCACTATCTGGGCCTTAGTTTGATTCACTGTTAGTGGATTCATCAGCGTTTTTAGACTTTTTAAGTAGATAGAGCAAATAAATATGCATAAATATCCGTAAAAAATCATGAACCAATATTGAAAAGTCCAATCTAAATTCAAAACTACAGATTTTACTCAGTCATATCAATTTTACATTGATATAAATTTCGTACACAAAATCCCATTTTGACATAATCATTAGTTTTCTTTATCTCACAGTATATTTACATAATAGCTCCAGAATAACTATAAAACTTACATATCCAACAGTAGCCTGTTTACTGAAAACAGTTCAAGATTTTTTTAGACTCTTTTATCCTTTGAGAATATTTCATTAGAATATAAAGCCAGCCTGTTGTGTTCTAAAGTCTTTGAAATTATTCCTGTGGATGTAGTTTTGTCAATTAATATATTTAGGGTTATTTATTTTATTTTGATTTTTAGGGATTGGGCCTTAAATTTTTATTTTGTTTTCTACTATTGCAAAAATGTTTACATCCATTTAGGATCACACCTCTAAAATAAAATATATTCATGGACGTTCACGTATTCTCTTCCCATCACCTTTTTACTCCTTCTCCTAAAGGTGAACATTTTAAAAAATCATGTGGGTTTACCCTCCCCTATTTTAATATAAATAAACATGCATGCATATGTATATCCCCTCATCTGTCATAGATAAATTAGAGATATTTATACAATTTTTTCACCTCCATTTTCTTATTTGGAATATATTGTGATCACTTCATGATTGTTTATGAAGTTATTTCTCATTCTTTTATACAGATACATACATCATTGTGTGGCTGTACCATACTTGATTCAACCAGTCAAAAATAACTCTAGTCTTTCACTTTAACAAATTGTGTTTTAAACTATAGTTTTATGCATACGTATTTTCATGTGTTTTGTTTTTGTTTTTGTTTTTTTGTTTTTTTGCTAGAATATTCTGAGGGGAGATTTTTGTATTTAGGATGGCTGGGTCAGAGGATAGGGTACATGTGATTTTGCTCAAAATGGCCAAATTCTTTCTCACAGGGCTTATACTTAATCTTGCATTCCCGTCAGCAAGGATATATGAGAACTGTTCTCTTGGCTTTTGCCCATTTTTATGTAGAAATGATGTTACTTGTCAATACTACTTTGAAGGATCTTTACATATTAGCGATATTAAGACTTTGTGATGTAAGTTGCCAATATTTTTTTCCAATTTTTCATTTATTTTTTTACTTTGCTACTGGTGTTTACCTAGGTCCAGGTTACAGAGGAATTACCGTATTATTTCAATACTTACACAGATTCATATTTTCATTTGAAATCCTCAACCTATTTGGAATTCATTCTGGTGTATAGTGTTTTCCATATGGCCATTCCAATAATCACCTCTTATCTACTAATTTGGTATGTCCCTTTTCCCTTTTACTAAAATTATATATCCAATTAGACCAATATCTGCACTATCTTGTTCGATTAGTCAACTTTCTATTTGTGTGATTAGTCCATGCTCCATTTTAAATGTTGAGATTTTATAATATGTTGAAACATCTTGTAGTAGTTATGTCCCTTGTGTCTTCCCAAATTTCCTATATTTCAGTGATTTTCTGACTTTTCTTGCATTTTCTCTTTCCAAATGCACTTTATAAATAGCATGTTTAGTTCCAGAGAAACACTTGCTGATAAATACACTTTAGGAAACCTCTTTTCTAAGTAACTTCAGACTTACCATCAAGGTCTACATCAGGATCTCCAAAACTTGACAAAAACAGCTCCCAAATCTGCAAGTAACTTGAATCCTGTTCAATTAAACAGCTATTGAACACCTGTCATGAACAACACCTTATTTTTAGTCTTCCCTTCTATCCTAGCCATCCCTCCCTTAAACTCTCCCTGGTCAGCTGCCTTTCCTCTAACCTCTGGTACTGTCCTTGCACAACCCTGTGAGCCTGGGGATTCACATGCCTGGACTGTCTTTTCCATTGCACCTGTTACTAGTCTTCCAGTTGACTCAGAAGTCTCACATCTTCTTGGAGTCCTAAGAGGTTCATGGCCAATGGTGGATATACTTATTTGGTTCAATCCTGTATGTAGTGGCTATACCTTCTTCTATCTTCTCACCTTCACCTCAGGTTTGGATGCCCTCATCCCAAAGTGCAATGTGGCCTCCACTTGTATTTTATGTTATTATCTAGTTATGTGAAGAAATAGCCTTGGAGCTTCGATGAGCTCAGACACATGAGCCTTAACTTTATTAGGATTTAGACTCTGAGGGAGAATGCTTAATGAAGAAGGTTTCTAAGACAGTAGAATAAATCAGACATAACTTTTCTATGTTCACATATAAATACACGACCAGTGTAAATCCACATCACATACAACCACAAGATTGGGAAGTTATACTTCGTGTACATATAATATGTCAAAATACATTCTATGGTCATGTGTAACTAAAAAGAACACATTAAAAAAAAGGCTTTCTAGGCAAAATTCTCTGTGACTAGTGTGATCTCAGACTGTCCCAAGTACTAAGAAGTGTTGATTGCAGTGGAGTTCTTAATTATACATTATATTCTGAAGCTTTCTCTTAATACATAGGTAAAAAAAATCCCCCATGATTTTAGACTTTCAAGTTATTTCACTGTCTATATCCAGAAATTATTGGTTCATATAAATGGTAGAGAGATCATTTTTAATTAAAAATTTCATTAAAAGAAAGGCTCTACCTTTGATCTTTTTTTTTTTTTTTTTTTTTTTTTATTTAAATGCATTTCAAGTCATAGTACATAACCCGATCTCTGTTTTCCCATTTCTCTGATTGCAAACCAAATAAAGTCTCAACATTAGAGTCTTCATAGATGTGTCAGGGGTAGTAAAGACCATCTCAAATAACCATCATTACTATGCCCATTTCCCTTACCTTCCTCCCCC
>CM053411.1:10993329-11023322 GCA_028644305.1 Xerus rutilus | reverse complement strand
CTTTTTGGGGGGAAAGGGTACTGGAGATTGGACTCAGGGGCACTAGCCCACCAAGCCACATCCCCAGCCCTGTTTTGTATTTTATTTAGAGACATAGTCTCACTGAGTTGCTTAGCGCCTCACTCTTGCTGAGGCTGGCTCTGAACTCATGATCCTCCTGCCTCAGCCTCCCAAGCCTCTGGGATTTCAGGCATCCACCACTGCGCCCGGCTCTGCCTTTGATCTTAAAGGTTACATTGTTGGGGTTAGTTTTACAAGAAGGAAAAAAAAAAGAAAGCTTCACAGTTGAGAAATTGATTTGGGTGCTAGTATTTTGTACAGGAAATTCTTGTAAAGGAAATAGGCTTACTCACCCTTTCAACTAAATCCAACCACAAACCTTTTCTTGTTAAGTAGGCTGGCCTGAGGGGAGTTTTTGATGCTTCATCTTCAGGACATTTCCTTCTATTGACAGAGGTAATTAATTTGATTTTCCTCCTGTATGACTATGTATTTCACAATGCTAAGGGTCGTTTACACAACTACTGAAAGCTTACTTTTTCTCTCCAGGTGTAACTCATTATTTCCAAAGTGTATGAGTTAGATGGCTCTCTTCTCAGGTATCTCTCTGGCTAGGAAAAAGTACAGTAGAACTTTTTGAAAATGAATATCTTCCATATGTTTTTCTTCAGATATAAAAGCCGGCAGTCCATTGACTGAGGACTTGAAGTTTCCTTCCTCTCTTTTATGTCTTAAGAACAGAAATAAAGGTAAGATAATAGTACATTTTTCTCACAAGATTTCATAATCCAAAAATCTAAGTTGAGAAAAGAGCTGAAATAATTTTTCAAATGAATTGCTAACAATTGCTTTTCATGAAATATTAAAAAATAATGGATGTGCTATCTCAGCAACATTTGCAACTCCGCATGTATGGGGAATTCACTTTAAACAAACAACTGGTGGTTATAAACAAAACTTTTCCATAGTGCTTGTTATGGGAAGGGCTGAAAGTGGAAGGATTCAAGATATTTGCCAAATTCAAATAGTCCTCTTGATTTGACCATAGCATCTCTGAGCAGGTGTCACACACTTCCTTTCCTGTTATCCAGAGACAATGGGCTATAAAGTTATAAAGCTACCATGGACCATATGAGAATCATAATAGTATTAGTTGAATGAAGTACTGTTACTCTTTCCCCAGACCATATCTCTATCTCTGGATGAGATTACTCATAACAATGAGATTTGTCTTCTGGGCTGCAAAGTTGTCTTCTCCAGCTTTTTCTCTCCTGCTGTCAACACTTTGGTCAATGAAAATTGTAGTTCATTATTCCTCCCCAAAGTCACTGAATGGCTATCCTTGATTATCTTAAAGGAAAGGCTTCATTCTCCAACAGGAGAAACTGAAGTCTCAAAACACATCTGGAAAATGCTCTGGGAGAGATAGCCTGAAGATTTCCAAAGTCATCTTTTTGGGTTCTCATCTCCATTTGTGAAGAACAGCATGTGGTGATAACAAAATCAGAAGTTTCAAGATCCTCTACATCTGCATCTGAATCCCTCTTCTAACACTTAACAGGTATGTGATTATCACTAGTAATGGGGACCACTACTCTAAGCAAGGCAAACCTAGGTGGTCCATGGGTAAAATGAGAAAGACAATGCCCATCTTTCCCCTGGTGACCAGAGTGCAAATGAATGATATGATCAGTATCACTTGTCAATCATTTTACTCCCATGAACAGAATGTGCAGCCTGGCTTGGTTTAAGTTGTCCAATGCTTAACAAATGGAATACCTAATGCTTGCATGATTCTTTCTGATTCCATGAAACATTTTGGTGAAGGTGGAAATGAATGGTGGCACTTGGATATTAGATGGTCTTAAGAAAGTGTAGACATTGAGAAACACATCATGCAGGTTGTTATTCCATGGAAATGAGATTTCCAGAATGGGCCTGTTTTGTGCTGTGCTGTGCTGATCACCAGAAATGGCAATAACTACTATGACTCGGGCTGGTTCATCTTCTCAAGCTGTTCTTGTCCGTGAGGGTTTCCAAAGATGACTTGTGGGTAAAGTGTCTTGATATTTGTTCATGAAGTACATTCCATTGTTCTCCCTGAGAATCTAATTTAATAAGCCCTTGGGGAACCCATAAATATGCATTTGTTAAAAAGTGTTCCAGGTTATTCTTCCAATAAAATAATTTGAGAAACACTGTCCCAGAGGCAAAGCTGAAGTCTGGAAGTGACACAGGGAGCCTGAGATTGGAGGCCAGTGGGTGCATGCTTCATATAGGGAATGTCTGTCATCGCAAGTAGGATGGCAACTCCCAAGGGCCGAATGTCCAGGCCACTAGTTTGCTGCAGGCTTGGACATTCAGACATGGAATTGCAGAATGGTAGAGGTGATTTTATCAATCATCTAATCCCATGTTTCACAAATCAGAGAAATTAAGAAAAAAAAGATTTATCAGTTAACCCCCAGAAATTATAATTCTCTGGCTAGGTCTAAGATTGAGGAACTACTGATAGAGTCCAGGTGATTTATTTTGCAGATAAGAAAACTAAAGTTCAGAGAGCCTAAGTGACTTACTTGGACTCATATAGTGAATGATCGTAAGTGATTGATATGAGCCGGGTGCGGTGGCACATGCCTGTAATCCTAGCACTTTGGGAGGCTGAGACAGGAGAATCACGAGTTCAAAGCCAGCCTCAGAAACGGCAGGGCACTAAGCAACTCATTGAGACCCTGTCTCTATATAAAACACAAAAAAGGGTTGGGGATGTGGCTCAGTGGTCAAGTGCCCCTGAGTTCAATCCCTGGTGCCAAAAAAAAAAAAAAAAAAAAAAAAGAGAGAGAGATTGATATGCATTTGTTTTGACTCTTCTGGAAGCATTTTTCATTGGTTTGATTTGGCTTCTATTTTGCATTAAGCATGGATGTGATTTCTGAAACAGGATCCTTGCTCTTAAAGAGTTCTCATTCTAGTGGGAGGACAAGGCTAGGAGAACCCCACAATTAGATTGCACAGTGTGGATAAATTCTGAACAAATAGTTGCTGAGCTCCTGTTATTAGCACAGCACTGTTCCTGGACAAGGAATCCCAGACTGACAGGGAAAGACCTACTTGGTTCCTGTTGGCACACAGCTTTAAGAATGTGTATTTTCAGACAAGAATGTGTGGTAAGACAAAAGTAATAAAAAAGAATAATCAGAGGGATGGTTGTGGGTTGGGTCCTGGTGAGGAGGGAATGGAGTAGGGGCTTCTTCATCCACGTGGTCAGAAAAGGACTCTTTGAGGAAGAAATCAAGGAGAAGACATGTGAGAGATAAATCCTACAAATAATGTGTGTGGAGCATGGAGTCAGTTTTCAATCTCATGGGCAGCAGGGGCCAGTGATGCTTTTATCATGAAATGACATGCTCAGTCTTGCTCTTCAGGAAGATGCATCTGGTGACAGAGATGGGGAAGATCATTCTTTCTAAGGCTTTGTGGACAAAGGAAAGAAAGGCAAGGGAGGACACTCTATCTTACAAGGTAGTTTCTCATCCTGCCTAATATCTCGATTGCAGTCCTGGTAAGAAAAACTCACCCATAGTCCCAAGTGAGGATAAAGACCAGAGTGGCCCTAGTCCTCATGACTGGCAATCATGCCCCTGAGGCACACCCTTGCCTTTGGCACACAGCCAAGTCAGCAGCCAGGCATAAATGTCTAATACTTTTGGTCTGACCTGGGGCCACTGCTCAGCCTTTCTTATTCCCCACTCTGCAGTTTCTGACATTCACTTCTAGTCTCTCCTCCAAATTTTGTCTGTCTCACTACAGGGTATTTTTTTTATTTTCTGATTTTCTTCTTTTGAGTTTGTCATTTTTACTTTCCAATGGCTCCAACCTGCTCTTGACTGTTGGTGTTCCTCAGAGAGCTCAATGTGCCTCTCCTCTGGGACACAGAACCCTATGACCTTCACCCAACCTTAGGTTGCTGCCATCCAGTCTCCTCTCTGACCTTTCTATACACACAGCTGCCAAGAAATGCTCCAGCTGTATCCCCAGGACACCTCAAGTTCATGGTTTTTGTTGGAGAAACATTAATTATGAATAATTAATTTACAACATTTTTTCAAGGCTGGTGATCAAACCCAGTGCCTCTTGCATGCTAGGCAAGCATTCTACCACTGAGCTATACCTCCAATACAACCCATAAATATTACAATTACTCCCTCCTTCTGCCTCTAGAGATGTTGGAGACATGGTGTGTGTGTGTGTGTGTGTGTGTGTGTGTTGGAAAATGGTTGGAGATGAATGATTTTGTAAGGAGAAAAAAAACCCAAGTATTTCTATCTGAGAAAAGGTGAAACTACTTGGAAAGAAAAAAGGTTTTGGGGAAGTTGAGGAGGGAAGGAGTGGCTGCAGGAATGGCCAGGAAGTATGAGAAGGAGTGAGGAGAAGTCACATGACTGGACAGATGTGGGGGGAGAGAGACATAGAAACAGACAAGCACATACTTACAGACGCACACACAGAGATTGATTGATTGATTGAGTGATTCTGATTTTGTCATCTACTGTGGGGATAAGATTTTTAAAGGGAACTTTTAAAGTGACCATATGATATTTGATGGAGGCTTTCTTTCTTTTCCTCTCTCCTCTTCTCCCTCCTCCTCCTCCTCCTTCTTCTTCTTTTTCTTCTTCTTCCTCTCTCTCTCTCTCTCTCTCTTTTTCTTCTTGGCACTGGACTTTATTTCTCTATTGCACATTGTTAAAATTGTTGATGTGGGTGTTTATGTAAACAGAGACTCTCCTTGACCCAACTTTAGTCGGGATCTTCTGAGCTCTCTTCTCCTCCACGCCTCACCCTCTGCACCCATCCTACCTTTGGTCTGACAAGCCAGTCTGAGCCAAGTACACTGCTACGTAATCCCCAGACCCTTGCTATAGAATTAACCTTGATGTTTTATTAAGTTCTTCATCTCCACCCTTGATATCTTGAACCTGCCTTGAGCAAGAATCCTGTTAGATAGATTTAGCAAGGATCCCTGTTCCTTTCATGTCTCTTGGTAACTTCTCACCCACTGACCTGCACCCTACTCCTTGGCTATAAGTCCTCACTTGCCCTTGTACTGGGAGTGGACCTTGATCTCTCCCCCCTACTGCAATAGTCTAGAATAAAGTATTTGCCATTTTAACAAGTGTCAGAACAATTGTTTCTTTTACTGTGTCCTCCACACTGTGATTGACCCTTGAGGACAAGGATTGTACCATTTATCCCTTGCTCCCAACTCCCTTAAAAAGGCTAAGACACTACAGGAAATGTTTTAGGGGAGAATTTTTTATTCAAAAATTGGGGGGACTTACCTTACTCACATAATCCCAAAGACAAGACACAGGTTATTTTTATGTTAATGATCAGAGTTCAGACCACTAGAAGACATAGATGGACTACTCTTTAAACAATACTTTTATTTTCTGTTCAAAACAAAATAAATAATCAAATTTTACCTATTCCATATCCCTATTCCTCGTCACTTATAAGGGGTTTGAAAGTTTCCATGGCTACCCTGTCAGCAGAGGGGACAAACACACGAGGGTACCACTCAGCTCTGTGTCTCTCTTGGGAAGATCTTCTCTCCCTTACATCTGAGAGGACCAGGGTGATGCCATGACCAGTGACAATTTCTCTTTTCTTATCTCTCTGACAGTTATTATAAACTAATATGTTCTTGGATTTTATACTTAGAAGCTGTATCTTTAGCTTCCTTAACTCTGGAGAGTCTGCTATTTTCATATAATGTGGGCCATCTTTTCTGGAAAATATGAACTTAACTTTTTCCAAATGAATCATGGAAATATGCACGCTAGTTGAGAACATTAAAAGAAAAAAAGAAAGAAAAGAATTCCATGTGGGGAAAATGGCATTAGAAGAACACACTATACTGTGGGCAGGTCCAAGGGGCATCTGGTGCTCTTTCCTCCTCCTCTGGGCGTATGAACAGTGATACACAGGAAGAGGCTGCTTCTCACCACTGAAAATGCCCACACAGGCTACGGGCATGCGGAGGCTCGTTTGAGTGGGACCTGCCCTTTTAAAGCTTCCTGTGTGACTTGCAGTTTGGTCACTGGTTCCGATTTCTCCATTTCCCATTTCAGAAATGAAGAGGATACTCGGAAAGAACCCCTCCACGTCCTCTTTGCTGGCAACGGGGTGGGTTTCCTGATGTGATGACAGGAGCAGAAGAGAGTCATGCTCTGCTGGGGCTGGATATTTCTTTGGCTTGTCACAGGACAGAGAATTGCAGGATTTAATATTTCAGGTAGGGGTTTTCACTTTTCATGCTAACACTGAGCCTTGTGGTCAAAGCCTGAAGTGACAGATGATATCAGCAGCATGATATATTTACACACAGCATTTCCTTCCTACTCTTCAAATGCCAGTAAGAGAGTTCTTAGGGTAAACAGCTTTCAGCTGACTCCAGACACTGATGGGGAGCCCAGTTCCCACCGCTGGGTGTTTGGTGGGAGTAGCTGAGATGGAATGAATGATGGCCCAGCTGTCATTCACTGGACGCCAGAGTTCTACTGGCGATGCTGAAGCCCACTGGGAGGGAATTAAACATGAACATCTTTTTTTTCCTACAAAATGGGAACAGTGAGGAAAATAGACACACAGGGGAACATACTCCTTTGAAACATCAAGCATGACTTTCAAATGTAAGTTACAGTTCTATCTTCTAATGTGTTTCTGTGTTGCTCTGTTTACTGTGATTTTCAGATTGTTCCACCAAAAAACTCCTTTGGACATATTCCACAGTGAGTGAAGAGGAGGAGTTTGTCTTATTTTGTGATTTATCAGAACTGCAGAAATCCCACTTCTACCCCACGAGTGAACTCTCACCAACAAGAGACCCTGAGTACTTTCCGTGCAGTGGTAGTAAAGATCTATCTGATATCCAGTGGTACCTACAACCTCAGAATGGAGATCCATTGGAGGAAATTACTAACCACTATCCTCATATCATTCAGGACAGGAGTATGCTTCGTTTTTTGATCCCAGAGATGAATAATTCTGGGTCATATATTTGTGGACCCAGGATTAGGTACGTCCCAGATGCTTTCCTATCTGTGAGCATTCTTAAATCCTTATTACCTAAATAAAATATCTATGTTCACAGGACCTTATTAATCTTCTAGGACCCCTCAGGATGTGGCATGTTGTATCAAGACAGTCTTGGAAGTTAAGCCCCAGACAAATTCATCCTGTGGGAACCCTAAGCCACATAAGCAATACCTACTTCTTGGTAGCGTTGACTCCATTTATTGTCCCAGTCTCAGCTGCCAAAGTGATACACAGAGTCCAGAGGTAACTTGGTACAAGGTGAGAATGAATTCTGTGAAACTGATGTAAGAGTATTGTTTTGTGGGTAATACTGGTAGGTACTTTATAGAAATGTGAGTTTGAGAACCTGAGGTCTAGAATGACCCAAACGCTGACCCTGCGCCTGTGAAAGAGACCTGACGTTCTAAAATGGTCTTGGTCCTAGGTAGCATAATATTGGGATTCTTAGACTCATCCTTTTGATCAATGCCAGAAAAATTCTTAACATCCAAGTATTTTACACATGTGGGTAAGTCATAAACTTATGGATAACTGCTATTGCAGAAGGACAGGTGAGTTCACTCTGCTGTTTTTGGAAAGCAACAGATATTGCCAAGGGCAGGGGCACCCTCCAAGGGCTTGAAGATTTGCAAAAGAAATGAGAAAATGGAATTGCCTAAGAGGATACCTCAAGGAGGACAGTTTGGACAAACAGAATGGCCAGCTGAGAGGGAGTACAGTGCTAAGAGAAAAGGTTCAAGGGCAAGTTTCATAATGATCTTGAGTTATGAATTACATGAGTAAACTTCTATCACCCAAACACTTTACATTTTCTTTATGTTTTATAGTTTCTCCATGTGCTAACAGATAGATAAATGCTGCTTAGGCATCTCATCCAACAGAATGCAATCTCACTTTACCCCTGGGGAGTGGAATCTGGGAATAGAAACGGAGTTGACTCCTACCATGGCAATCGCCACTGGAAGAATAGTACTTTACAACAGTTCTTGAGAAATCACACAAAAACTTTAATTTGGCTTCATAATATAAAAATATATTTTTATATATTGTATTTAACATATTAATATTTATATATTTTATATAATATGTTATATATAATATAGTGTAACATAAAATATATTTTCAAATATGTTTTCTGAGTGAAGTAAGAAAAGGGGGCCATGTATCTAGCTGGTGATTTTTATCCACCACAAAACTCAAGAGGGACTCCTGGGTGTATAGCTACTATGGTGTAAGAAGACCTTCCCTCACTTGGTTCTTGAGACACTGTGAGGACATGTGTCACTATATTTATTACAGAAATGAGTATACAGAGAGGGCAAATGATGTGGTTTATGGTATTATACAATGATACAAAGATTACTAACCATAGTAAAATTCTAATTTAAAGAACACAATAACTTCAAACATGAGGTTAGTAAGAATAGCTGGTGGTTCTGTTCATTATTTTCAGTTCTCTCTCAAGAACAAAACTTCCCTGGGTTCTAAATATCTATCACCTGTCTTGATGGATGCGTGGGAGGTGGGATGTGCTGAGGCCAGTGAAATAGTGGTGACGCAGTAGTCAGATGGAAATGTTTGAATGTCCAGCAATTGCACACCTGAAGTGAACACTACTTGCTCTTGCAGTTGAGCACAAGCCACACTGTAGTCTCCAGTTCTCTGCACACGCTGCTCTATAAGTTAAACCCTGAAGCCAGATGACTTTCACCAAAGGAAGCTTTGTTTCACTTCTCTGTGATTTTTTTTCTTTTTCTTTTTTGACAGGAGGTGGGAGGTAGTACCAGGGATTAAACCCAGAGGCGCTCAACCACTGAGCCACATCTCTAGCCCTTTGATTGTTTTATTTTTTATCTTGAGACAGGGGCTCACTAAATTGCTTAGGACCTTGCTCAGTTGCTGAGCTGACGTCAAACTTGTGATCCTCCTACTTCAGCCTCCTGAGAGGCTGGGATTGCAGGTGTGTGCCAACATGACTGGCTCTCTGGGGTTTTGACAGCAATGTTCACCATGTATTTCATAGTGAAAGGTAAACAATGACTGTTGTTGAAATTAGGACAGATTTGGACAGGTCTTGGTTCAGTTTATGTTTCATGAATTGTACATGGGTGTGTAAGCTCAAACACTTGCATGTGCATACGATGGTCTGGAAATCATAGACCTCGTGGCTGTGAGGAGTGAGTACATTAAGCAGGCAATAGCACCAGATGGCCCTTTCCTTCATGTTAAACCCCACTTCTCAGATGGTACACAGGTCACACCTCTCTGAACAGATGAAGCAGATGCTGCCTTGATACAGGATAAAAAGATGACATCATTGGGACTGGGGTTATGGCGCAGTGGTAGCATGCTCACCTAGCATGCGTGAGGCTCTGGGTTCAATCCTCAGCACCACATAAAAATAAAATAAAGATATTTTGTCCACCTACAACTAAAAAAATAAATAAATATTTAAAAAAAGATGACATTGTTGAACTCCCCTGGCACTGCACTGGGGTACCTCCAGCACATGTGAAGAATATACCACTGAAACAAATCTGTGGACTTGGAGTCTCTGGAGGGCTTCAAAACACTTTAATAGACACAAAAATATAGGCTAGTGGGGTTTTGAAAGTTATTTTCAACTATTTTATTATTTTTAATGAATAAATCATAATGCCCCACATTTCTGGAGTGGAAGGGGATGTTTTGATATATGTATATTATGTAGAATTATTAAATCAAGCTGATGGGTATATCCACATCCTTGCTTACTCATCACTTTTCATGGTAAACATTTGAAATTTGGCTCTTAGTTATTTGGAAATACACAATACATTGTTGTTGACCCTGCTATGCAATAGATCTAAAAATGTATTCCTCCTGTCCATCTTGACCAACATTTCCCCACTTCATCCCCACCACAGGCCTCTTGTAAAACCATTCTACTCTCTACTTCCGTAATTTCAGCTTTGTTTAGACTCCACATATAAGTGAGATCATGCATGATTTGTCTTTCTGTGCCTGGCTTATTTCACTTAGCGTGGTGTCTTCTAGGTTCATCCATGTCACAAATTACAGGGTTTCCTTCTTGAGAAGGCTGGATACTATTTCTTTGTGTTCATATACCATTTTTCTTCATTCATTCATCTATAACTGGGTTGATTCCCTATCTTGGCTATTGTGAGTAAAACTGCAATTAACTTGGAAGTGCAATTTATCCCTTCCACAAGCTGATTTCAGTTATTTTGGATGTATATCCAGAAGTGAGTTTGCTACATCAGAGGGTAGTTCAATTGTTAATTTTTAAAGGAATCTCCATAGTATTTTCCATAATAGTTGTATTAATTTACATTCCCACCAACCATGTTAAAGTGGTTCTTTCCTCTGCATTCTTTCCCAAACTGGTCATTTCTGTGGGTTTTATAAAAATGATTCTAATAGGTGTGAGGTAATATTTCAAGGTGGCTTTAATTTTCATTTCCTTGGTAATTAGTGATACTGAGCATTTTTAATATACCTTTTGGTCATTCATATGTCTTTTTAAAAGAAATGTATATCCAAGAGCCAAGTGTGGTGGCGCATGCCTGTAATCCCAGTGACTCAGGAGGCTAAGGTAGAATGATCATAAGTTCAAAGCTAGCCTCGGCAACTTAGTGAGGCACTTGCAACTCAGTGAGACCCTGTATCTAAATAAAATATTAAAAAGGGCTGGGGATGTTGCTCAGTGGTTAAGCACCCCTAGGTTCAATTCCTAGTACCAACAAAAAAAGAAAGAAAGGAAAAAAAGAAAAAAGAAAAAAAGAAATGTATGTTCAGGTCCTTTGCCCATTTTTCAGTCCAGTTACTCATTTTCTTGTAGTCGGGTTGTCAGAGTCCCTGATACATTTTGGATATTAGGCCCTTATCAGATGTATAGTTTGCAAACATTTTCTCCCATTATATGAGTTGTTCCCTGTTTTCTTGGCCATGGTGAAGCTTTTTAGTTAGATATAATCCCACTGTCTATTGTTGTTTTTCTTTCTTGTGCTTTCAGGGATATCTCCTAAAAAACTGTTGCCCAGCAAATGTCATAGAGCTTCTCCTCTGTTTTCTTCCAGCAAATATCATGGAGCTTCCTTTCTGTTTTCTTTTAGCAGTTCCATAGCAACAGGTCTTATATCTATCTTGAGCCTACTTTTATTTATGATGTGAGATAAAGATCCAATTTTATTCTTTTACATGTGGGTAACCAGTTTTCTCAGCATCATTTATTGAAGAGACTATCCTTTCCATATTGGGTGCTCTTGGCATCTTTGTTGAAAATCACTTCACCATAATGTGCAGATTTATTTCTCGGCTTCCTATCCTCTTCCATTGGTCAATGTATCTTTTGTTTAGGCCACTGCCATATTGTTTTGATCATTATCACTTTATAATTTTTTTTATATCTTTATTTATTCTTATGTGGTGCTGAGGATCAAACCCAGCACCTCATGCATGCAAGGCAAGCGCTCTACCACTGAGCTACAATCCCAGCCTCTATAATATGTTTGAAATCCGAGTATGGGCCTCTAGCTTTGTTCTTTTTGGTCAAGATTGTTTTGGCCATTTGGGGTCTATTGTGATTCTATATGAGTTTAAGGGTTGATTTTCTATGTTTATGTGAATAATGACATTAGAATTTTGATACATACATATTTAGAAAACTACCCATATTGCCAATAAGAGACTTAACTTCTGGTAAGGAGACACATAGACCAAAAGTGAAGGATGGAAAAAGAGATTCCATCCAAAGAGAAACCCCAAGAAAGAAAGCAGTGGATGCTATGCTTATAGCAGACAAAGCAGACTTTAAATTTGTTAGATCTTATTTTTCTGTATCCATTAATCTTCTCTGTGTTTTTTGGAGAATTTAGTCCATTTACATTTAAGGTAATCACTGATAGGCAAGGATGTACTACTGCCATTCTGTAATTCATTTTTTTCAGGTTGTTTTGTGGGCCTTTTGTTTCTTCCTCATTTGCTGTCTTCTTTTGTGTTTTGTTGGTTTCCTGTGGTGTTGTGCTGAGAATCCTTATTTTTATAGTTTGTGTGACTTCTGTCATTTTTGTGTTATGGGTATCACAAAGCTCAACATAACAAGTTTAACTTTTTAATAAATTATTTTAAGCTAATAACAACCTAATCCCATACAAAAACTACACTTTCACTCCCTTCCACTCTCCTTTTATGATTTTGATGCCAAAATGTATCTATTTTTTGAATTTGTATCCCCTAACAACTTACTGTAGCTAAAGTTGTTATAGCAATTTTGTCTTTTAACTTTTTTCTGGCTGCTGGTAGTAGAAATAAAATCACTTTACATACCACTTTTACAGTATTAGGGTATTCTGAAGACGACCATGTATTTCATGCTATGGAGATTTTTACTTTCATATTTTTGTCATTAATTAGCAGCCTTTCATTTCAGCTTAAAGGACTCCCTGTAGCAGTTGCTATAAAGTAGGCCTAGTTGCACTGAACTCCCTTAGGTTTTCTTTGACTGGAAAAGTTATTATTTCTCTTTCATTTCTGAAGGATGGCTTTTCTAGGCAACATATTCTTGGTTGGCAGGTTATGTTTTGAGTTGTGTTTTGGTTTTTGTTTTGTTTTATTGACATTGAGTATGTTATCTCACTGTTTCCTGACCTACAGGGTTTCTGCAGAGAATTCTGCATATAGCTATGTTGATACTCTCTTGAATGTGGTATGTTTCATCTTTTGCTGCTTTTAGTATTCTTTCCTTATCTTCCTGTTTTGATTTTGATATCTCAAAATGAACTTCTCCTGGTTTAAATTTGATTGGAGGCTTCTGAACTTCCTAAAACTGATTGTTGTATTTCCTAAATCTGGGAAATTTTTAGACATTATTTCCTTAAATATATTTTCTGAGACTTTTTCTTTCTTCCTTTTCTGAAAAAAATTTTTTTTGATTCTCATAAACCTTCTTCGCTTCTTTTTTCCTTTTGCCACTCTGATGTAGAATGTCTAACACCCCATCTGTGCAATCCCTTTTTTTTCTTCTGCTTGATCAAGACTGCTGTTAAAGTTTTTCTATGGAATTATTTTTAGTTATGATTGTATTCTTTATTTATATCATTTCTATTAGGCAATTCTAATTGTTTCCATTTAATTTTCAAATTTCTAATTTTTTTTTTTACAAATTGTTTTTGAAATTTCATTCATTTTCTATACATATTTCTTTTAGTTTTCTGACTTTGTTAAAGAGGATTATTCTGAATTATTTCATAGTCATTACATTTATCTCCTTTTCTTCAAGGTCCATTATTAGAGCTTTGTTAATTTCTTTTGGTATTGGTATTGGCATACTTCCATGATTTTTCATAATTGGTTGCTTTTTGAGGGATTTTACATTTGCAGAAAGGGCCACAGCTTCTGGTCTTCGGTGGTGACAGATCTTTACTATGTAGTCTAGCTTGGGATTTGGATGGACTAGCTAACAACAAGACAGACAAGTAGACCATGAAGCAAGACAATCTACTAGGGCTGGACCACTGGCTGTGCTCACAGACTGAATGGAACTGCTAGCTGTGCCCCATGGTCTGATGAGACCACTGCCTGCAATCTGGTCAGAAAAGCTGCCGTCTAGGCTTTGTGATTGTCTCTGATCAGGCAAGGTTGCAGGTTGTCCTCCCTGGCTGGAAGGTACTATTGTTTGGAATCTGTAGTTGGTAGGGCTATATGACAAGCTCCAGGTCTAGCTGAGGTCTCTGGGGTTGTTGGGTGTCCCCTCAGTGTGCACAGAAGTGAAGATTATCTATGTAGACCTGGCTTTGTATCAGGGTCTAGGTCAGCCCAAGCAGAATAACTGAGGCTAAATTGAATAACTGTTCAACTGTTACTCCTTGGCCTGAAGAAGACTCAAGGAGAGTTCTGGGGCCTGGCTGCATCACTGTGTTTGGAGTTTCTTAATTATTTAATGACTGATAAGTCAGAATTTAAGTTTTCTGTTATTTATTCAAGAAAATTTTCTCCGTATTTTCCTAATTTCTAGATCTATAATGAAAAATATCTTTGGCATAAAGAAACTATACATAAATGGTAATTACAGGTAACAAGAGAGCATTTTTATGATTTCAGTTAAGCAAATCTTTGATACAATGTAAAATCATAATGAAAGACAATGGGAGAATCTCTTCTGAGATGGCCTAGGGTACCAAGATACGGGCTTTGGTGAAACTTTTGTGACTTATTAGTAGGATTCGTGTCCCGAATAAAATTTCCATTGGTGGTCCAAAGCAATCTCTGTCATATGCCAAATTCGTTTGCTCCAGTGGTGACATGTCTCTCAGGTCATTTTTGAGCCCTGTGCTCCATGGAAATTCTGTACTTAAGATTTACCACTTCTCCTTTTCATTTCCCTTTGACCTACTTTGCACAGTAACTGGTATCTGTTTCATAGTAACTGGCACTGTGTGTACTTACTGCCATGGAGAACAGGTGAGCAGCATGAGACTGGTTAAACCCAAAGTTAAAGTGTTTCTAAGTTAGGGAAGAAATACTGATAATTAGATCATATTTTTGAAAACTGTTTCCAAAGTTTGTACATTAACCTATTCAATTGTTCTCATGGTGACCATCTCCCACAATCCTGGAGTTTCCTAACACCTGTTCCATACATTAATTCACTAGCTGCCTAACCAATGCTAAAACAGAGGGACTCTTTCTTTCATTGATCTGAACAGGACATCCATGCAGCCAACAATTGTTTTGGCTTTCAGTAGCCCATCATGAGGTTGAAAGACCCAGCAAACAGGTCTTTTTCGTAAGAATTGTAACCAAGCCAGGCGCAACTGTGCATGCCTGTAATTCCAGCTGCTCAGGAGGCTTGAAGCAGGAAGATCCCAGGTTCAAAACCAGCCTCAGCAACTTAAGGTTACCCTGTCTCAAAATAAATAAATAAATAAATAGATAGATAAATAAATGAATGAATGAATGAATAAATAAATAAATAAATAAAAGTGAAAAGAGCTGGCAATGTGGCTCAGTGTTTGATAGTCCCTGGGTTAAATTTCTATTGCCCCCTGCCAAAATCGCAATCAAGCAGTTCCATGAGTAGTCTCAATTTTGTGTTCATGGAATAGAATTTGTAGCTCATGTTCTTAAGTTTGCATTTAATCCTGTTAAATGCTAATTTGCTAGTTTTAGTTCATCATTGTATGTGTCAAGGAAATGGAATGCTTATTTTAAAATTCAAAATAGGGCTGGGGATGTGGCTCAGTGGTCGAGTACCCCTAAATTCAATCCCCAGTAACTCCCCCCAAAATCCAACATAGTAGCTAGCATTATCAGATTTGTGAGGATCATGGATGAAATAAACAAATATGCTATGTAATCACTCAAGCTGCTAATAAAAATACTAAGAAAGCTAGCCCCCAGGGCAGAGTTCTCAGCTGCTGGTTCCAGAGAGGTCCCTCTGGTTGCATTTTGTCCATGAATTCATTATTAGGGGATATTATTGCTCAATTAACTAAAGGGCACCAAAACATCCTATCATTCAGCCCACGAGTATATTTTGTTTAACAGGGAAATCATTAAAATATTCTCCAAATTGTACACTAATGAAAATATGGTGTGTCCACTATGTCTGTCTGAGGCTCTGGTCCAAGTATTCAATTATAGAGGAAAATGAAATGATTTGGATATGATTCCTGCTAGTGAATACAAATTGTCTTATACTAACCACCACTTCCTTTTGAAGGTAACAATAAGCAATCAATTTAATAATTCACTCAAGACTTTGACTAGAGATTGACAACTGAAAATCATCAATCATCAATGATTTCCATAATGTGTCATTTTTCAATTAAATGATAAATATTAGTATAGACAGTAAATATAATGTCATATGATCATGTAGATACACTTAGCAAGAAAGAGCAGCATAAGCAACAGAAACAGAAAAATAAAGGGTATATTAGTGAATGAGGAGATGATCTGTGCGAGGGAGTTCTTGTTGTCTAATTTGGATTAGACTGGAGAAAAGGCTGTGGGTTGCTCAGATGGTATCATTACTGCGCCCCTGTTGATGTTTTTGAACTTGAGTCCTGATTCATAGAACTAGCAGTGGGAATCAAATGAAGGTGGCAGATACTAAAGCTATTTTCATGGAATAAAAGCAAAGATTAAACACTTTAATCGAAATACATTCACAGTATTTACCAAGTTAGAGAAGTAGAACTTGGTTCAATGAGGGATGGCAGAGAAGCAGTGCACTCAGATAGGGACACTGGGAGTCTATCATGGAGAGCAGACCAGGTGGTGGAAGCCCAGGTAGGAGAGCCGCTGTGTTGCCCAGTTCCAGGCAGCACAGTTCCTGCACAGCAGTGCAGTGTGCATGGTACCCCTGATGCTCAGCATCTGTGGTTGCACTTGATGATATTATAGTATAACATAATGATAATGGCTCCTGTCAGCAATGACTTTGTTCTCTTTGACTCATACATACATTTTCCAATCCTTTTAAGTGTCTTCATTATTTTTTTATTTCATACCTCAGTTCTCTCTAGGACTCTTTGATACTATCCACCCTGATTCACGCTGTGGCTGTTTCTCCTTCCATATTTTGTTCATGACTGTTTCACACCTGAGAAAAACAAAGAGTTCCCTGCTCTGTCTCTCCTACTAGATCACTTGTGATTGACTTTGGATGAGTTTCCTGTCATCCTTGGCATGAATTTCTTTTTCCTAATTTCTTTGATATTTGCTTTTGGTTCTATCTCATAAAGTCTTAATGGTACACATGGAGCCATACTGACCTTTACAAAAAAAGAATAATCAGGTCCACTTTGTAATTAACCACCCTCCCCAGGGCTCAGCTGAGGTCCTATTCTTAGCCCTGCATTCTCTCTCCATTACTCTCTCCTGGGATTGTCTGTCTTGTTTGTTATCATCATGCTCTCCACTTTTTAATCTCTGAATTTCCCTCCATGCTTTTAACCTTGTTTTTGAAGTGTTCTTGATCCTTGAGATTACCTGATAAATATTTAACCTGGTATGTCCCTAGCTCTTGCCCTTACCTTTCTTCCTATCAGTAGCTGCCACTCTCTGACCAGTCTGGCCTTCCTCTTAGACTTCCTGCCAACCTACTGGAAATTTTTTCGTGAGTCACAAGAACCACACCAGAGACTCCGCATGGATTAACCCCTGATTCTCCAAGTCAACAGGCAAAGTGCAAGGGAAAATCATCAGTGAGAGCATGAAACTCAGAGTCAGAAAAATTTTGGTTTATTCTCATTTCTCTCACTTATCAGCCTCTTTCTTACTAGCTTTTACTTAAACTCCAGAAACTCTGCTTTCTCATTTATAAAATGAAAGAAACAGAATCAATGCAAACCAAGTCAGATAATTCTTTGGAAAATCATATGTGGTAATACCTGAGAAAGCATTTTATAATCCATATGTAAAACAGATTCTTATATTTGATTATTTTTGTTGTAAAAATTCTTTTCTTTCAACTATAGTTGTAAAAGACATGCTCCTAGGATTTTGAGTCAGAAATTGGAAGGCCATGTATCATGGAAGCATTACTGTGCTTGCAAGTCAAGGGCTGCAGGGATATTGGTGCAGTGACACTCAATAACTTCAGAAGTATTAATTGAACCCCTACAGTGTCCCAGGCCCTGTTCACAGAGAAGTGATTATTATAGTCTTTTCTTGAATTTGCAAGAGCTTTCATACCTAGCTACCAGTGCTTTTTCTAAAATTGTCTCAACATGTGATTCTCCTGCTTGAAAACCTTTCCTCTCAAATATACATTCATTTATTTCTACATCCTTCAAGATGTGCTTGTAATTGCTGTCCCACTTGATATGTATGAGAGGAATCAAAGAACAAACACATTTATGTTTACTGTTCATTGGCTTTTCCTATTTGGGCTTTGCAGCTCATATACATGCTGGCTTCAAGTGTTTGTCAAGTGATACATTCAACGGACTGATTCCTTCCTATGGTTCATGGCTCTGCATAGACTCAAGCAAGTGTCCCTGCCTCCTGTGAGCTGTGGCAGGGCCACCTAAATGCTCCCTCTGCACTGTGTCTGGTGCTGTAGAATGGATCACCACTCAAGGTCTGCATTCTTAGACTGAGAGCTTGTTGAGAAAAGGGACCTGTGTCCATTCACCTGTGTCCACCACCAGCCAAATGTCTAAACATGAAGGCTGCCTTCAACAAATACAGACAGGGATATACTTAGTAGAAATGGCCCATGCATGGAAATGGTTCATGCCCACTGCTCTGAGGATGATAGGAAGGGACCAATTCAGTCATCCAGCATGTGGGGATTTAGCTCTAGGGAATGATTTAGCTCTTGAGAATGAGCCATAGCACACTCAGTGGCAAAATGTGGTAGGAGAGGCTGAAGTGCAGGAATCGGGCAAAAGCATGGTTATTTAGTGGATGGCAAGTGGAAAGAGGGGAAATAGCAGGGAATGAGACCAGATCAGACCAGGATGAGTTGTAAACTTTATTCTAACGACCAAAGGGAGTCACTAAGTAGGGAAGAGACAGGTGTAAATATATTTTTCTTCTTACTTTACTATGTATCTGCTAAGAGTTAAGTAATTGTTTCTCAGTTTTCAATCATTCTTTGTGATATTTATGTAAACCCATTTACTTAATATTTTTAATCTAAAATTTATTGTTTTATTAGAGTTCAATTTCAAGAGGAAACTTTACATTTTTCTCTCATTCACAGAAAAATCTATTACAACTCACACACACACACACACACATACATACACACACAGGCACACACACAAATGTCTTTTAAAAATTCATTTAGAGCTGGCGTGGTGGCGCATGCCTGTAATCCCAGCGGCTCGAGAGGCTAAGATAGGAGGATTGCAAGTTCAAAGCCAGCCTCAGCAAAAGCAAGGAGCTAGGCAACTCAGTGAGACCCTATTTCTAAATAAAATACAAAATAGGGCTGAGGATGTGGCTCAGTGGTCAAGTGCCCCTGGGTTAAATCCCCAGTGTCCTTCCCTAAAAAAAAAATTTTAGATACCATTCATTAGAACATTATAAATTTTCTAGAATATTCTCTAGGAAAATACTAGGTTTAAAATGTCTTTGTGGGTTGATCAGGTTTGTGTTTCTCATCTCTATACATAATGTTCTTGTATTAGGAAATGCTTCTTGTTTCACATAAAAACCTTACAATACAGTTTTTTTTTTTTTAAATAACACAATGTCTTCATAGTCCATGGGATGTCTTTATCTCAGATGACCATCTTCATCTCTGGTTCAAATTTATAAAGATTTTCATATTTGGGATGATTATTAATAAAAACTTCTCTTGTTTAAGAAAGGTATTGAATTTTCTTATTTTTTGCATTAGAACGGAAAACTACTTTCTACGGAAAAGAATAGCAGAATCCTAGTGAATGAGACCTTTACCTTTCACCAGGGCACATATGTGTGTGATTATCCTCCACCAGATCCTGCCAGCTTGGGTACAGTCAGAGACGTTGTTCAAGTGAGGACCTTTGGTGAGTGGGATTTTTCTTACAAGACTTGAGATCTGAACTCTACTTGAGAAAATCAAATTACCTTCATTTGCCTTGGTGATTTTTTTTTCTCTTAGGAGAATAAAAGGGGTAGTCATACACTTGTAAACGTTAAGGCTTTGAGTGTGGGCAAGCATCAATCTTCCCATTAACCCAGAACCCATGCCCCATGGAAGGTTACATTCTGAACCGTGCTCAAGATGTCACAAATTGGGTTGTTCATTCATTTCTCCCTGATTTGCTTTGGTAATAAATTTAAAAGCATATTGAATGTGTTACACACAGAAATATTAAGCAATATCTGCACACCTATTACCAGTTTAACATGTGTTGACATTTTTCCACATGCTTCAAATCTTCTTCTTTTTCTTTTCTTTTTTTTTTGTTTTTTGGTACTGGGGATTGAGCTCAGGGGCACTCGACCACTGAGCCACATCCCCAGCCCTATTTTGTGTTTTATGTAGAGACAGGGCCTCACTGAGTTGCTTAGCACCTCGCCCTTGCTGAGGCTGGCTTTGAACTCGCGATTCTCCTGTCTCAGCCTCCCTAAGTGCTGGGATTACAGGCTTGAGCCACCGCGCCCAGCTATCTTCTTTAAAGAAAGAGCATTGCAGCTACAGATTGAGGTCTGTGATCTCATCCCCTGCCCTGCCCTTCCTGCCCCTGTGTAGTCACTATCTTGTAGTTTATATCCTTTGCATTGCTACTTTTATGCTTTTGCTGCCTATGTATGCATCTGTTAACAAAGCAGAATATTGCTTTGTGTTATAATTTCTTTTTGTGCCATAAACACATAGCATTACATCAAGGTATCATTTATCATCCCCCGCCCCATCAGCAATGAACAGATTCTCATTATTCCCAAATAATATTTGGTATTATCAGACTTCTTAGGTGGGTATCAAGTGAGGTTTCTTTTTATTTTTTTTCCTCCTAATTTATACTTCCCTGACTAAAAATGAAGTTCATTATCTCATCTTATGTTCATTGCCCTATTGGGGTCTTCTTCTGTGGCTCACCTATTTTTGTCCCAACTTTTCCCTTAGGTCATTCTTTTTTTTTTTTTTTTAAATATTTGTTTTTTAGTTGTAGGTGGACAGAATATCTTTATTTTATTTTTATGTGGTGCTGAGGATCGAACCCAGTGCTAGGAGAGCACGCTACCACTGCGCCATAACCCCAGCCCCAGGTCATTCTTAATAGGTCTTAATAGGTCTGCAAATATCAGCACCATAAGATATAATTCATTTAGCACGACCTATGTGGTTAAAACATAACCAATTGGTCACTAATGCTTTGTACTCAAGATCTTCAGAGCCATTGGCTCAGCTCTTTTTTTTTTTTAATATTTTTTTAGTTGTAGATGGACACAATGTCTTTATTTTATTGCTTTGTATGTGGTGCCGAGGATCAAACCCAGGGCCTCACACATGCAAGGCAAGCGCTCTACCACTGAGCTACAATCCCAGCCCTGGCTCAGCTCTTAGTAAAGACATCCATCAATTTCAGCTCTTGTACTTTTCCTGCAAGCTAAAAGGCACATGGAGCTCACCAGGACCTCGTTGAACATTCCTGCATATCCCTGGCCCTGACCTTCATCTACTTCATATCTCTACCATTTTATTTTGTAACAAATTGCTCCTTGGAAGAAAAGTTGGAGCCAGGCACAGTGGCACAGGCCTGTAATTCCAGTGACTCAAGAAGATCATAAGTTCTAGATCAGCCTCAGCAACTTAACAAGGCCCTAAGCAACCTGGCAAAACTTGATCTCAAAATAAAAAAATAAAAGAGGGCTAGAGATATGGTTCAGTGGGTGAGCACCCCTGAGTTCAGTCTCAGGTATCAAAAAACAAATAAATAGGAAGAAGAAGGAGAAGGAGAAGGAGAAGAAGAGGAGGAAGAGGAGGAGGAGGAGGAGGAGGGGGAGGAGGGGGGAGGAGGAGGAAGAAGAAGAAAAAGAAGAGAAGTTGGAATGTGAAGATTCAAATTCTCCATGACATAACCTATTTTGTTCTTTCCCAAAGGACACCTTACAATATATGTTGTATCTATTTCAATCAAACTTTCTCTCATCAATCTTGTCTTCGTCATCAACTCATTCATTCTGACTTTCACTCATTCTCACGCAAATGCTTATTGTAGTTCTAATATGTGCCAGGCTTGGAGCTAAGGATGTAAGAATGAGAACTTGGACACTTTCTCTGACTTCTAAAAAAATGTACTGTTTTATGGGGCAGATGGATAGGAAAAAGGAGACCACCATACAAGGTAGTGGGAGGAAGGGAAGAAGGGGGCCCATCAGACCCAAACTTAGGTGAGCAGAGTCCAAACGAAACCTGAACAATGAGGTCAAATGAGTCCAAAAAAGTGGGAAAGACACCATTCCAAGCAGAGGGAGAAACACATTTGATATCCAGGAGATGAAAGAAAGCATGACGCAGTTTTTAAAGAGAAGGGTCTGTGGAAGGGAAGGTCTGGAAGCAAGATTGATCTTACAGTGTTCTAATAAGTCTGGAGTTTATCTAAGAAACAATGGAGAGTCATGAGGGGGTATAAGTGGGAGGGTGCCATGAACAGACATGCATTCAAGACTCATCACTATGCCTATTGTGTAGAAAATGGATGTTTGGGAACAAGAATGGGGTCAGAGAAGAAAGTTAAGAGGTCGCAATGATCAAGTAAGCAATTGCTGAGAGGTCTCCAGCTAGGCAGTGGCAGTGGGGATGGAGAAAAGTGGATGGATTCCAAAGATATTTAGAAGGCATATCTGTAAGGGTTTGGTGATTGAAAATAAAGAAGAAGAAAAAGAAGAGCCAAGGTCGCAAGAGCCAAGCTTTAAGTTGGGCAACTAGGTATATTTTCTGTAATCCACTGAGGTTGGTTACAGGAGGGAAAGCAGCAGATCTGATTCGTGTTCTTAAAAGATGCCTCTGGTTGCTCTCTGAAGAGACTTAGTAGAGGCAATTTAAGTGGTTAAGTCTGTGAGTCAATAGAACGTGATGGAACGTGATTTTTTGTAGAAGAACATGATTTCATGTGGAACATATTTTATGTAGATAGAACATGACTTCATGTGGAAGACAGATAAAAAAGAGAAACAAGAGCATTTTAATTCTCTGACCAGAATAAATTGGTAAATGATAACATTATTGAATAAGAATAAAAGACAGAAGAAGATGAAAAAGTTAAATGATGATGAAGTTAAATATTAACTTGAAAGGACTTTTAGTCATCCAAGTCATGATGAAACATAGGCATTTGGACACCCCAGTCTGGAGATGTTAGGGTCAATGTTGAGATTGGTCAACTTCACATGATATCTAAAGCCAAGGAACAGGGTGAGATCTGGGGAGAACCTAGATCTGAGCCCTGCAGTGTTTCCAACACTTAGAGGAGTGACACAGAGGAGCAAAGTGCCCGAAGGAGTATGAGTACTTGTATTGGCAAGGGGGTATCAGTGGAAGAGAAGAGAAGAGCAGAAGGGAACTTGGTGATGCAGTAGGGAGACAACTTTGGGAGCCAAGATCTTCTGTAGGGAAGAGTGTGGACTCTACTACCTGGAGATAGCAGGAAGGGTCAAAGTATAGTAGGACAGCTGGGGACGGAAATGATGCTCGACAGAGACACAGAGGAAGCAGAGGCTACAAGGACATAGGGAACTAAAGATAGAGAGTGAGGGTGAATAGAGAGCATAGAGAGATGAAATCAAGAAGAGAGGGCTCCTAAGGGGCATGGCCTACAGAGTGCAATGCTGCCCACCAGTAAAGTACACATGTCACCCAACGATTTAGGTGGACTTCTGCCAAAACAGCTTTAATGGAGGATTGAGGGAAGAAACCAGACTCCACAACGGGTAAGGGAATGGAGGAAACAAGAACAAAACTCTTTCTTTCCCTTCCTTGGGAAGGAATGAGAATGCATTAGGCAGGAAAAAAGTGGGGTATTTTCCTTTCCTCTTCTTTCCTTAAGTCAGAGCAACTAGGCATAGATAAACATTGATGAGAAGCCAAGAGAGAGAAATGGAAGGGGAGAGAGAGAGAGAGACATGAAAGATTCAAAGCAGATGACATAAATAAGGAAGATGCTCTGTGAGAATTAAGATGATGTGGAGAGCAAAGGCCATGACATTTCCTTTACCAGGAGACAGGATGCCTTCAGGGGCAAGTCTGACACGGGGGCACATTTGAAGTTTTGTGGCAGGAAGATGAAGAATACCATGACTAGCTAAAAGCTGGACTCTCCTTCATTTTGCAACAAACCCTGAATTTAAGGATGGAGGGTATGAACTCAGATCTGCTTGACATAGTCAGTTTCTCCCTTTCATTGGGTTTTTCAGTCAAATGGTACCAACAGGGAATCTTGTAGTCGAAGATAAACATGGGGCCTCATGTCTGCAATGGGCAAGCAGCATTGATGTGGAAGGAAATGTACCAGGCAGATGTGGATTAATCAAGGACAATATTTTGATAGCACCCATATCCTGATGTCACAATCACTTTAGTGGGCAAGTTTCACATGGAAACCTGAGTTCCTAGACTTATGGATTATGTATGAACTTTGAAGAGGGAGCACTAACACATCGAGGTGTAGGTATTAATCTAAGGACCTCAAATCTTCAGCAAGCAGGCCTTCAGCGTTCCCAACGCAAATAACGATTTTTATATTCATCTTTTAGTGGAAGACACTAATGTCAAACCAGATATTCTGGATCCCATCAAGGATACACTGGAAGTAGAACTTGGTAAGCTCATCCATATTATCACCCTGAATGACACTGGGCTTCTAGAGCAGGTCTAAATGATAAGGAAAAGATTAGTATTTTGAGGAAAGCAGAGTTAGGTGTGACTCTACTTAGCTTTGCCTAGTTCTGTGACCCTGTACAGTTACTGAATCCTCCTAAGATCCAGTCCCTGTACCTGCTAATAGGCATCATAAAACCGACTTTACAGAGCTTCATTGAGTATAATGAGGCCATGGGTAATAAATGGATGGTGCATTGGATATGATCAATAGATTTTAGATTCTCCCAGGAAGAAGAGGTTGTACATGTGGGTTATATCTATTAATTTACCACCTTGAGTGGCATTAACCCTTATAAATATGATATTTGTTCTTATCTTTTCGAGAAATAGAGTGGAATACTACAACCCCTGTGCAAAAGTATTCCAAAATGGTGTATTTTTGGGGGGGCAGTGGTACAAGGGAAATGGACTTCCTTGTGGTGTCCTTTCATTTTGACAAGTTCAATTACACTGATGTCTTTCCACAAAGCCAAAGAATCAATACATTTAACACAAATGGTTTCTTTTTCAATAAAATATGTGCTCTCTGAAATGCTAATATAAGATTTATTATTGTAGAAATGTAAAAAAGAGATATTATGGTATAAGATCACTAGGTGGCCGTAGCAGCATATCTTGACCACAGAAATATTGTGAGCAATACAGGAAACATTGTGAGAATGGAAGAAAGAAGAAAGAAAAAGATCAATTCCAAATATGTTGTCAAGTTACATATGGTATGAGTGAATTTTAAAGCATTATTGGTGGGAAAACTTTAAGGTGCAAAAATTAGTTCTCAATTGGAGTCCCTGAAAGTTTCCTGCTTAAATATTGCTTGAGGCAGAGCATTTCTGGATGTTTCTTTTGGAGAAGGTAGATAGAGGGTAGTCTAATAACAAGCACGCTAATCCATGGCAATCCATGGTTTCTTCTTCAAAAACACAGCTGAGTATCTAAATAATTTCTTCTTTAAAGAAGAAATTACATGCTACAGTAACCTCATGAATTACATTTAATATGCAAACATTGGTTAGTAAAATGTTCTTTTTTCTAATACATCTTGTATTCTACAGTGGTGGTAAAGACCATGCTGATCACTAAAACTTTCATTTCCCTGATGTCTTGCTCAAACCACATATGACTGTGTTAATCTTCATGTTAAGAACATACAGCTAAATTTTTGAGATATGAGTATTGCCCATGGAAGACAAGCACACAAGGACTATTGTGTTTCTTAATGAGATGTATCATTTGGTTATTTCTGGTACACCTGTTTTTTTCTGCCCATTGGGCAAGAATTGAATTCTGGCCACCTCTTCCTCCCCATCAGGGGACAAAGCTTTCTTACATCATTCCTTCCTGTTTTCTCGGACTTCTTTAGGAAAGCCTTTAACTCTTCACTGCAAAGCACGGTTTGGCTCCGAAAGGTACTTTAAACCTGTGATAAAGTGGTACATACAAGATGCTGGCCGAGAGTGGGAAGTCACAAATTCTAAGAAGAAAAGGTAAGAAGAAAAGATAGTCTTTGCAACGCAGACTAGATACTTTCACCCTTAGAAATGGCTAAAATATCCACGGCTGATTATATTTAGTAGGGTAGCCACTAGCTCCAACTAGTGTTGAAAACAAGAAATGCATTTGTATGCTCAACTTTAAACCTGAGGCCTTGCAGTTGCTAATGGAGATACAGAATGAACCAGTCGTGCATAAGAACATTTTGGTCAGTTATGTGATTTGTGATTTGTACCACCTAGTAAGGTCAGAGCCACTTTAGCTTGTATTAAGTACGCTCCAATGCTCCTGCAATGACAGAATCAACTCAGCTTGTCATTTAGTGATACATGACTGTGTTATAGTGTTTTCTTTTTGTTCTTGTTTTGCTTTTGGTGCTGGAGAGCAAATCCATAGCTATCTAGTGTGCTGAGCAAGCACGCTACCACTAAGCAACACCCCAGACCTTCAAGTGGTTTGAAAGCTTAATATAGTGCAACAGTTTGATGTGGCTGCCTTAAACATCAAGGTATCCAGCAGACAGATAAGCTGACTCAGGGTGCTAGAGTAGAAGTAGCACATCCAACCACTGCAAGAGGAGGGTGCCCTCCATAACCCATTTTCACCAGTGCCATGCATTCAATTTGCTGTGCCTTTGGGGATCCAAATTTGCAGAATCATTAACAATTGGGAAAGTATCCAGAGGAAATGGCCCCATACTGCAGAGCTTGGTAAAAACTGCACGCAAGATGTTTGAAGCAATTTAACCTGAAAAGAGGAGACTCAGAAGTGGGTTATCTGTCCTGAAATACCTTCATGTGAAGTTGGACTGAGTTATTGCTCTCTGGAGCACAAAACCCAGATCAGTGGACAGAATTTACTAGTGAGAGAGTTTGACTAATAGAAAGGGAAACTCTAAATGTTCCAAGCCACTCAGTGCCTCAAAAGTCTGAACTACAGTCTTTTGAAGTGTCAAAGGGCTTGAATGAGGCCATATCCAATCAGCTATGTTACTAAAGGATGCATGCCCTCATTTTTCCCAAATTTGACCTAAAGTGCCAAAGTAAGAATCTATGTATTAGTATCTTTTTCTAATTTTTAAAACATTTCAGTTACTAAATGTAACATATTTGAAAAGCACATATCGTTACAAAATGTTAAGAATAGATTTGGGTAAGAGCAATAAATTTTAGCCAGAATTTCTACAATCAGGGAAGTCACTGGGTCCCAACTTAGGCTGAAAGATCAGAGAGGTGGCATGTGGCAAGTAGAACTTATTTTGCCATCACCCACCCTCGGATTTGAATCTGTTTGCCACCTAGTGGCAATGTGAACCTGACCCCTGGGAGCCTCCCTCACTTCATCTATAACCTGTGGATAATAACCTTGCTCTGCAAGGTCACTGTAAGGGGCAGATACAGTAGAGGTGGCATACTTATCACAGTCTGTGGCAGGCAGGAAGTGCTCAGTGAGTAAGAGCTGGTTTAGGAGGCTCACAGCAAAGCCACCTAAAACATCATCCACAGCAAAGACTTCAGAACATGAAGACAAGAGTGAAGACTGGCAATTTTAGAAAATCCAAATGGTGAATAAATGCTCCCCAAATCACAGCTTCCTCGATGGGGCAGCATGGCATGGATCCAGGAGTCAGGATGCCACTTCATAGCAGTGTGACCTGCGGCTGCTCATCTACCTGCTGAGCCTGTCTATGTCCCTGGCCAAGTTAGGATGCTCATATTATTACTTTTAACATTATCCTTAAATTATTGTTATTATCTGTTCTCAGGGAAAATTCTTAGAGTAAGGAAGGTCAGAGGAGGACCACAGTGAATTAGATCTTAGTGTAAATGCATAGAGGAACCAGTAAGTTAATCAAAAAATGAGTCTTCTCTGTCCACCTTCTATTCTTCTGGTCTCTTCTATTATTGACCCAACACTCCTTCTGAAAGCCAAACTGTTGACTGCTGACGAGAGCTACACACACTGCCACAGTGTATCAATTTATGTCACTGATTGGATGTGGAATTTTCCCTCCTTTCCTAGTATACACTCCACCGTCAAGGATGAAGTTATTGAATGTGTTATCTTTTTGAAAAACGTCGCTCGGAGTGATCTTAGGAGAAAATTTGTTTGCTTTGCCCAGAACTCCATTGGGAACACAACTCAGACTGTACAACTGAGGGAGAAGAAAGGAGGTAAGCCCATAAGGTAGCTCCCGAGTACGGGCAGCTGCTTTTCTTTGTGAGGATAATAATAGGATACTAATGAACAGTAATAGGAATATTAATAATAGGATACTAATGGACATTTCTTAGATGCCAAGCACTATTTTAAGCACTTGACTGTGTTACCCATTTAATACCTTGGCCAAAGCCAGGGCACTAGTAAGTTGCAATATTCATAGCTAGTCCTCTTAACTAGCACTCTATGAATGAAAAAGCCTGCCACTCACTCATTCATTCATTCACTTGTTCACTCATTCTACAGATCCATTCAGGGTGTGTGTGCTATGTGGTGGGCACTGTGCTAAGACAGAATTCCCTTCTTTTTGCCTTTCGTGGCTTCCAGAGAACATGCTGGATTCATGTTCCAGTGGAAGGAGAACAGGAGGGGAGGAGTCATCTTTCTCAGTGTTCAGAATGATATGTGTGTATCAGAGATAGTAGCCTCTTAAGTAGCTAGAGTAGAAATTCCAGGAAAGGAGCTGAAAAATGGTTCCATCCTCTGACTTCCCTGGTATTAGGGAGAGATGTGGCTTCTTTTTGCTTCCTGTACAATATTGTTGTACAAGACACCTTACAGGTTAAAATTAGCATACTACAGGCATGCAACCGCATCAATGTTTATAGCAACTCAATTCACAATAGCGAAGTTTTGGAACCAACATAGGTGCCCTACAACAGATGAATGGATGAAGAAAATGTGGTATATATGCACAATGGAATATTACTCACCCATAAAGAAGAATGAAATTATGGCATTTGCCAATAAATGGATGGAACTGGAGACTGTCATGCTAAGTGAAATAAGCCAATCCCAAAACACTAAAGGTGGAATGTTCTCTCTGATATGTGGATGCTAACCCATAACAAGTGAGGTTAGGGAGAGGAAGAATAGAAGTTCATTGGACTAGACAAAGGGGAATGAAGGGAAGGGAGAGGGTGGAATAGGAAAGACAATAGAATAATCAGACATAACTTCTCTATCATTATATATGAATACATGACCAGTGTAACTCCACATCATATACAACCACAAGAATGGGATCCTAATCAGAATAAGTTATACTCCATCTATGTATAATATGTCAAAATACACTTTACTGTTATGTATATAATTTTTGAGGAATATAGGTAAATTTTTATTTATACCTTTTATGATATGTCATCCCAATGTCTTACATTATATTAAAATACAAATACAGTAGGTTTTTTTTTTTTTTTTGATCATACATATTACTAAAGAGGTTCCTGGGGTGGTGGAGAGGGAAAAGATTCCTGTAACAATAGGGTATACTGTAATCATTAGGATAACATATTATGCTTTCAATTGAAAATTTAGAATTTTGGAAAACTTTATATCTGACACTTAGATCTCAACAGTTATACAATTAAGATTTTTTTGGATGAATTTGGTAGTAATATTTGCAAATGTGATTTAAAAAACTATTCTACAGTAAAATATGTCAAATTTTAGAAGAATCAAATAGCAGTGAAGAAATATTTTCCAAGTGACAAAGTATAATGGTATAAGACCCACTAAGAGTGAAAGATATAACAATGGTTTTTAATGTAATTGAGGATGACGAGTTAATTGATAATAGTTTCAGATTCCATGTTGCAATTAACCTTTAAGAAATTGTTACTGAGATTTTTAAAAAATTTGTTCTAGCCGGGTGCGGTGGCTCAAGCCTGTAATCCCAGCACTTAGGGAGGCTGAGACAGGAGAATCGCGAGTTCAAAGCCAGCCTCAGCAACGGCGAGGTGCTAAGCAACTCAGTGAGACCCTGTCTCTACATAAAACACAAAATAGGGCTGGGGATGTGGCTCAGTGGTCGAGTGCCCCTGAGTTCAATCCCCAGTACCAAAAAAAAAAA